>CM019829.1:60056375-60217177 GCA_009763385.1 Coix lacryma-jobi var. lacryma-jobi
TCCTGCGGATCACGGCTGGGCACGTCCACCTCAACTGTGTACATGTAGCGATCCTCTGAAACTGAACTCGATGCCACTCATACTGCGGCTCCTGGCCCTCCTGGTATCCGACTAAGTGCAGCACCCTCCACAAAAGAGTAGGCATGCCGAACTCCTCCAGAAAATCCTCTGACCCCTCGGCTGTCCAGGGACCCAGCATGTAATTGGGCCTCCTGCCTCCAGTCGACTTGCGGGCGGTACGCTTAGTGCGGGCCATCTGAAAGAAGTGTATCCACATAGTTTTTAATTAGTTGAGAACAACTTTTATTTAAGATCGGGACGGATAACATAAGGAAGGAAGTAAATTAATGCAAGATTATATGATCATGATGCATGAGCGTAACATACGTCCTCACTGCCTAACAATCTAACGGCTAGACGGTGGCATACAACGTTCACTCATAGCGTTAACTAGCGTACTACACGTTCGCAAGTTAGCGTACCTGCAGAAAGATTCATTTCAGCCCTGCCCACAATATGAATATCATGCATTGCTGAAATTAAATCTAATACTGGCTTAGGTGCACACCCAGTATACACGTAAGCAGTATATGCACCCATCAGAAAAATATTACTCCCACAATCAATACTTCACATATACTTGTGTGCAACAGGTATACATGTCAGCATCATTCAAGCACTCCCCTAGATTGGCGGTTGTCCAATCATGCTCTCACAACTCACTTATTACCTTGGCGTAGAGGCAATTGATCCATACATTACTATTCCGAGGAATAGCACCCATACAATTTCACCCTTGCCGTATGGACGACAGAATTTTAAATATGATGCACAACCCCCAAGTTAGTACTTAAATAGCCACCTAATTCCTATTGGGCATAAGGACTTGGTCACTGGCACACCTTAGCTTTAATCCTTAAGATTTTCCAAATCCTAATATAACTATAAGTTGGCAAATATAGCTTTATCCTTTATAAAATATTGTTTTTAAAATACACCCATGAACAGTAACGCAGAACTTGCTCCGATGCCAGCTGTAACAGAACCGACCAATTTGCACCAGATTAAGCACTGAAAACCTCCGCTCTCGCAGAAATCATCGAGTACTTAAGCTCGTACAAACCCGGTAGTCCGGAAATCTCGAAGGATTTCAAATCATTCAACGACATCCAGCCAAGATCGTACTTGTTCCACGAACATGCTCACGGGTTACACACAGTTGCATAAAGTTCAAATTACATCGGAGTACGAAATAATATTACAAACCATAGTTTGATAGTAGTAGCGGAAGCAACATAGTCTTTAAAACATAAGTTTGGATTGTTCATAAATACGGTGCCATCAGTTGACCGGGTCCACAAAAGCAACAGATGAGATAAGTGTTGACCATGCCCTTGGTCTAGTCAACCGGGTACAAGCAGTTCTCGCAGTAGCCATAAAAGCACTGGCCATCTGCAACAACAAGGGAAATAAACCCTGAGTACGAGAAGGTACTCAGCTAGACTTACCCGTCAAAACCAGAAATAATGAGACTCCAAGGATCATGTAGGCTATATAAGTGGGGTTGGCTGTACATACTCCTTTGCATGAAAGCTTTAGTAATAAAACTCAGTTTCAGTTGTTGGCAATTGCTTTTAGTCATTAACTCTACCTTACTAGATTTGCACCTGTACTAAACAAGCACTTGCTAATTAATCAATCAAGAGTGACTATTTCATCAATAGCCTTTCAGATTCCATAACCATTTTAGTTCCATAAGTTCTACGGGAGATGATCTAAAGTCAACTGCTCACTGTCCAGGAGCGATGGCGATTATAATCGATTCCTACCCAGCTGGGGATAAAATGTCTCACACACTCGCCCGGCACATTCCGGCTACGGCAGTCGTAAGCTACCAGTCAGGAGATTCGAGAACACAAAGCGCGGGACGGCCATGGGCCCTTCTACACCGGGGGTTATCTCAGTGCCAGGTCGCTCAATCTATAACTGCCCACGGTCATGCCAGGTCGATCAGGCCCTGCCTGCCCTCGGACCATGCCAGGTCGATCAGAATAGTTGCCCACGGTACAGCTGAGGCCCTGGGTGTTAGGCGTCAACATCTCCATCTCCGGCTCGAATAACCTTACTCGGCTTCACGGGAGGTACTCAGACCTACTCCGTTAAGTGATCGACGCGTTCAATTTGACTGAAGGGACATTCCCGAACGGGTCCTATGCGACACAGACGGGAGACTACTAGCACACAGAACCCATGTCCTGCTGCTCTTACATCCCGCCTCCGTCTCAGATTAATTATCACATGGTTATCTCATGATAGCACAGGCTAAACATGATCAGTATCCACCTATTGCGGGAGACAGGAAATCACCCGACTTTTACCGGTCTAAGCAGGGCTAAGCATATAACGAGCCTAGACCTAAACAGGGATATCAAGATATATTGCAGGTGGACAAGGATAAGTAATAATGCATCAACGGTAGCAATCAATTCCTATAACCTAATGCAACATCCATCATCAGGTTAATTGTAAACATTTGCAAACCGTAGGAGTTAGAATGCTCCGGGCTTGCCTTTCTCAAAGTCCGACGGACGGTGATCGCGGCACTCGGGTAGCTCGTCGGCGTCGGTCCTTCCGGCTTCCTCGCTCAGGTTCTCCTCCGGTACTGCTCCTTCGGGTGACGGGTCTGAACTTCCACTACCGATCCTGCATGATGCGGTACATGAATGAAATAACGCGAATGCATGCGGAATGCATGGTGATGCAACATGGGAACAGGCTTTTCAGGAGATAAGTACATGTCATCTATGATATTCAACTTGTTAAGTTATGTTGTCACCACATCAAAGTATACTTAATGAGTTTATTACCCTCTAATTACTTGCTGAAATAAATCTAATTAAACTAGCCTATAACAGCAACCCATCTTAGATAGCTTCAGAAAAATCTACAGAAATTACTGGAAGTTAACAATATGTAATCTAGTCTCTGTCCAAATTTCATCCCATTTGGACTTAACTTCATCTCTATGAAAAAGACAAATTCTATCATGAAAAGGTGCTTTGAACTACACACCCTAGCAAAAAGTGTCAAACAACAGATTTCTTATTTTTCTACTGAACTTCTTAGCATAAGAGCAGTGTGCATAAATTCTCAGGTTCATATTCCTCATATTTAATTACTACAAAATAAACAAGAAAACAAATTTAACCATTTTAAAAGTTACTGCTAACATAATTCACAGAACAACCTCATATTATATTTTTCCCTGAAACTACACATTCATACAAACCTAACAAAACTGGAATCACATTTTTCTGACTTATACATAATTAGTTATGCATTTTCCAAGTTATCAGCACTTTTCTAATGTAAATAAATCTACACATAAAAAATCACCAAGAATGCATTCAACAGTTTTCACTGATAGATCTAAACATGCTTGACCTAACAAAATTTGTTTCACAGATTTGGACTTAAAATGAGCCTTGTATGAATTTTTGAAGCCTTACATGAATTCTGCAAAACACATTAAAAAGAAAACTCAATCCTATACGCTACGGACTTCGGCCGAGGCACAGGACATGGCTTCGGCACACCCGGCGCGACTCGTCGAGGCTCGAGGCGAAGGCTTCGGCACACCCGGCTCAACTCAGCCGAGGCTAGACGCACTGACGATTCAGCCGAGGCTCAGACACATTTACCGATTCGGCCGAGGCACACTGACAGCCGAGGCAACCTATTCAGCCGAGGCTACTGACTCAACGAGGCTTACTGGCTCAACCGAGGCTTACTCAACCGACTCGGTCGAGGCTCGAGGCGAAGGCTCGGCGCACTTGACTTGGCTCGACTCGACGAGGCTTCACGACGCAGCCGAGGCTTACTAGACAGGCGACTAAGCTACCGAGGCCAGGCTCGGCAAGCTTACTGCGCGAGGCCAGGCTCGGCAGTCAACGGCGGAGAATTGCGCCGTGGTCGTTGACCGGCCCTAGCTCGTCGACGGCGACGCTTCCGGTGACACTGAGACCATCACTGGGTGCGGGTTTGCGAGGCGAACACAACTAACCGACTCGCTGAGACAGAGGGATACCGGAGCAAGCTCGACGGCGGCCATGGCGGAGCGGCGGCTCGGTGACTCGGCGGCGGAACTCTTCCGGCGGCTTGCGACTCGGCGAGGATAGCACTAGCCCAAGCAAGACCTAAGCGACCTATTGGAGCAACTCTCGGGCTTCGGCATCCCCGGCATGTCCGGCGCGATGCACGGCGGCGGTCCATGGCGGACACAGCGCGACTGGCCCGGTCCGGCGAACTCAGGAACGAGAGAGGTCTCCATCTGACTCTAAGCTACTACGACGGTAGAGAAGACTAGAACATGGCTCAGCTCAGGTAGCTGTGACGGAACGACCTAGATCCCATGGCCCACTGATGGCACTGTCAACCACTGACAGTCGATCCGTACAGCCAAAGAGATTAAGCCGGTTCGCCACTGGGAGGGATAGTGCCCGATGTCCGCAGGATCAGCTCACTAATCAGTTACAATCGGCTTGGAACATTTTGACAAATAAGAATCGGAGTGGAATAGCGAAGACTTAAATCAAATAGTTTTAACAAACCAGTTTCAAACATAAACTTAAACGTGAAATTAATGTACAGACCATAGTTCAAAATAGAGTTGGCAGGGTAGCAAGATGACAACACTAAAAGATAAAGATACATCCCGGCAGCCCGAGGGTGAATAATCACTCATCGGCCTATCGGCCTCTTCCTGAACAACAGTCACACAGCAGGGTCCGAGGCATACTGAGGAGTCTGCCATACCTGCACATGGGTAAAAGAACCTGAGTACAAAGGTACTCAACAAGACTTACCCGACTAAAGAAAAGGGAGAAGACTCAGGAATGCAGGCTTAGGGTAGTCAAGGTGAGGCCTTAAGCAAGTTCAAGTAATTTTTGCAGAAAAACATTTTTGGTAAACCTTATTTTATTTTGAAAAGATTCGGTATTCCTTGTTCCTCATAATCATTCATGATTCATTTTACATTTCAAAAGCAGACCTAGTTGAGAACCACTCCCTGTTGAACAGTCAGTGACTAAGTCTCCATAACCGAGGAGGCGTTAATCCGGATAAATAATACTCAGCTGAGGATCCTATCCACACTGCATATGTAGCACCCAGCTTGCATATGCCAACTCGTCTACCACGATTCCTCCAAGATTGGGCCCGGTCCACGCCACCCGGAAGTAAGTACACCACTCCAATCCGGGCCTCTAACCCACGTGGGTACATGCTACTTCCGCCATCTCTCCACTCCCAGTGCGCGGTTGTCGGTCCAATCAGGATTCCTCGGAGCCGAAGCTTTCCGTAGTATGTGAATAGTTGCAAGTCTAGTCAATCAGGCCCCCATACGGTGGTCCCTAATTTTCCAGCCAGCGACAAGCACCTCGGGACCTCTAACCCAAGAGTACAGGTCCTGTCAGTTTTTTCAACCCTGTCCCGGTCGGTGTCAACTGTTGAGTCCCGGACTACAACATGACGGCACCGTACGCAAGGACAACCTCTCCTTCCCATTGACTAGGTACGGATCAGATACTTAGCCAATGGTGGTAAACCAGAAATTCCCATAAATATTCTTAAAGTGATCACACCATTGAAATTGGCATTTTTATTGCAAATCTATCATATAGCATTGCTAAGCATTTTTGCAACTAGTTTTTGAAAAGCAGGTATCGGGTGTATCATTGGTCAAGGTAGATAATGCATCAGATAGGATTTCACTCAACTCCTATCAACCTAATGCAATAATTTAACTCAAAATATTTAAAGAAAACATTTATAAAAGCAAGGTAGGGTTAAATGCACCGGGGCTTGCCTTGGACGGCAAAAAAGAGTAGACTCGGGGTAGGTATAGCGTCGGAGCTCGGGGTTCCTCGGGACAGATCCTTCGGTGGCTACCTCGACTTCAGGGCTTCTTCGTCAACTATACGGATGCAATGATGAATGCTCATGAGAAAGGTGATATGGACTTAAGGTGCAGACAAACCACTGATACTAGATTACTCTAAGGCAAGGCATAAACGAAATCTAGGTTGAGCATAAAAGTAACCATTTCTTCCTTAAGCAAAATTTGATTAAACTAGACTTTATCAACTATCCTAAGCATCAACCAACATAGCATCACAAACATCATAGACCAAAGGGTAGGGGTCTATGAACATCAAGCAATCCCAAAAGTCACTTCACAGGGCATTCAACGCTAACTCTAATCACCTTTTCTATTTTCTTAATTATTTAAAAAGGTCATTTTATGAAGGTGCTCCAAAAATTACCAAATTAATCACACAAAGTTCATTAGAGTACAACTATGGCAAACAAATTTCATAATTTTTGGAGGTCATTAAGGTGCTCAATTAAATCTAGACATTTAATTAACAAAAGGCACTATTCCTTAATAAAATAAGCTCAAAAATCAACTTGTTTCAAAAGACTTCAAAATTTCACCAGAGACTTGTCATGGCATAACTAGCTCACAAAAAGTGATCTCATAAATTTTGGAGTTATAAATCATTTTCTAAAAATCCAAAACCATCATTTATTAATTAAAAGGGAGATTTTTCATTTTCAAATTTTTGCAGAAAAGTCAAGTTTTATATTTTTATAAAATACTTCAGAGCATAAAGAGTCTACCACAAAAATTTCAAGAATTTATGGATCAACACAGAAAATCACACAAAAGATGAATCTGAACACTATTCACATGTATGAGAAAATTGAAAAACAACATGTTCTTCTCCTCCGTTCGCCGGCGGCCGGCCGACGGCGGCGGCGCTGCTGCGCCGGCCACTGCGGCGCACTCCGCGGCGAAACCGAGGGCATGGAGAGGTTCAGGAGCTCACCGTGAGTCGATTAAGCGGGCTCGGCGAGGGAAGGGGATGAACGGAGGGAGGTGGTCGACGGTGGGCCCGGCGGAAAGCTCACGGCGGCGATCGTCGTCCCGATGATCCTGAGACCAAACAAAGTCCACAGGGCGGGTTAGAGTCGCACGGGAGTAAGGAGGTGATGCGGAGGCGGAGGGAGATGATCAAGCGGCCGGAGAGGGAGTATTTCACGATCCCGACCTCGACGGGCTTCTCGCCGGAGATGGGAACGGCGAGTTACGCCGGGCAACCAGGGACGGTAGAGACCAAATTGAGGAGTGGGGAAGCTGCACGGGCTCAAGGCGGAGCTGTTGAGCTAGTTGGTTGAGCGGCGGAGGGGTTCGGACTGGGCTGGCCACGGTGGCGGAGGCGGTGAGAGCTTCGGCTCACCGGCGGGAGGTTTTATAGGCGCGCTCGGGCGGAGAGGTGTCACGGGCAGGCGGGTAAGCTTCACGGAGGCGTCGCACTCGATTGGTGCTCTGGCAGCAGGGTTGAGCGCGCTCCGGGGCCTGGGGTGAGCTCGCCGGCGATGGCCACACGCGGCGGGCGACGATCTGGGAGCTGTAGGGGCGGCGCACGGGTCAACTTTGGCGCGTGCGGGAGCGGTTGATGTCGCGGGTTGCGGGCGACAGGTCGGGGGCGGGCGGCGGCTGCCAGGCGCGTGGTGCACGCGGCACCGGCGGGGCGCCATGGCCGGGTCCCCCCCCTACCGGAGAAGATGAACAGGGTAGGGTGTAGGGTTTGACTTTTGGCTAGTTTCTGAAATTTGCAAGAAATTACTTCCAAAATTTGAACTGTGCGACAAAAACTCAAAACACCAAAGTTGTTCAGAAAATGAGATCTACAACTTTGTCAATATGAACATTTTCAAATTCCAAATAGTTTTTGAACAATACTTGAAAACAGTAAAGGGGACACTTTTTCAAACTTGATTCAAATCAAAATTACTCTGGATTCAAACTAAAACTTGAAAATCTTTATATATGAAAGTTGTTCCATTTGTCAAAACCTACAACTTTGCTATTATACACTTTTCCTGAAACTCATTAGTTTTTGAACTCATTTTGAAAACTGAAAAGGGGACAAAAACTGGAGTTTGATAGAATTTGAAATAACTCAAAACTTTGTACTGTAACTTGAAATTTGTAAATACCAAAGTTGTTTCTCTTTGACAGATCTACAACTTTGCTTTTTGGACCAATCCCAAATTTTGAATAATTTTTGAATCACAACAAGAGGGATAAAATCCAGGATTTGGAAATCAGGGTTTTGCAAAGGGATTTGAAATCAAATTCTGATTTTTGAACTTTGGCCAACACAACAACACTTCAAGACACCAAAGGAACAAGAATTACACAAAGCTAGGCACAGAGGTGAAATTTCCATTTTGCCCTAGTAGAGAGAAGTGGGCTAATTAGGGTTTTTGAAATAGAGGTAAATCACATAAAATGATACACTTAGCAAAATGCATACACATGAAATCATGATCAAGATGCTTAATGATGATAATGATGATATGTCAAGTTAATTACATGTTAAACACCAGAGGTGTTACAATTAGCACCTGCCGGCCAGCAGTAGCTTTTTGGATGATACGCATCCCATCAGCAGGCCACACACTAGCATCAAGAACAGTAGCATGCACGTAAGATACCAGCAATTACATTCACGTAGACTCTAGTATTGAATACAGGTTCTGATGAATAGCAAAGTACTGAATAAAGGTTCTGATGAATAGCAAACTAAAGGAAATGTTGTGATGCATAGCAAAACCAAAGAAACTAAATGTTGAATAATTCTAGAATATAGATGACATAAACTAAGTTGGATTTCCTTGACGCCTAGCGACAATCTGCTGTTGCATCATCTGAAGCCACTGAAGCTGCAGAGGGCCATTGACCGCCATCATGATTTCTTTTTCCTCTTTCAGCAAATCGGCTTCAGCTCTTTTTAGATCAGCATCAGCCCGCTTCTTGTCCAGCTCTAATGCTTCCTTGTCTACTGCAAGTGAAGCCATGAACCTCTCCTGTTTCGCCTTCTCTTTTTCCTTGTCGGACTCCTCCTTCTTTGCCCACATCTTCTCCATAGCTGCCATGCAAGCCTCACCACCTCCTCGCCTATGATTTTCTTTCACCTTCTTGATCCCATCAGACCTTTTCCTTGGCTCGGGTTCTTCAGCATCAACAGCTATGACTTGATCATTATTAGTGTCTCCTTGATCCCTTGGCCTCGACACCTTTGCACCCTTCCGCTTCTTCTTGAGTGCTGCTATTTTCTCCAGCTCAGCAAGTTCTACCATCTTGGCTTTCCACTTATCCTCCTCCTTGAGTATGTTCCAACAATGATCAAGAGCAAAAAAATTCTTGTCCTTGTCCCAATCCGTGTAGAGCTTTTTTGCATCGTTAATCTGTAAAGAGATATTGTCAATGTATATACATTTTCAAAAAAAAACTTCAAGTAAAACATTGAACACATGTTTCATACCTTATCTTCGATAGTTGTGCCACTTTGATTCCTACGTTTAATGGCCTCATAAGCTGCACAAAACTTGTTGACTTGGAACTGAATTGTCAGCCACCTATGCATGATCGAACTCTCAGTACGAACAGCTCCAGTGTCACTGTGTTTGTCATAGTAAGCACGAACTCTTCCCCAAAATGTGCTACGCGATTGATTAGCCCCTTTTTCGGGATCTTTGCTAACTTTCAACCACCCCAAGCACACTAATTCGTCCTCCTTGTATTGGAAATTTTTTGACCTCCTGGTTCCCTTTGTACCACGGCTTGCCTGCACATTCTCTTGGGTGTTTGGAATGGCCAGCTCTTCCAAACCAGCAACATGAGAGTCTTCTCCTTCGAGAAGAATGTCCGACAAGAAATTATCCTCTTCTCCTTCCATCAAGCTACAACATTTATGGTAATGAATACAATTAGGAATGATGATGACAATACAATTTATCATCAAGCAAGTAGTATTTTCAAATTGATACAGTACTGGTACACATGAACAATCAGCAAATTATACTGCATTACTGCTACAAATGAACTATGTTCATGATAGCATATTGTCTACTTCCTATTGCGGCACAAGCTGAACCCTACACTACCAATCAACGCATCAGGAAATACATGGCAGTAGTGCTTTGAAAATTAGTCCTAGTACATGTGACCATCATTGCAGGACAAAAATATGAGACATATCTATCTGATCATTGCAATTGTGTAAACTGAAAAAAGGCCGATGTACCAATCAGTAGCAGCAGGAAATACATGGCAGTAGTGCGGCAAAAATTGAATCCTAGTACATGTGACCATCTTTGCTATCTGATCATGGGCACCTCAACAATATATTTACGGGATCAGGAACATCGATCAGGAGATGTACGTGCACACTGAACTACCGATCAGGAAGATATATGGACGGACACAAACTGATGCACACTATGGATCATCAATTCATCTAGCGATCTATGGGTACAAACTGATCTACACGAGGGATCACTATAGGACCAGCAACCACAGAAACAAATCGAGGAACAAGCTGTACAGAAACTCAACTACAAATCGATCACGAAGATGAACAGCCCATCAGGAAGATGGAGGTCGAGGGAAGCGACGTCCGTACCTGAACTGGAGGCGCGATCTCTTCTCTCCCTCGCGCGCGGTCTCCGATCTCTTCTGGCCGGTCTCTTCTCTCCAGTCGCCGATCTATTCTGCCCGCCGGTTCGTCCTCCGCGACCTGTCGTCGGAGTCTGATGGTGCCGCCTCTGGGAGATCGAGCGCAAGATATATACGAGGCTGGAATGTGCGCGTGCGGGAAGGGGGGGGTGAAATTTCCGTCTCCGCGCGGGAACACCGGCGACGAGACGCGGGAGCGCGATAGCAACCTGATACGCGCGCGGATAAATGCGCGCGCGGGAGTGTGTTTTACCGAGTTGATAAAAATAGCAACCTGAGATGGCAAACCATTGGAGAGAAAAAAATCTTGTTTTGCCAAAATATTAAGGATAGCAACCTCATTTAGAGAACTCTTGGAGATGCTCTAAGAGCACGCAACGATGTAGTCAGTGTGTTCCCTCAAATAGGACTTGCAAAAAAAAAGTTTTCAGTAGATAATTCTTTAAAAATATTTTATTTCTAATAACACATATTAATAGCAAGGTGTTGTATCGATTTGTCTCTATTTGTACCATCAATGAGAAATATCAAGAATGTTCACGAGAGGTTGTAGTCCTGGATCCAAATAAACTGCTCAACACCAAAGAATTTTGTGTAGATGCAATCGAAGATGTTCACGAGAGGTCTAATTGTTTCATTTCTACAACGAAACAAGCATGATTTGTTCCCTTCCAATTCTTTCTGGCCACATCTTCGGTTCATATCCCTCCCCCCCCCCCCCCCCCCCCCCCCCACACACACTCACTCTTTAGGAACCACATCAAAATTTAAATTTTTAGTTATATCTTTAAACGCCAAATAAATTTTCTGTGAGACAATGATGCCCATATTGACAAGGTGTGTCTGCAGATGGTATTTACTAGGAGGGAAAAATTACTTTTTAAAAGACAAAAAAATGTGTCTCTTTCATCTTGTAGATTAATGTTCACAATTCTTGCTACAAGATTGTTTCATCTAACAACTTATTCCCTATTAATGCCCGTCTAAATGAAGCACAGAGAGGAATAGTAATAGTACTAAGTGTTAAAGTCATTGTAGCTTGTTTTCCATAAACAGTATTAATAATGATTTGGTAATTGGTATTGTGCTTTTAGAGGATGTCTTCCTAACTAGGTATCCATCGAATGGGTATAGTCTGACAATGTTTCATGGACTGTGACAGCCGTCCATAGGAGAATGAGCCTCCAACTGGAGCGGCCTGAGGCCCAATAGGGGGGGTGGTTCGAGAATGATGAAGAAAGTCCAAACCCATATGGTTAGACATGAGTACAAGAATGTTCTCGTACTGTGTAAGAGCAAAATATAAAAGGGAAAATCCTATGAACAGTGTACTATAAAAGGGGAGTAAAGCCCCATATAAGAGTTAGTTGAGTTCAGTTAATGAAACTTTAAAGACAACTGTCCTCTTTCTCACTCCATTGAGCGGACCTTTGACTGAAGTCGGAGGTCCCCTCTTCCTTACTCTGTTCGGGAATCTTTTTCCCAACAGTAGATGGAGTTCTAAAATGAAATCATTAAAGTGTAATGGTAAGTTTCATGTTAAAAAATTACTAGTTTGACAAACTCTAAGTTAAGATGTTTCATGATTATAAGGTCCCAAGGAAGGTAACAAATTTATGGATGTTGTCTTCTTTAACCTCGTTTGAGTTGATAGTAAAATTGTTATTTCCGGTAAGGCAAGTAATACCTATGGAACTGGAAGCATGAAGTTGCATGTGTCAAGAGCAGAACCTAAAATACGAGTCTTACAGACCCAGAGGGGGGGGGGAGAGTTTAAGTGCATAGATGCTGAGAAGTTTTCAAAAAGGAAATTTCTCTGATTATTCTCAGAGCAAAACTAAAATTTCACCCATACATAGATTTATGGATAGAAACCTTTGTGTAAGTTTTATGATTTTCTTTTGCACCTTTTTTGTTTCATAATTGTAACTAGATGTTTTTGCTTTATTCAACAAAATTCCAGGTAGTGGTCCAAAACCCTCTTGTTCCCACCCAAAAAAAAGATGTGCCCTGACAAATAAAAACTTGTGATATTTGGAAAGAGGGGCGAGGAAGATCACTAAAGTTGCATGCTTCGACTGGAAGCTATGACTGAAGTGCTTGGAAAACAAAGTCGGTTATCACTCAAAAGTCAATGTAATCAGCATGGACAACAAAGTCGGTTATCACCCAAAGTCAATGTAATCAGCATAAAAAAACTGTGTTTTATAGTGAAATTGGACACCACTGTCAGAGCTTGACTTGGGGAGCAATCACCATTTCGCATGAGCGATGAGTCACGCATATGCTTTTCGCGCAAGACAGGCGCCACCTACCGCGAATGCAGGAGTCTTGTTTTTCTGTTCTTTTGTTTTTCCTTTACAACAGCTCATGATTGTGAGCCACTTCATAGAAAACGTGAACAATTGGACATCCATGATTGTGCCTTTTGGGAGAGAATAATCTTTTTTTCAAGTTTTAGGGTAGTTGGAAAAAAATATACACTACTAGAGAACAGGCCTTTGGACGATCTACCAATTGAGCTATAGTCTCGGCCAAAAATTGTGTCCGGGGCTAAAGACCTTTAGTCCCGGTTGGTAATACCAACCGAGACTAAAGGTGAATCTTTAGCCCCGGTTGGTATTACCAACCCGAGACCTTTAGTCCCGGTTGGTAATACCAACCGAGGCTAAAGGGTGAACCTTTAGCCCCGGTTGATGTTACCAATCGGGACTAAAGGTACTTTTAGTCCCGGTTGGTGTTACCAACCGGGGCTAAAGGTCCTTCCCGAGTGGATTCAAAAGGAAAACGTCCAGAACTACATCATGTGAATTGTGTAGCTCAGTTGGTAAGCGTGCCTGAGACGAGAGGTTTTGAGTTCAAATCTCACAAACGCATATTTATTTTTTATCATGAGAGGCTTTAGTCCCGGAGTGCTAGCCCCGGGGCTTTAGCCCCTTCACAACCGAGGCTAAAGGCCGATTCTGTAGTAGTGATAGACCGTTCATTAGTTCAGATCGAACGGTGAAAAAATAAAAGGTACTAAAGAAAAAATACCAGAAAATACTTAAAAGTATCAAAACATGTGGGACCAGTATGTACAAATACGTATTTCTATACTTCGTTCGTGAGGTCGGCCTGAACACCGTGGTGGTTTGCAATTGACTATGGCATCATGATGATACCATATACACTATTTTTTTCTTTTGAAAATAAAGAAGAAATGTCTTAAAAATAAAAGTATACGTGGGAACAGTACTCGCATGGGAACGAGTTATCCGTTAAAGCTACTGCTATTATTAATCTACCCTTTCTTTCGAAAAAAACTAATCTACATTTCTCTTCATTAATTTATTTATTTACTAATTTTCTTAAATTAATTATTTGTCAAAAATTATAAAGTATCCAAAAGTACTAGAAGTACTTTTCAACCACCAAAACAAACCTCTTTTTTTTATTCAACTCAAATAGAGCTCCATTATTAAGGGCGTGTTTGGATCTCATCCACTCACTTTTAGTAGCAACACCCTTACTAAAAGGAACTAAAAAAAGATTTTTAGTCCCTTTTAGTAGGGATGTTTAGCATTTTAGTCACTAAAAGTGAGTAAAGTTTAGTCCCTTTTAGTAGGGATGTTTAGCATTTTAGTCACTAAAAGTGAGTAAAGTTTAGTGGGTGGGAGTGTGGGATCCAAACGGACCATAAGTCTCCTCCTGGCTTGGTTATTCAACTCCGCTCGTTTGGCTCAGGACTTGCAGCACAAGTCAGCAAGTCAGGAGCTCCATCCAGTTCAACCTTCCAATCGTGATGTCTTCCAATCACTTACAGACTTACTAGCTTACCCACATGTTTATAATGCCTTCATTACTGGTCAAGGTTCATTTTAAAGCAAGCAAGCTAAAATACCGCACGCATATTTTCATTCAAAAAATCAAGTGACTAGTGGGGGTTTCTCGAAATTAAAAACTTCTTTTGCAAATTTATTGGCCCTTTTTGAAAAACGCTGTCACCACACCGGTTCATGTTACCAAATGACGGTGATAACTTATTATCACTGCCAGTTTCCAACCAGCAGTGATGATGATGTCATTATTGTCGACAATTCACTATAGTAGTGTTAGTACTCCCCTAGGAAATAGATGACGTTTTGGACATTGATATAGTCTCCAAAGAATAACTTTGACTTCCTTTATACTAAAAAATATTTATCAAAAAGTGATATATGTATACTTTTATGAACATATTTTAAAAGACAAATTCATTCATATAGTTTTTATATTTTCAAACTCAACAACTTTAAAGTTATTCATAATTTATATTCCCAATGTTTGACCAGAATCATGTCCAAAATGTCATCTATTTTCTATATGGAGAGAGTATTTGATAACTAGGATACCCTTTCTCATATAAGTTTATTATTGGAAGTGAAAACTTCCTCTAAAATTAATATGATTCTTGTCAAATCACATAACGGAGTAACTAAATGTAATATAGCTAAATGAAATTAGTCAGACAATAAAAAGATGTTATTTCTATGATTATAGACAATAATTAAATATTTTTTCATGAGACTCGGTTACAAACATAGATGCTCACATACATGTAAACATACTATGCACACTCTACCCCTATAAGTGTTAGCAAATAATACAATAGTAGATCGAACACGAGACACATATTTTTACGTGGAAAACCCTTGCTGGAAAAAACCACGGGCGCCAACCGGCGATCTTCACTATATGACGAGAGTTTACAGAACGCAGAGAATACAATGAGTTGTCTCTCTCTCTTTCCGTGCGGCTTACAAGATGTATTTATAGGGTGGACTGACTACTAGTCAAATACGGAAACAAATCCGCTAATTATATAACCGGACCGTGGGCCTTCAGGCGTCCCCGTAGGACTCACGTTAGAATTCGGATCATACTCCAACAAACTCCACCTTGAGACGAATTCCATCTTGTAGCGAATGAAGTATCATCAATCAACTCACTTCAATAATAAATAATCACCGACGCCAAAAGTCACTAGGACTTAATTTGTAATACCAACTAAGCCTGAGCATAGCTCAAACTTAGCTCCAGGAACTAGCTTTGTCAACATATCAACGGGATTATCACGAGTATTAATCTTGCACACCTTAACATCACCTTCAGTAATAACACCACGAATAAAATGATATGTCACATCAATGTGTTTGGTCCTTTCATGAAACATCTGATCTTTAGTCAGACAAATAGCACTCTGGCTATCACAATGAATAGTAGTGCAAGCAGTAACCCCGCAAAGTTCAGAGTATAAACCTCTCACCAAATAGCTTCTTTACAAGCTTCAGAAATAGCCATATATTCAGCTTCTGTAGTAGATAGAGCAACAGTAGCCTGCAAACTTGCTTTCCAGCTAACAGCACAACCACCAATGTGAAAACATAACCCGTGAGAGACCTCCTCTTATCCAAATCACCAGCATAATCAGAATCAACATAACCAACAAGTCCATCTCTAAATTTCCCAAATTGCAAACAGGCATTAGAAGTACCTCGCAAATATCTGAAAATCCATTGAACAGCTCTCCAATGCTCCTTACCCGGATTAGACATGAATCTACTGACAACACTCAATGCATGAGATAAATCAGGACGAGAACAAACCATGGCATACATAAGAGAACCAACTGCACTGGAATATGGAACTCTAGACATGTACTCAATATCATCATCTGACTCTGGACATAAAGCTGAGAATAATCTGAAATGTGTAGCTAATGGAGTACTCACTGGTTTTGCATTATGCATATTGAAATGAAGAAGAACCTTCTCAATATAACCTCGCTGACTGAGGTATAACTTGCCAGATTTTCTATCTCTAACAATTTCCATACCAAGAATTTTCTTAGCTGCACCTAAGTGTCGGTGTTTCGACCCCGGGGTATGACACCAACGAGTAATATGATCGCGTGCTCTCTCCCTGGATGGTGATGCAAGATGACACAAGGATTTATCCTGGTTCGGGCAAAGAAGGCCCTACGTCCAGCGGGGGAGGAGGTTCTTGTATTACTTGTACCTAAGCGCTTGTACAGGGGCGAATACAAGCTCAGTGAGCGTGGACCGGAGTCCGGACTCGTGTATGTGTGTGTGTGGACTCGTGTGTTGTTCCCCCTGCGCGAAGGGCCCTGGCGTCCCCTTTTATAGATCAAGAGGAGGCCAGGGTTTACACAGGATTGACATGTACAACGCTCGGTATGGCGAAGGGCAGGAACTCTGTCTTGTCGAAGCCGTTGTAGCCAACGTGGGTGTTGCTGTTGAGGCGTCCTTGATGCGTGGCCTCCATTCTGGGCGCGGACGTGGAGGCATGGCGACGTGGAAGCCGTACAGCACCCATCCCGGCATGTGCAGGACACGGCGGGGTCCCTCCGGGTCTGGGGTACCTGCCCTCCAATAGCGTGAAAGTAGCCGGGGCTCGAGGGACTCAGAGCCGGCCTCGAGGTGGCGCCTGCGGGGGGTTCGAGTCCCCGCAGGTATGGGCAAGTCCCGGGAAACCCGATTGAGCAGCAGGTATCCGGGCCTCGAGACGTGGCTTGGACGTGCAACAGTGTAAGACATGGGTTAACAGTGTCATACTGGTGCCTTTTTACCCATGCTTGTTGTGAAAACGAGACTTGGCTCTGCCCTGGTTCACTGTGGTACACGTCGGGTTGCAGAGGACGTGACTGGAGTAGGTGGATGCATTAAATGCGCGGTATGGGGTTGATGAGCAGGAAACTTCCTCTTCGCGCGGGGCTTCGAGGGGTAGTGGAGCGCTCGCTCGAGGCCGGGCGCGGAGGGCTCGGGTGAGCGGAGGTTGAGTTCCAGCTCGAGGTCTAGGGGTGATGAGCCTCGAGGGGTAGGCTACCAGGAGGCGGTCGGTAAGGTTTTGGCAAGTCTAAGCTACCTGGCGCGGGCCAGCGTTGCAGGCTTCCGAGGGGTTGGTTTCTTGGAAGGTTAGCCTAGCTGGGTTTATTAATTGGTGTTCTAGGTTTAACCTATTTGTTTGCGTTGATTGGGGGTACCCCTTTGGTGTTCCCCCGACAGTAGCCCCGAGCCCTTGTTTGAGTGTTTGCACTCGAGCAGGGGCTCCCGATTGGATCTCGAGGGTTAGCTAGTCGGATCTCGAGGGTTGGTTGCTTTGATTCCGTGGGTGTCGTGCGAGCGACACCCGCGGGTGTAGCCCCGAGGCCACGGGGGAGTGGTTAGGACTCCCTCGTGGGCTGTTTTGTGAGTGTGAATGTTAGTTGTGTTTTTTAGGTTCGGGGGTGTCGAGCCCCCGAGTTTTTTTACCCTCTTTCATCGTGGGGTGCCAGGCTGAACCGACCGGCCGGCACTTCGAGCCGTCCGGCACGCCGGTTGCCCTGGCTTGTCATCCCGCGAGTCCTTTCGATCGGATGCGAGGGGGGATGCCTCGTACTACCACGAGCGGGCGAGTATCGAGGTTCCCGGTGAGCTGGTAACAGGGAATCCAAGTGAGACCTCGTGCCCCGTTCGATAGGGATCGACTGTAGCCCAGAGGCGATCTCATAAAGCATGGGTGCTCAGTCTGCAGGAGTGCCGGGTCCATTCGATAGGGCCCGGTGGCTCGATGCCTCCCTCCGAGGGGATCTCACTGCATGTAGTGCTCCCCGCCTTGGATACACGTGAGGGGCCTCGAGGGGCTTGGCCCTCGAGCGATGCTGCGAGTGGCGCCCCTTGGTGTCCTTGACTCGGGCGCTCGAAGCCGGCTGTCGAACCCACTTCGAGGGCCAGCCTTCGCTGCTTCGAGACTTAGGGCCGGGGCCCGTTTTTACCTTCCTGAAGAAGCCTTCGTCGCTTGGAAACCTTCCGCCCATTGGGCCCGCCTTTTTAGGCGAGGTAGTGGAGGTCGTGGCGCTAGGGCGGCTGACAAGAAGTCGGAGCGGCGGTCGTGGTGGGCCCGTAAAGTGGAGCGAATGCGGAGTTGCCGCGTGTACCTGTCGACCAGCTCGAGACGCGGTTAGGTGGGCACATTAAATGCGTGCGGTTACTTTTTCTGCCTTCGTGGGAAACCCCGCTCGCTGGGGTTTTCTCTTATAAATATCGAAAGAGGGGAAGAGGGACCCTTTACTTTGCCTTAGCCTTCACCGCCGTCGTAGCCTCCGCACGCCTTCTTCCCGAGTTAGTCGATTGGGAATTTTCCGGCCGTCCGTCCGCTGCTCGGGTACGCGCCGTCATCGCCATGGCTGCCCACACACAAGCGCTGTCGGTCGAAGACTGTAGCCCGACGAAGTTGACGCAGCGCGAGATGGACTCGCTGGTGGCCCAGGGGCTTCTCCGTCCCAACCCGGAGGAGGGACCCGCGTGGTGGGCCATCCCGTCGGCAGATCACCGGGAGTCGCACCCGCCGGAGGGGTACGTGGTGAGCTTCACGCGCTACCACCGCATGGGGCTCGGTGTTCCGCCGAGCCGCATCATGCGGGCGTTGACCCACCACTACGAGGTGGAGCTGCAACACTTCTCCCCCAACTCAATTTCGCACGCCGCCATCTTCGCTGCGGTATGCGAGGGATACCTGAAGATCGAGCCGCACTGGGAGATGTTCGTCCACCTCTTCCGGGGGGAGCTCTTCATCAAGGCCTTGAAGCCCAGCGGGAGGCGGCTTGTGCGCATGGGCTCCCTCACCGTCACTGCGAGGGCTGGGACCTCGTCGGCCAATGTCCCCCGCGAATACCTCCGCTACAAGCTTTCCACCAACCAGGCTAGGTGGGACGACCACTGGTTCTACCTGTGGAATGAGGGTGGTTTCCTTCCGCAGTACACCGGCAGGGTCCTCACTCAGCGCCCGGAGAAGTGGAACTGGGGTGTCGCGGCGGACAGGCAACGCCACCTGGTTCCGCTGATGAAGATGATGAGGATGCTGGTGGACGAGAAGAATCTGACCGTTCAGGCAGTCATCTGGGCGTTCCATCAGCGAAGGGTTCTTCCGCTGGCGGACCGCCCCCTTCTTATGCACGAGATGGGGTCGAAGGCCCAGCTCGAGGCGCTAAATCGGTCGAGGATGGCCGAAAAGAGGCTGCCTCGGAGCGAGGGCGTCTCTCGGGTGTCGATCACGATCCAAGGGTCGTTCGTCCCCGAGGACGCCAACCTGATCGCCATGGCACCCGACAAGGGGTGTCTTGACCTGGTAAGCCCCCCTCGAGCTAAGCCGCCCCGAGCCTCCTCCCCCTTTCTCATTCTCCGAACCTCGTACGTTCTTCTTGTGGTTTTTCTCGTCATGCTTCTTCTTCCTCGCAGGGGACGTTTACTTGTCGTGCGTCGAGGCCCCCGGTGAGGGAGGACGCCGCGGATACCCAGGTGAGGCGCCTCTCTGCTTAGAAAGACAAGGAGAGCAAATGCCAGAAAAAGAAAGAGAAAGAGAAAAACTTGCGTCGCTCGGCTCGGGAGCAGAGGCTGGCGAGGGCTCGTCGTAACCGGCAGCCTGGAGACGGGTCCCCCGAGCTCAGCTCTTCGAGCTCAGAGGAGGAGAGCGATGATGAGGAGGAAAGTGACGACGAGGGGATGGATGCGCGTCTGAGGCGCGCAGGGGTCGTCGACGTCCGGGCTGACCGTTCCTCTGTGCAGGAGGATGTCTTGGAGGTCCCTCGGGCGAAGGGATCGCGCGGGACGCAGCCGCGGAAGGCGGTGCCGAGCCCTGCCTCATCGGGGGCTCAAGGCCCGTTGAGCTCCGTGCCGGACGTGCCCCCGGGCGCAAGGAAGCCTCGGACCCGGGGCGCCGTCGCCACGGCACAGAAGGAGGCCACGACCACGTCTGCCCAGGCGGGGGGTCTCGAGAAGGGCCGGTCCTCGAGAAGCGGCCAACATGTCGAGAGGGACTCCGGGTCCGATCGTCGCAAGTCGCCGAGGGCGACGTCGAGCGCGGAGGAGCGGGCAACATGAGGGGGCGTCGAGCCCCCGCCATGATGACCGCCGGGCGGGGAGCCGTGAGCGCTCCCGGAGCTCCTCACCGCACCGTCGTCGGGAGAAGGAGACCGACGCGGGGGGACGCGACCGCCGGCACGTGCGCCGGAGCAGGTCCGGAGCCCGCGCAAGGAAGGGCGCCACGAGGACCGCTCGAGGGGGACGCGGTCCCCCCCCCCCTGGGACAAAGGGCAGGAGGGGAGCTCCCCGCTAGGGTCGAGCCACGGGATGCACCAGGAGCCTTCCCCCCGTCCAAGCCACGTGGAGGCGGCTCGGGGGCGTGACTCGAGCCATGGGGCGGGCTCGAGGCCCCTGAGCGGGTCCGGCGATTCGGGGAAGAAGTCCCGCCCTTGCTTTGGGTGAGTAGGTCTCCTTAATTTCGTTGGTAGGGAAACTTTACCTTTTTACCTTTGGTGATATGTGCTGTTTTCTGTCTTTTCAGGGAAAAGCGCCCCCGGCAGGAGATGGTCCCCGTGGCGTCCAAGCGGGCCAAGACCTCGAGTTCTGCCGAGGTCCAAGCGCCTCGAGGTATGGCTCCTTCTTCCGCTGGGGAGGCCGCTTGGTTGGCGAGGGCTCGAGCAGCCATGGCTCAGGGAAACCAGATGGCCGCCGCGGATCTTGGTGAGGCTGACGCCGTCGACCACGGGGGTCGAAGCTTTTTCCTGTTTCTGACGACGTTGTTCTTCTTTTTCAGCAGGGACCATGGCTCCTGGCGCCGAGCCCGCCGCCACCGCGTCCGTCGCGGCACCGCATCCTCCTCTTCCTCCTCCTCCTCAGATGGCACCTATGAGAGGGCCACTCCTCCCCCATCGCGACGACCCTCTCGGGGGAGCTCCCGAGACAAGCATGGCTCCGTTGGCGTCTAGGGCTGAAGGGTCGGCGGCCCTCGAGTTCCCGGTCGACGCGAGCCGGCCCGCGGAGAAGGGGAAGGAGGGAGAGGCGTCGGTGGAGAGGGTGCCGACGGTGGAGGAGCTCCTAGACGAGCTGGAGCGGGTGCCGCCCCCGGTCGAGGGCCCAACGCTGGAGGGAGCGCTCGAGGCACCGGCCGGGGTCGACAAGACGCCGGAGGACTCGATGAGGGAGGAGAGGTTGGGGACGAGCCACCCTTCGAGCGACCCGCTACCGCTCGAGTCCCTGCCTCTACGCGAGGCCGTACCATCGCCTCGGGCGAAGCAGCAGGAGGAGACGGCGGAAGTGGGGGGAGAGCCACAACCGGTGCCGCCAGTTGGTGGTTTGCAGCTGGCGCTGCTTGAGCCGGAGGCCGAGGGCCCGCCTAACGTCGAGCTTGATCGATCGGCGTGGCCATATCCTGACACGCCGAGCTCCTCCCGCGCCCTGATCCCCGTGGAGCGATCGGCTCGGCAGGGAACTCCGCGGAGGCGGGGTTGATCTTCAGGGAGCTGGCCGCGCTCGTGGCGGAGGCGGAGCGGTCCTTCTCGGAGGAAGCGGAGAGGTCCGCGCAGGCGGCGGCTGCCCTCGCGAAGGCGCAGGCGCAACTCCAAGAGCTCCGTGTCGAGCTGGATCAGAACGCCCAGATGGCGAGCCAGCTCAACGCCGCACAGGCGGAGGCTCGGGCGGCTCGGGACGAGGCCGCTCAGGCAAAGGAGGAGGCCACCACCGCGCTGTCCGAGGTGGAGGCGTCGAAGAAAGATGCCGCCGATGCTCGAAGTGAGGCCGCTACCGCCTGGTCCGCCGCGGAAGCGCGAAAAAGGAGGCTGAGAGGGCCCAAGGCGAAGCCGCCACCGCCCGATCCGCAGCGGAGGCGGCGAAGAAGGAGGCCGAGGAGGCCAAGAATGGAGCGCCACCGCCCAGGCTGTGGCGGAGGCGACGCGACAAGAGGTGATCCGGAAGGATCTGGCCCTTGCCGATACGGGCAAGCTGGTCGAAGGCCCAGGGCTGAAAAGCTTGACGTGCTATCCGAGAAGCGTAGGCTCGAGCAGCGCGTCGAGGGGCTCAGCGACCCGCCGCTGGCGCACTGCGATGGAAAGTCATGCCGTCTGCCTGAGCTCGCCACGATGAGACGGCGATCAATTTCTTGATCTTGTGTCTTTTTTGCTTGATTTCGAGGTTTTTGTCACGTCGCGGTCTCACTATTTCTTGTTTGTTGCACAGAGGTCGAGGAGACCGTCGAAGAGCTTCGCGAGACGATCGGGGCCCTCGTGGATCAACTTCAAGATGAAGCCATGGTGGCGGAGCGGGCAGGCGTTACCCTCGACAGGCTTGGCTCCATGTGGGGTGCCCCTCCGGTGGCCGCGGCAGAGGGTACGGTGGCTTGGGGCGACACCCTGGTGGACGCCTTGTGTTATTTTGACATGGCCGCGCGGGACCGCGTCCGGCACGCTCTCCACCATGGCGTCAAGTAGGCGCTCGCGGTCGTCCGCTCCGGCTTCCGCTTCCCGGTCAATGTCGTCGCCAAGGGCTTCATCAAAATCGAGGGGAAGGACGAAGAATGGAACGACCGCCGTGTCGAGAAGATCCTCGAGAAGGTGGACAAACCGGGGGCGGCGTTCGCGAAGATCTTCGAGGAAGATGTGTTGCCTCCTGACGCAGGCAGCGGTGCTGAAGGCCCTCCTCCTCCTGGCCTGGATGTCGAGGTTGGGCCCGCTGCGGAAGATCTTGGGGAGGAGTACCAGACCGACGAGGAATAAGGCCTGCGTGCCAAATTTGGGGTCAAGGCCCTTGTAAGAGATTATGTCATGACTTGTGGCTTGTCGAGGTCAACATGTGTATATATGACTTGTTTGTTTAACGAAGCCGTTTTCTTTTCAAATTTATTCGATCGTTTCTCTTTGTCGTTAGCTCGAGTTTCTGCAGGCTTGGTCTGTGCTCCTTCGATACGCGTCACGAGTTCCTCGAGGGGAAGCGTAGGTAGGGTACCGTATCCCGGGGGCGTAGGTGGCCGTCTACGTCGACGCCTCCCGACTCTTGGAAGCTCGAGGTATTTTCGGACTTAGACGTTGCTAGTTCGCTCGAGGTACGAGTCGAGATGAGGGTCGATTTTTGAAAGGAAAACGCATTTTTCCAGAGTCTGGGGGGAGTCCCCCCTGCCAGCCCCCGAGGAAGGCTCGACCCTGGGCAAAGCAGGGTCGAGGCTACCTTAAATTGCTAATAATATGAAAGACAGTGCACGAGTTTGCTCATTCATATTTAACATGTTTGTACAAAGCAACAAAATGAACAAGGCCTCGAGGCCTTTAGGGTAGAAGCGACGTAGCTGAGATATGTTCCATGCGTTCGTCAGGATCCTGCCTTGACCGTCATAGAGCTTGTATGTTCCTGGCTTGAGCACCTCAGCTACGGTACGGGCCCTCCCATGGAGGGGTGAGCTTGTGGCGCCCTCGATTTATCCGCAGCCGTCGAAGCACGAGGTCTCCCACCGCCAGGTCCCTCTTGCGCCGTGCTTGTCGTGGTAGCGTCGAAGTGTTGCTGGTAGCCGCGCGGAGTTGATGAGACGCCACGTCTCGGGCCTCCTCGAGCGGTCCTTGGCGTTGGCGAGCCTTACTTCGTTGGTTTGCTCGTTGTAGGCTCGAAGTCGAGGGGAGCCGTACTCGAGGTCCGTAGGCAAGACAACCTCAGCGCCGTAGGTTAGGAGAACGGAGTGAACCGGTGGCTCGACTCGGCGTTGTCCTGAGGCCCCACAGCACCGAGGGGAGCTCTGCCAGCCCACCCCTTTCCGAAGTTTTTGAGGGTCTTGAACAGGCCTCGGTTCAGCCCGTGGATAAGTATCATGCCGTTAGCACGCTCGACCTGCCCGGGCATTGAGGGTACGCGACCGAGGCCCAGGTCACGCGAATGTTGTTGTCATCGCAGAAGTTGTGAACTTTTTGCCCGTGAATTGGGTGCCGTTGTCGGTGATGATGACGTTAGGCACCCCAAACTGGTACATGATGTCGACAATGAACTCGACAGCCTTCACGGAGGTGGGGTCGCCTATGGGCTTGGACTCGATCCACTTGGTGAATTTGTCGATGGCCACGAGCACATGCGTGTACTTTCCAGTTGTCGTCTTGAGGAGGCCCACGAGGTCGAGCCCCCAGACGGCAAACGGCCAAGTGATGCGGATCATCTGCAGGGCGTGCGCGGGCTGGTGTGCGTTTGCTTGGCATAGAACTGACACCCTTGGCAAGCTTGGACCAGACGCTTGGCGTCTCCGATGGCGGTTGGCCAGTAGAAGCCTGTCGGAAGGCGTTCCCTACCAGGGTCCTTGGCGCTGCATGGTGGCCGCAAGCCCCCGAGTGCATGTCGTCGAGGAGCCTGCGTCCCTCCTCGAGGGGGATGCAGCGTTGAAGGATTCCTGATGGGCTTCGACGGTACAGCTCTTTTCGTCGCCGTAGATGACGTAGATCTTGGCCTTTCGAGCGATGCGTCGGGCCTCCGTCTTATCCTCGGTAGCACGCCTTGCGTCAGGTAGTCGAGGAAGGGCGTCCGCCAGTCGAGGGTCGCGATGAAGGAGAGGTGGGCGTATCAATCTGCATTGCCTCATCGGATGTCGAGGTGTCGTTCTCGAGGTGTGGCGTTAATGGTCGAGCCCCCGCGTCTGGCTAGGTGTGGCGTCGAGGGGCCAGCCCCCGGGCATTTTGACGGATGGCTCGAAAACGTCCCTCGAGAAGACATCTGGTGGAACCGTGCCGCGCGTGGACGCCAACTTTGCCAGCTCGTCTGCGGCCTCGTTGTACTTTCGAGCGATGTGGTGTTGAGCTCGAGGCCGTAGAACTGTCTTCTAGCTTGCGCACTTCTCCGCAGTATGCCTCCATCTTGGGATGATGCAGCTCGAAGCCTTCATAACCTGGTTGATGAGAGCTGCGAGTCCCCTCGAACGTCGAGGGTCGGACCCCGAGCTCGAGGGCGATGCGCAGCCCATTGACGAGGGCCTCGTACTCGGCGACGTTGTTGGAGGCGGGGAAGTGCAAGCGTAGCAGGTAGCGCATGTGGACTCCGAGGGGTGAGATGAAGAGCAGGCCTGCGCCTGCCCCCGTCTTCATGAGGGATCCGTCGAAGTACATGGTCCAGAGCTCGGCTGGATTTGCGCCGGCGGGAGCTGGGTGTCGGTCCATTCAGCAACGAAGTCTGCCAACGCTTGCGACTTGACGGCTTTTCGAGGGGCGTAGGTGATGGCCTCCCCCATTAGCTCGGCGGACCACTTGGCGATGCGCCCCGTGGCCTCCCGATTGTTGATGATCTCACCGAGGGGGAAGGATGACACCACTGTTACGGGATGAGCGAGGAAGTAGTGCTGGAGCTTGCGCCTCGTGATGATGATGCCTAGAGCAGCTTCTGGATGTGCGGGTATCGGACCTTGGCCTCGGAGAGTACCTCACTGGTGAAGTACACCGGCCGTTGGACCGGCAACGCACGACCCTCCTCGTGCCTCTCGATGGCTATGACCGCACTGACCACCTGAGTGGTTGCGGCCACATAGAGGAGAAGGGGCTCGGGGGGATCGTTACCCTGGGCTGGTCGTGGCGGCACGAGGATTGGCGCGGAAGTCAGCAACCCCTTCAACTTGGTTAGGCGTCCTCGGCTTCAAGGGTCCACGCAAGCGTTCCGTCTTCTTCAGCAAGCGGTAGAGAGGTAGCGCCTTTTCCCCTAGCCTCGAGATGAACCTACTGAGAGTAGCTAGGCAGCCTGTCACTTTCTGTACACCCTTGAGGTCTCGAATTGGGCCATCCTCGTGACTGCTGAGATCTTTTCGGGGTTGGCCTCGATCCCCCGTTGTGAGACAATGTAGCCAAGTAGCATGCCCCGGGCACACCAAAGACACATTTCTCGGGGTTGAGCTTCACATTCTTGGCCTGGAGGCACTCGAACGTGGTCTCAAGATCGCTGATGAGGTTCCGACTTTCTTGGTTTTAACCACGATGTCATCGACGTAGGCCTCGACGGTTTTGCCTATGTGTTCGCCAAAGATATGCTGCATGCAACGTTGGTACGTTGCCCCGGCGTTTCGAAGGCCGAAGGGCATTGTAACGTAGCAATACATACAAAAGGCATGACGAAAGAGGTAGCGAGCTCGTCGGATTCTTTCATCCTAATCTGGTGGTAGCCGGAATACGCATCGAGAAATGAAAGTACTTCACACCCCGCAGTGGAATCGACAATCTGATCAATTCTAGGTAAAGGAAATGGAACTTTTGGACACCGCTTATTCAGACCAGTGTAGTCTACACACATCCGCTTTTTCCATCTTTTTCCTAACTAGTACAGGGTTAGCTAGCCACTCTGGGTGAAATACCTCCTTGATGAACCCGGCCGCCAAAAGCTTGTGCACCTCCTCACCGATGATCCTGCGCTTCTCCTCGTCGAAGCGGCGCAAGCGTTGCTTCACCGGTCTGACCCGGCCTGGATCTCCAGGCGTGCTCGCGACTCCCCTCGGTATGCCGGCATGTCCGAGGGCCCCACGCAAACATGTCGATGTTCGCGGGAGAAAGTCGACGAGCATGCCTCCTATTTAGGCTCGATGCTGGCACTGATGGCCAGCGTCTTGCCATCGGTCGGTTGGGTTGACGAGTATCAGCTTGGTGTGCTCCGTCCGGCTCGAAGGCGCCGCGTGACGTTTTGCTTCAGGGGCCTCTTCGGTGGCCAGGGCCGCTAGGGCTTCGAGCGAGTCGAGGTGGACGTTGGCCTCCCCACGCTCGAGCACTCCACGTCGCAGTGGTACGCGTGCTCGTAGGAGGTGTCGATGGCGATGACCCCTTTCGGCCCCGGCATCTTGAGCTTCAAGTACGTGTAGTTGGGAACCGCCATGAACTTGGCGTAGCCTGGCCGGCCGATGATGGCGTGGTAGGTCCCTTGGAATCCAACCACCTCGAAGGTGAGCGTCTCCCGGCGGAAGTTAGCCGGCGTGCCAAAGCAAACCGTAGGTCGATGCGCCCGAGGGGGTGAGCCTTCTTCCCTGGTACGACTCCGTGGAAACCCCCCGACGCTGGGTCGGAGCTGGTCCCTCGAAATCCCTAGGAGGTCGAGAGTCTCGAGGTATATGACGTTGAGGCTCGAGCCCCCATCCATCAACACCTTGGAGAACCGTACGTCGACGATGACGGGGTCGACGACGAGGGGTACGCCCCCGGATTTACGACATGGTCCGGATGGTCGTTACGGTCGAATGTGATCGGCGCGTCGGACCAGTCGAGGTACTGGGGGCGTCGTGGCGGAGTGCGAAGACCTCCCGCGTTCCTTCTTCCTCTCCCGAGCCGAGAGCCCGACGGTTGGGCCCCCGTAGATCATGAAGCAGTCACGCACCGGAGGGAAACCCGCATCCCCATCGTCGCGTCGTTTGTTGTCCTTGCCCTTAGGCGTGTCCTCCTTCTTGTCGTCAAGCTTGGCGTAGAAGCCCTTCAGCAGTCGGCAGTCTTTTAGCTTGTGATTCACGGGCCCTTGTGATAAGGGCAGGGGTCCTCGAGCATCTGGTCGAAAACAGCCCCGTCAGGGGGGCCTCGAGTTTCTTATGGTCGAGGGCGCCCATGAGCACTTCTTCATCGTCGTCGTCGTCGGCGTCGCGCTTCGCCTTTTGACCTTTGCTTTTACTCTTCTTCTTTTTGTTGTTGTTGTTGTTGCGGTTTTTGGCGTCGTTGCCCTTGTTCGAGCCCTCCGGCGCGGTCACCGCCTTACCTTTGTCCGTGGAGCGGCCAAAAAATGCCCCCACTGCCTCGTCGCCTGAGGCAAAGCTGGTGACACGATCCATCAGGTCCTCGACCGTCCTGGGACGGTAGCGTCCTAGCTCATGAACTAGCTCTTGGCATATCGTGCCCGCGAGGAACGCTGAGATGACGTCCTCATCAGGCACGTGGGGGAGCTCGAGGCGCTGCTTCGAGAATCGCCGAGCAAAGTCACGGAGGGGCTCGTCCGCTGCCTGCCTGCAACGCCGTAGATCCCAGGGGTTGCCTGGGCGCACGCAAGTCCCCTTGAAATTCCCGTCGAAGACCCTGACTAGGTCGGCCCAGTCGTGGATCCGATCCGGTGGGAGCCCTCGAGCCACCGACGGGCGGTGTCCGAGAGGTAAAGTGGGAGTTGGCGTATGATCACACAGTCGTCGCTCTTTGCTCCGCCCAGCTGGCAGCCTAGGCGGAAGTCCGAGAGCCAGAGCTTGGGCTCGACCTCCCCGTCATACTTCACGATGTTGGTCGGTGGTCGGAAGCGGTCGGGGAGGGTTGAGCTGCGGATGGCCCGGCTGAAGACTCTGGGGCCCGGGGGCTCGAGGACTTGCCGGTCCTCGTCGCTGTCGTAGCGCCCCCCTCGATGGGCGCTATAGCCACGCTCTTGGGCCCCTTGTCCTTGCGCCGGCGGTTGATGTCGTTGCGGGCGTCATTGGGGTCTCGAGGTGGCCGGTTGTCGACGATCCGTTCCCGGACTGGCCTAGCTCGAGAGGCGTCCGGCTGGTGGACAGACATCTCGCGCTCGTTGCGGGGCGTGTCTGCTGGTTTCCCCGAGGCCGCCCCACGCCGCGCGAGGCTGAGCTCTCGGCCTGCTGCACAGCGGCTGTCTCGAGGAGGTTCTTCATTTACCCCAGCATGCGCCTGGCGTCAGGGTTGGAGACGGCGGGTAGATCACGGAGCAGCATTGCCGCCGCCACCACGTTCTGCCCGGCTCGCGGGAAACGCACCTCGGGGCGTGCTGGTGCCCCGTCCTCGAGGATCTGCCGGTGGACCTCTCGAGCACGGCCACGAACACCGGCGCACGAGGCTGGGCTGGTTCCTGTGCTATAGTTTTCTCGAGTTGCACAGGCGCTGTCGCTCCTCCTCAACCTTGGCGATGGCCTCCCGCAGCTGCGCGAGCTGCGCCGCCCGGTCATCACCGTGCTGAGATGGTGCAGCCGGTGTCGGGGGTTCGTTCCTCCCTGAACGCGTGATCCTCCTGTCCGCAGCCACGTTTCCGGGCTCTTCGAGGTTGAGCGCCGGCCTGGTGTCGTCGTCGCCGTCGTCCTCGTCGCGTCGTCCACGACCCCCTCGAGCTGGAAGCACTCCCTGGTGGGGTCCCAGAGGTTAGGGTCGTGATAGTCGTACTCATCGGAGTCGGAGCTGCTGATGCCGCGCCGCCCTGGCTCGTGCCGGGACTGCAGCTCGCGGTACCACTCCCCGAAGGTGGCTCGACGGCTCGTGAGAGGCCACGGTCGACGTGCGCGGGGTAGACGATCTCCAGGTCGGTGGTGGCTCGTAGGAGTACGCCCGGATGCTCCTCCCGCTCTGCGGCTGTCCGGTCCTGACGACGCTCGTCAAGGCGGTGGGCGTAAACAGTCGCGGAGTTGTTGAGGCCAAATGGGAACCGCTGGCGTCGGGCGCGGTACACCCCGTGCGGGAGGAGGCCTGGTGGTGTCGACGGAGCACGGCTCGGGAGCCTCTGGCCAGGCTCCTCGGTCCGTCGCGTGACGAACGCGAACTCGCTAGGGGAGTGCGCACGCGCCCTGGAAGTCTCCGGCCGCGCACCGGGCAAGTTTCCCCTCGGGGACTCTGCGTCAGCCGCGGGAAATGGGAGTGCGCCGCGGGCACCGCCCGTGCCCGGCGTCGATGGTGACGACGGCGCCGCTCGCGAGGTGGCGACGCGTGGTGGTGCGGGCGACGCGCCACGCCCCCTGCGCGGGGTGGCATGACCCGCCCTCCGCTCGTGCTCTCCGTGGAGAGCAGGGTCAGCTCGTTGCCGTTGCCGGTGGCCAGGAACTCGAGGCTCCCGAACCAGACGACGGCACCAGCCGAGAACGAAGGAGGGGATGAAGCCATCCAGAAAACAACGAGAAATCGACTCCGACACGCGAAGGCCCCTACCTGGCGCGCCAACTGTCGGTGTTTCGACCCCGGGGGTATGACACCGACGAGTAATATGATCGCGTGCTCTCTCCCTGGATGGTGATGCAAGATGACACAAGGATTTATCCTGGTTCGGGCAAAGAAGGCCCTACGTCCAGCGGGGGAGGAGGTTCTTGTATTACTTGTACCTAAGCGCTTGTACAGGGGCGAATACAAGCTCAGTGAGCGTGGACCGGAGTCCGGACTCGTGTATGTGTGTGTGTGTGTGGACTCGTGTGTTGTTCCCCCTGCGCGAAGGGCCCTGGCGTCCCCTTTTATAGATCAAGAGGAGGCCAGGGTTTACACAGGATTGACATGTACATCGCTCGGTATGGCGAAGGGCAGGAACTCTGTCTTGTCGAAGCCGCTGTAGCCAACGTGGGTGTTGCTGTTGAGGCGTCCTTGATGCGTGGCCTCCATTCTAGGCGCGGACGTGGAGGCGTGGCGACGTGGAAGCCGTACGCACCCATCCCGGCACGTGCAGGACACGGCGGGGTCCCTCCGGGTCTTGGGGTACCTGCCCTCCAATAGCGTGAAAGTAGCCGGGCTCGAGGGACTCAGAGCCGGCCTCGAGGTGGCGCCTGCGGGGGGTTCGAGTCCCCGCAGGTATGGGCAAGTCCCGGGAAACCCGATTGAGCAGCAGGTATCCGGGCCTCGAGACGTGGCTTGGACGTGCAACAGTGTAAGACATGGGTTAACAGTGTCGTACTGGTGCCTTTTTACCCATGCTTGTTGTGAAAACGAGACTTGGCTCTGCCCTGGTTCACTGTGGTACACGTCGGGTTGCAGAGGACGTGACTGGAGTAGGTGGATGCATTAAATGCGCGGTATGGGGTTGAGGAGCAGGAAACTTCCTCTTCGCGGGGGGCTTCGAAGGGTAGTGGAGCGCTCGCTCGAGGCCGGGCGTGGAGGGCTCGGGTGAGCGGAGGTTGAGTTCCAGCTCGAGGTCTACGGGTGATGAGCCTCGAGGGGTAGGCTACCAGGTGTAACATCCCAAAATTTGCATTAATTTGAAAATAGGCAATTTGATTTAATTGTTGCATTTTATGTGTTGCATGGAACCTAGTTAATAAAATTATTTGCAAAAGCTAAAATAAACTCTAGGCCAAAGACTATGATGATGCATACATGCTGGTGCATATTTTATTCTTTTGGGATGATTGGTTTTTGCTAAAAACTTGTTTGAATTCAATTGGAATTCAAATTTGCTTTTGAAATCAATATCTGAAAAATTGGAAAAGCCTTTTCCTTCTCCCTCCTCTCCCTTTCTCTCTTTTTGGCCCGAACCGGCCTGGCCGGCCCGCTTCCTTTCTCTCCGCCGGCCTGCCTCCCTCTCCACTCCTCCGCCCGCGTGGGCCGCCGTCCGGCCCACTCTTGCGCGCAGCAGAACCGCAGCCGCGCCGTCGGCCCCGCTCCGCAGCCAGCCCGCGCGCGCGCGTCGCTCTCTCTCTTTCGCTGACGTCGTGGCCCGCATGTCAGCTTGGCCTTCTCCCTCTCGTATCCGGCTCGGACTCCATGGCCGAGATCGAATCCATCCTCGCTACGCGTCCTCGCTTGCCAAATCGACCGAGCCGATCCCCTTATAAGATCCCCGAGAGCCCGCCGCCTCTCCCCACGCATCAAGCTCCTGCTCTCGTGCCCAAACGCCGCACAACCGAGAGCTCCGCACGCCGCAAGATCTCCGCCGCCATCAATCCGACGATTCATCGAGTTTCCGAGCTTGTAAGTGGCACCTCGAGTTTCCCCTTGATCTTTCGAAGCTAACCGAGAAGTTTTCCCTCTTTTCCCCCTCGTCTTGGTGCTCTAATCGCTCGCCGCCGTCGCTCTGCAGAGCCGCCACCCGCCAAGTCGAGCAATCCGCCGTCCCGAGTCTTCTCCGGCGCCATAAACCCCTCTGGTGAGTTCGCCTTGAGCTCCTCTTTCGATTGGATCTTTTCCCGAGGTCTCTACCGCTCTGTAGCGGAATCCCGAGCCGCGTCGCCGCCTTCCGGCCATGGCGCCGCCGCGCCCTCTTTCTGCTCCGGCGAAAAGCGCCGCCAGCCCTCCCTGATCTAATCCCGAGCGTCCATCTCAGATCCGACGCACACCAGAGCTCGATACCCCTTCGTTGCCTGTTTTACAAAAAACCTTACACCTTTTTATGATGCATCAACCCGCGGTCCTTTTGGGCACTGTGCTCTAAGTCTGCGAAAACTTGCTTCTAAGCCCCTGCGTTTCATCCAAATTGAGGCGCAGTCCAGCCAGATCTGAAATTCGTTTTAAATCAATTTAATTCAAAATCAATTTCAGTTTTTTACAGATTTGCCACCAGTTTTAAATGCTTATAACTTCTACGTTTTTAGTCCGATTTAGTCCGTTCAAGTTGCGTTAGATTCGTTTTGAAAGATCTATTTATCTGTACAAGAATATCTACTGTTTTCAGTAATTAAAATTTGAGTTAGGTTTAATCTACTAATTAAGGTTTTGTAACTTGTTTAGCTCATAACTTTTGCGTTATAAATCCGTTTTTCGTGATTCTCGCGTTTGTGTGATCGTGGTAGACGTAGTTGCTGTTTTCAAACTTTTTATATTATTTTCTTGCTGTTGGTGTAATGTTCTAATTATAGCTTGTTTTCTTGCATGATTGTTGTCCCGTTGATTGTGTGTTGATGTGATAATCGAGTATAGACGGTGAGACATACGCTGGTGATCAGGAGCCCTACTTCGACAACCAGGAGCAACCAAAGTACTCTGAATCAGGCAAGTATAGCATGGGATCATCCTTGTTGACCTATTCACCATGAAGCATCTAAATTCATATGCATGTGTCTAATTTTGACCTCCTATCTAGTTTATCCTAGATTTTTGACCTGTTACCTTGTTAACCTTGGGATGCTATGCATATGGGTAGAATTTTGCTAGAGCTTTACTTAAACCAAACATGATCTAATAATGGTGAATAAAACTTGATCTTTTTAGCAACATGGTTTAGGACCTCCTGTCAGCAAAAGCTGGGACATACAGTGCAACCATGAGGTTATATGGCTCTGACCTTAGCTCAGTATAAGGACCTTTTCTAGCTTGTTAGTGGACACCTGTATAGGCGCGTTGATCTTGCCGAGACGGGTATAGTGCGGCTTCTGTCCACGTGAGTATAGGCTGCGTGTTTTTGTGCCACTTGGAAGGAGGGCTCTACATCCCCTTGCCTTAAGAACTAGCGGCCCTAACTTGTTAGACGAACCTTTGAAAGGCTTTGCGTGTATCCTGCCCGCTCACCTCGGAAGTGTTATGGGAGTAATTAACCCCCGGGCATCTGGATATCACGACTCATCGGGTAAAGTGTACAACCTCTGCAGAGTGTAAAACTGGTATATCAGCCGTGCTCACGGTTACGAGCGGCCCGGAAAACTCACAGACTAGTTGTTATATGTTGCTATTATGTTGCACATGTTGATTACTTTATTGCTATGTTTCAGTTATTATGATCATGTGGATTGGGTTTAAGCATTCATATATGTTCACTTTAATATTAAAATATTGCCAATTAAAAGCTACCGCAGTCTAACCAGTGTCAGCCTTATTTGAGCCTCATGAACCCCATGTTACACTTGTTAAGTACGAGATGTACTTATGCTTGTTTATTTTCTTTCTACTTGGATAAAAATCCCGGATGGGTAACAGATTGCTATGGTAATGACGACTTCCCTGAAGAGTTCTAGTCTTGCTGTCAACCAGTCATCTTCCCTGTGATGGAGCTACCGCGAGAGACACTTATTTATCCGCTGCTATGTAAAGACTTTGAAAAATATTCGTTATGTAATAAACATATGTGATGGTACTTCTTAATTTGTGGCTTATGTGTGTGATTGATCTCTGGGCACACGTGAGTTATTGCATTCAATTTGTTCTTAAATTGAGTGTGACACCAGGAGGCGGTCGGTAAGGTTTTGGCAAGTCTAAGCTACCTGGCGCTGGGCCAGCGTTGCAGGCTTCCGAGGGGTTGGTTTCTTGGAAGGTTAGCCTAGCTGGGTTTATTAATTGGTGTTCTAGGTTTAACCTATTTTTTTGCGTTGATTGGGGGTACCCCTTTGGTGTTCCCCCGACACTAAGTCCTTCATCTCAAATTCTTTACTCAATTGTGCCTTCAATTTAGCTATTTCTGATTTTTCTTTAGCAGCAATCAACATATCATCAACGTAAAGAAGCAAATAAATAGTTGAGCCATTAACAATCTTCAAATAAACACAACTATCATAATTAGACCGCTTAAAATCACGAGAGAGCATAAACGAGTCAAATCTCTTGTACCATTGCCTAGGAGATTGCTTCAAACCATAAGAGATTTCTTTAACTTGCAGACAAGGTTTTCTTTTCAGGAATAACAAAACCTTCAGGCTGGTTCATATAAATGTCTTCTTCCAACTCCCCATGTAAGAATGCAGTTTTAACATCTAGTTGCTCAAGTTCATAATCATGCATGGCAACAATACTAAGCAAAGTGCGAATAGAACTATGCTTAACAACTGGGGAAAAGACATCATTATAATCAATACCTAGAATCTGGCTATAACCTTTAGCAACCAACCTTGCTTTATACCTTGTTGGCTCACTTGGAGAAATACCCTCCTTTCTTTTAAAAATCCATTTACAATGGACAGGCTTTTTATTCTTGGGCAATTTTACTAAATCTCAAGTACCATTCTTTTCAAGTGACTCCATCTCATCTTGCATCGCAGTCATCCAATTGTTGCAATCAGCAGAAGTAATAGCCTCAGAATAATTAGAAGGTTCTGAATTACCTTCAATCTCTTCTGCAATACTCATAGCATAAGCAACATTGCACTCTTCAATATACCTTTTAACTGGCTTGGGTTGTCTTCTGGTCCTACCAGCAGCAATAGAATGTTGTGGAGACTGCACAACTGGAGAAGAATGCTCAACAACAGAACAATCATCAACAATTGGAGAAATTTCAGCAACGGTTGCATCTTGGTCAACAACATTATCAATATTTGGTGTATCAATTAAGTGCTCCACCTGCATACTTATTTTCTCTCCCTCAACAGGAACATCAATGGATCGGTTGTCATAATACATAGTAGACTCATTGAAAATAACATTCCTACTAAGCACATCTTTCGAGTCTGGGGATTCCACAATTTATAACCTTTAACACCAGGTTGATAACCAGAAATATGCATTTAGCAGCTCTAGGCTCCAATTTACCATTATCAACAACGTGAGCATAAGCAGAACAACCAAAAACTCTCAATTACGAATAATCAGCTGGAGAACCAGACCATACCTCAATTAGAGTTTTCTTATCAAGAGGAATGCAGGGTGATCGATTAATAAGGTAGCAAGCAGTGGAAGTAGCTTCAGCCCAAAAACACCTATTCAAGCCCGAATTAGACAACATACAACGGACCTTGGAGATGATAGTTCTGTTCATACGCTCAGCTACACCATTCTGTTGAGGCGTATAAGGAATAGTGTAGTGTCTAACAATGCCTTGAGACTTGCAATATGCATTAAACTCATTAGAACAGAATTCCATCTCATTATCAGTGCGAAGCTTTTTAACTTTCTTCTCAGTTTGATTCTCAATCATAACCTTCCACTCTTTAAATGTTGAAAATGCATCTGATTTATACTTCAAGAAATAAGGTCATACCTTACGAGAATAATCATCAATGATTGTCAACATATAACGAGAACCACCAATAGAAGGCTTGCGAGACGGTCCCCATAAATCAGAATGCACATAATCAAGAATACCTTTACTTTTATGTGTAGAGGTATTGAATGACACCCTCTTGTGTTTGCCAAACACCAATGCTCACAAATTTCAGCTTACTGATACTTTGTTCATCAAGAAAGCATCTCTGCACAATTCATGCATGCCTTGCTCACTCATATGTCCAAGACGTTTATGCCAAAGATCAGTAGCATCTGAATTAGATGAATTGGAAATTACAACAGCATCACCTGTAATTGTAGTACCACGAAGATGGTACAAATTTGGAGATTTCAATTCACCTTTCATCACACATAAGAGAACCTTTTGACACTTTCAAACTCCATCTCCACCGGAGTACTTGTACCCTTGAGCATCAAGAGTACTCAGAGAAATAAGATTCTTGCTCATGCTAGGAATATGTCTCACGTCAGTCAAAGTTCTGACAATGCCATCATGCATCTTAATTTGAATGGATCCAATGCCAACAATATCACGTGGACTGTCATCACCCAATCTAACAGAACCTCCACCTTGGAGAGAATCATAGGTGACAAACCAATCTCTATTAATGCATATGTGAAAAGAAGCAGCGGAATCAAGAATCCATTCATCACTACTAGTTGCACATCCAGCAAAAGCATCAAGCATATCACCAGTAGAATCATCTGCCTTAGAAGCAGCAACAAAAGCATTACCTTCATCATTGGATTTACCCTTTTCTCTGTATGTGCCAGCTCTCTTCTCTTGTTCTTCAATTTATAACACTCGGTGATAAAGTGATTATCTTTCTTGCAATACTTGCAGAATTTATCTCCCTTGCTTCGAGATTTTGATCGGCCTTTATAACCATTGGAACTTTTGCCTCTATTGCCATTGTTTGATTTATTTTCTGTCCTCCCACGAACAGAAAACGCTTCTCCATTGGAAGTAGAACCTTTAGAAGACACCATCAACTTCATCTTTTCTTTGACATGCAACGCCTCAGAAACCTCATCAAGTGTCAAAGTATCATGACTATATAACAGTGTATCTCTGAAGTTTGCAAAAGAACTGGGCAAAGAGCACAAAAGAATCAGACCCAAATCTTCATCATCATAATCTACCTCCATAGCTTGTAGATCTGAAACGATCTCCTTGAAGACCGTGAGATGGTTAATCACAGAACCACCCTCTTGCAACTTGTGCGTATACAACTTCATCTTCATATGCATCTTGCTTGTCAAATCTTTAGACATGCAAATAGACTCTAACTTGAGCCATAGAGCAGCTGCAGTTTTCTCCTGCAGACAATCTTGCAAAAATTATTTGAAAGATGAAGTTGAATTTGGGACAAGGCCTTATGATCTTTTCTCTTCTCCTCATCGGTCCAAGATTTAGAATCCTTGTTACCAAATTTATCAAGAGCATCATCTACACACAGCTTGTGTAAGAATAGCCCTCATCTTAACTTGCCATAGAGCAAACCTTGTGTCGCGATCCGTTGAGGAATATCATACTTCATCGACATGGTGAAGAAATAATAGCAATAACCAGAAGAAAAATAATGGCAGAAATTTAGGTACGCTTCGTGCCTCACGCAAGCAATAAAATCTGCAGCTGGTAGGCTCTGCTTGCCTTGATCCGCGTGCGCTGCTTGATGATGCCAGCCGGCCAGGGAACGGAGCAGCTTTTTGTAGATAGAACTCCGGCCTCAGGGCGTCCGCAATGGTGTTCAAATCGCTAGCTATTGGTCTCTAGAAAGAATGTTATTGGCTCTCAATGACAACTTACAAATAGCTAGCTGGATGAGATATATAAATAAATAATATTTTGGTGAGACAACTTACAAAAGTAGCACTCTTATTGGCTATCGAGGAAAGAGATCAAATAGCTAGCTATTGAGAAGTCGCTGGCTATTTGATCTCTCTTCTCGATAGCCAATAAGAGTGCTACTTTTTTATTATTTTTATATATCATCTCGCTAGCTATTTGTAAAGTGCTATTGAGAGTCAATAGAATTTCTCCTAACTAGATTTGACAACCATTGCGGATGGCCTCAACTCGAACTCGACCGCACAACCAACTCTGCACAACTCCCCTTCAGCGTCAGCACACGGGGAGTCACCGTATGGACGGCACGGGAAGAAAATAGTAGATTAATGTAGCGTCGGCGCGTGTTGACGGGGAATAAAACCCTAAAAAAATAATCTCGTGTGTGGCTCTAGATACCACTTGTTAGCAAATAATGCAATAATAGATCGTGTTAGCAAATAATGCAATAATAGATCGAACACGAGACACAGATTTTTACGTGGAAAACCCTTGCGGGAAAAAACCACGGGCGCCAACCGGCGATCTTCACTGTATGACGAGAGTTTACAGAACGCAGGGAATACAATGAGTTGTCTCTCTCTTCCCGTGCGGCTTACAAGAGTATTTAGAGGGTGGACTGACTACTAGTCAAATACAGAAACAAATCCGCTAAATATATAACTCGGACCGTGGGCCTTCAAGCGTCGCTGTAGGACTCACGTTATAATTCGGATCATACTCCAACAATAAGCACATTCGTAGAACTGAATTGGACCATCATTCTTCTCGAGATTGAAGTCACTGCAAAGTGCTTCACTATCGACACTATCCCTCTAAGCACCTCCGAAAAACATCGACCACACACAAAAAATATTTTTTTAGTTATATGGGACCACCATTAACTCATCTTGTCTAGCCTCTCTCCATTTGTTCATGCCCACAAGACAAAAGAGAGTCTGCCATTGATTTCGAGTGGGTCCCACACGATATTGGAACCCGTTACCAGCCGGTCAACAGATACGTCGACCACTTTTTCTCTCTCTTGCTTTCTCTCTTATCCATCTAGTAAGACTTTGCTAATTTGTTTTGGGCTCTTAGCTATTAACAAATCTGACATGATTTATTGTATCTGCGCTCTCTTTGTGGATTCACAATTAATCCCCTTGGACGTCGGCACGAGCATCATGGATGATGCGGTTCTGTTTTTGTTACTATCAATAACGTGGCACCATGTTCCCATCGCCCAAGCTCCATAAATACCGCTCGTCTTGTAAGCTAAGAACCGTGGCAAACCAAAGCATTAGCAAGCGAAAACAAGGCTCAAACCTACGCACTGAATCGCTTGGTACTACTACTAACTTGCAGGACACGTACAGGAAATGGCAGGCGGTGAGCTGAAGCTGAAGCTACTCGGCACATGGGCGAGTCCCTGGGCGTGCAGAGTGCGAATCGCCCTGCATCTCAAGGCCCTGAGCTACGACTACGTCCAGGAGGCCCTGATAACAAGAGCGGCCTCCTCCTCGCGTCCAACCCGTGCACAAGAAGGTGCCTGTGCTCATCCACAACGGCAAGCCTATCAGTGAGTCGCCTGTCATCGTGCAGTACATCGACGAGGCGTTTGCAAACAATGGCGGCGGTTCCTCACTCCTCCCCGCCGACCCTCACGAACGTGCAGTTGCTCGTTTCTGGGCCGCTTACATCGACGACAAGGTCTCACCACGACACCACCACACCACCATTCGCTAGTTTTATTGTCGTGCATCCATGGCGGCTCACTGCATCGGTTCAACATTTTGACGCATGCTGCTCATCTATGCATGTGTGTCCACCTGTGCAGATGACGGCGTCGTGGAAGCAGGCATTCAGTGCCAAGACGGAGGAGGAGAGGCTGGAGGGACGAAGCAGCTGCTGGTTGCGGTCGAGACACTGGAGGGGGCCCTGAGGGTCTGTTCCAAGGGGAAGCTTTTTCGGCGGCGACAGGCGTCGGCTACTTGGACGTCGTTCTTGGCGGGCTCCTCTCGTGGCTGCAGGGAACCGAGGCGCTGTGCGGCGCGGGAGTTCTTCGACGCCGCCAGGACCCCGCTCCTGGCGGCGTGGGCGGAACGCTTCGGCGCCCTCGACGCTGCCAGGGCCGTCTGCCGGACGTCGGCAGACTGGTCGAGGTCGAGTTCGAAGGCGAGGCGCGCACAGATGGCTGCAGCCTGGGCTGCAGCCGCGAAGAACTAAGCTGGCAGCCGGCTGCCGCAGCACGACGGTGGTCGTTGTGACTCGTGAGTGCGGTCTGGTCGGAGGAAATGTTTGGATGATAATAAATAGTTAATCGTAGCTGAAGTAAATAAAGAAGTTTGTTGTTATTGATTGTCTTGCGATGTAATGTAGACTGTATAGTGAATAATGAAGTTTTGTTTTGTGCTGCGCAGTTCATGTGCATCACACATTTCGTTGCATAGTCTCGCGCTCTACTGAGCTAAGGCGTGTTTGGTTCAGCGGATTGTCTCATTCGGAATTAGGACGTCCGGCATGCATTTAGTCCCGGTTGGATCGGATAGTGATTTGATATCGTTTGGATTGGAGGATCAGCTCGCTCGTTCGTGGTCGTCCGATAGTTTCCGAGAGAACCGGTTTGTCATGCGTTATACTAGCGCACGGAATCATCTGGTGACGGATGTGTCGGCTCCATACGACAAACCAAATACCGCGTCTAGCCTCGGACATAGGTTCGGATGGTTCCGCATGGATCCACTATCCAAAACAAACATGCTTGCTTCTTCCGTCGTATAAAAATATCGTTCTCATTTTCTAAATAATCAAACATCGACAATTTTGACGACAAACATATAACAAAACATTATATTTATGATATATAATTAGTATCATTAGAAACTAGATAGATTGTTATTATATTTTCATAATAAACTTATTTAGGGAATTCAAATGTTGCTAATATTTACTATAAATCTAGTCACTTAAGAAGGTTGAACCAACACAAATCTCATGCATAGACATTTTTTATGAATGGAGCGAATAACAATTTATCATGATCAGCTTTACAAAAGCTGCAGATTTTATTGTAATATTATTTTTCAACCCACTTGATACTCAAATTAGACCAACATAACAAATAAAGGCAAAGATACAAATATCTATATAAATATATGTCTATACACTATATATGATACTAAAAGGGGGAAATTCCTCCGCCTCTTGGTTCATCACTTTCTCTCCCGTTTTTCCATCACTGCACTCCTAATTATTATAGCCTTGACCACTTTTAATTATATTAGTAATATGCAATGAATTAGAGATAAGAGTCATGTTTATACAAGTGACAAAATGTATGTGTTTTGCGGTGTATAGAGTCGGATTGAAACATGATATGATGCAAGTGACATGCATGTTTCTAGTCTATATATAGCCAAATTGAGTATGGATTCACCATGATGGAGGTGGAGCTCTTGTTGAGATGATATAAAAGATACTCTATTCCTCCAGTTTATAATTGAGGGTGAGGAAGGTACTATTCCCCCCCCGCGCGCAAGCCACCATTGCTAATATCTCCTCAGCATTGCCCCTTCTCACTCTTAGCCAAGCCCTTAGTCATGAAGACCTAGCAACTTCCCCACCCTCGTTTATTGCTATCACCTTTGTGAGCACTGTTGTTGTTGCCATAATCTTCATGTCCGGCCTAGCGGTTTGTGTTCAATGAGCTCAATCTGTGTTGGCTCCTGTGTTGTACCATGTTTGTTCGGATCAAGACCAAAACCCTAGAACCCTAATATGACTTGATATTCATCATTTTCATGCAATATTCTCAATTTGGGGATTAATTAAGTTCGTGTTGTTGATGCTCTAGCGGTAACATATATACATATCAAATTGAGCTAGATTCTTCACTGCACAGTTATGGTTGAAAAATATCTTTGTTGGCACATGATTCCTATTTCTAATTGCCCGATCTATCAAATTGGTCATCTTGATATATGTTCCACGTGTAGGTGTGTGTTAATCTTTATGATGCATACTTAAGGAAAATAACACCTAGCTAGGGTCATTAGATGGCTTTGGTGATTGAGTGATAACATGATCGGTTAAACTAATGTTGTTTGCTAGTCCTATGAATGCAAGGATGGTCTAGGCAAGGCTACATGAAGATCAGGTGGTCAACACCTCAAGCAAATATAGTAGAGCTGCTATGTAGATACTAGAAGACAAGCAAGAAGTCCAAGACATCAAGTTGAAGAAGCGCGAATGAAAAGACACTCGTTGGGCACTGAAGTTCACCATTGAAGATGTCTGGTGTCAATCACCAAATATTAGTTGGTTACACAGTCATAGGCTTGAAGAAGAAGGCATCACCTTAACTTCCAATGGCATCGAAGTGACCACCACCACATTTTAGGCTTAGATGCAGTTGGAGGCCTAGTGGAGAAAGATAGAGGACATACACAAACAATTGCACACTTCCACTCTCTTCCTTCGATATCCAATGCTTAGTGCTAGGACCTTTTGGTGCTTGATGCCCAAACATGGAGAGAGTGTGAGACAAATAATGGGGGAGTTGTGAGTTTGGGTAGCATAGACCTTGGTTTTATTGCATTGTTTCTAGGTTGTAATATACTTCTGTATAGTTTGTTTGTCTAAGCTAACACAAACAAGGTGACAACTTTTGTTTTAAAACTTTTATTATATATCTCTTGTCATGGTAATGCTTGTTTGGGGACCATTTCTTATAAATTCTGATTGAAAAACAAGTGGTTGATTGGGTTCCAATTTGATGATGTGGACTTTTGGTGGTTGATGAACACAAGTGGTTGTGCACTAACATATGTTTTGCCGAGATCAATCAGATTGTGTTAGTTATAACAATAATGGCCATAGTGTTAGTCAACAAGTGCCTTGCAAAAGGATTAACTTTTTTCCTCTAATTGGTAATTGTCGGGTACATAGAAAAGGGGTACCCTAATACCTCGATTAAAGAAAAAACTAAACCTCGGCAAAATCCACAAACATCCCTCAAACACCCAAACCAGCCCAAGCGCCAAACCATACTGGGCCGGCCTACGAACGAGTCTCGACGCTCAGTCTGCGACACCCTCAAGGAGTACCTTCTCGGGACAAAGCCAGTCCGCTCAGGGCATACCTCGGTTATGGAAACTTCCCGAGCAACGATGAGGACACTCCGCGATTACGGAACTCTTCCGAGCGAACGAGGCATGCTTCGACCGTCTCACCAGGCATATCCTCGAGTACCTACTCCCTCTACGGCTCCGGGAGCATTAAATGCACCCTACCTACTCCCGTCTAAACCGTATGGCTATAGCGTACATCACAATGAATCGTACCCAGGTTAAATCCAACTTTTATCGCCCATGCCCAGCCGGGAAATGAGCGACTCGTACAACACTGTTACGCCATACCGTGCACTATGCCTCGTTAGGCGCTCCTCGAGATATGTTCGTCAACGCCTTTCTCGAATTTCCCGGGGGATCCATCCGCACAGGCCTCGACCGCCTTGACCACCCCCTCAAGCAGGACTCCGTCAAGATCGGTAACACTTCAACAACTCCCGACGCGACATCTCCGACATCTCGCACGCCCCACGCATGGGCGCCGACATGATTCAGCATCAACTGCGTTATCACCGGGATGACCGCGACATCACGGCGCATGTCGCTACAGGACGGGCCCATCCCTAGACGTACGCCGCTACAGCAGCGCCGACATGATCGGCATCGCCTCTCCAACGTCATTGCTTACGACAGGCCTAGAGCTCATCTAACCTGTGCCTCCTCTTCGCCTATAAAAGGGGACGCCAGGGCTATAGAAACGCCACGTTCTACACACGAGAAGCCGACCAGCCTGCTAGCACATAGACTGTCAAACTCTCAAGCCATCCATCCCCCATAGCCTAGGACTCCAAAGCCCGGTTCTCTAAGTTCTAGCTCCTCTCTTACACCCCTCCCCCTCACTCTCTTTCATACGCTTGTATTCGCCCCTGTACAAGCATTTCGGTGCAAGATAATACAGACTGCCCCCCCCCCGCTGGACGTAGGGCTTTCTCTTGCCCAAACCAGGATAAATCGCTCGTGTTCTTCTTGTATCACCATCCAGACTATGGAGCACGCACTCACAAATTCACTTGTTGGTGTTAACCCCGGGGGCCAAACACCGACAGAAATACTTCTATTAAAATATTTATCAATGAGATGAATAATATCAAGATTTTCCATGATATAATATTTATGTTTTGGAATACGGATTTCTACTATCCAATGTCTGCCCATAGCATAGAGCCAGCCCACACGAAGGAAAATAGAATCTTCTTTTTCGATCTGTGTAAGTCCTGGTTCTTGAAGCACTCATGGATTTTCTAACTCCCTCTAGTTTTTCATTGACTGAAAACACAAATGCGTCCTATGGTTCTTCGCAAAATTCTCATCAGTCAATCAACATTGGCTCAAACGTGGATCAAATGACGGAGTAACCAACGCCCAAGCTGTGTATATATACCGCTACTCCTACACTCTGCTTTGTCCAAGAACCACACCAGCAAGGTACCAAACACGTACGCGTCGGGCCCATCGAAGAAGACGACGAAATAATCGTATACACGCCGCTAACTTACTGCAGGCCGGTGCAGGAAAAAATGTCAGGTGGAGGCGACGAGCTGAAGCTTCTGAGCACATGGTTCAGCCCGTTCGGGTCCAGGGTGAAGCTCGCGCTCCACCTCAAGGGCCTGAGCTACGAGTACGTGGAGGAGGAGGACCTCACGAACAAGAGCCAGCTCCTCCTGGAGAGCAACCCGTGCACAAGAAGGTCCCCGTGCTCTTCCACAAGGGCAAGGCCCTGTGCGAGTCCATGGTCATCGTGGACTACATCGAAGAGGCGTTCGCCGGCGCCGGGCCGCCACTCCTCCCCTCCGACCCCTACAAGCGTGCCGTCGCCCGGTTCTGGGTCGCCTTCATCGAGACCAAGGTACCAGCACTGTGCATGCATGTTCTGAATTCGATCCCGCCTGTAGCATTTGAATCGAGATGCACTGCACATGTGTGTTGACGTGTTGTTGGCGACTCGATCGACGATGCAGGCTCAAGGATTTGTTGTTTGTGTTTGTGTTTGTTTGTGCGCGCGCATGCATGCATGCATGCAGTTTGTGGCGCCGTGGTGCCAGATGTTCGACGTGACCAAGACGCGCGCCGAGAAGGCGGAGGGGTTGAAGCAGATTCTTGCGGCGAGGGCGACCATGGAGGGCGCCCTGGAGGAGCAGTCCAAGTCCAAGGGGAAGAAGCCCTGCTTCTTCGGCGGCGACAGCGTCGGGTGCGTCGACATCGCGCTGGGCGGACTACTCGTGTGGGTGCGCGCGTCCGAGGTGCTGTCCGGCGTCAAGTTACTCGACGCCGCCGCGGCGCCGCTCCTGTCAGAGTGGGCGGAGCGCTTCGCCGCGCTTGACGCGGCCAAGGCGGCCCTGCCAGACTTCGGCAGGGTGCTCCAGTACGCCGTGAAGATGCGGGGCCCGGCGGCGGCAGCAGGCGCTGCGGCGGCGAACAAAGTGAACACCTACGAATCTGAGCTCGATTGACGAAGGTTTACACCGTGCAACACCGAATAATGTTACGAATACATCGTGCATGCACGTTGCAGTCTGCAGTCTGGTCGTCTGTACGTATGCATGATTTACACGTCGTTTTCCCTTTTTCTAGGCTTCTACGTATATATGTAGTAAGCCATTTTAAATAACATGATTCTGAAGCTTCACGTCCATGGTATTAATCATCGGTAATAATCATAGACGTTTAATTTGGATGTTAAATAACGGCGGCAGGATAGAGGAGACTGACAGTGTTTTATACAAAAAGGATTTTTCTTAAATCCGGTCTCTCTGGTATAAGGCCAATCTCAATGGTGAGTTTCATTTTGGTGTTTTCCAAGACTGTCATGTCATACGAGAGAAAATGAAACTTGAATGAAACTCCCTATTGAGAGTGAGAGTTTCATTCTAAAGTTTCATAAGCATTAAATTTCATGACTCATAGAGAGTTGGTATTCGTGTCAGAGAGTTTCATCTAGATGAAACTCATTTCATCTCTCTCTTCTTAAATACATTGTCATGTCACGAGAATTGCTTATGTGGCACCATATTTAATACAAATGAAACTCTCATTGAGATTGGCCTAAAGATGCAGGATTTTCTAGGTTGACCTAACGACCCAATACCCAAAGATTAAAAAGTAGTGTAATTACCCTATAGAGCCGACCCATCAAAATTTTGGGTTAATTTAGGTTCCACTAGTGGGTAGTCGGGTAACCCACTCATCGGCACGGCAACGAGGAACCTGCGCCTCGCTTCACTTCCGCTTCCTAGAGTTCCGGTCGCGCTTATATGAAGTTTTGGCACCATGGATTTTTGATTCATTCTCCCCTAAGCTTCTTCTTCGCTGCTTGCTTGCTTGCTAGGGATCCACCTACACGCATCCGCCCAAGCTAGTAGTGTGGGGCCCGATGGCATCAGGGGCTTCCTGCCGGTGGACGCCTACGCGCGGCTGCTGCTGCGCAACACCTGCTGCACACCGAGACCAAGGAGGAGGCCCACCGCCGTAGTCTCAGACCTGGTGTTTTGGGTTACCCATTGAATTTAGTGGGTTAAACATTGGGTCAACCCAAAACCCAAAAAATCCTTTATGGGTAGCACGGGTAAGACATTGGTTAACCCATTACCGACCCACCTGCATCGCGACTCTGGTATCTAGGCATGCACGTTTCATTATTACAAATAATCTAGCCTCCTCTCAAAGAACAAACAAAATAAAATAGAAGGAAAAAAACACTCATGCACCAAATTAAGTGCTACTAAATTTCAGTGTTAGCTTCTACTACTAGATTCAGTACTTCTATAAAGTAACAAGATACAAGTTCATTATCGGAGAACTGGATGCCTCAAGGATGAAGAACTGAGGGCGTGTTTGGTTTAGACCTTAGAGTAAACTTGCCTGAGAAAAACTCTGCCTGTACCTTATCTGTCACATGTTTGGTTGGTGTCCTGAGTGGTGACTGGACCAGGCATGCGCTCGTCGACTAGGCGAACAAAATCCATCGCCTGGCTCTGGCTCGAAGGTTGCCTCGATTAATTAATACAAAAGTTGATAAGCCAGCTACCACAGGTCACGGGCACATATCTTTTCTCTTTTATTTTATTATTTTGTCCGGCTTGCATTTCTCTCTTTAATAAAAAAAAAACAAATGACCTTCTTTGGACCATGCATTCCCTAATCGTTTATTTGGTAAACCACTATTAACAAAACAATTCATTTATTTGGTAAACACACTATTAATAGTATTTCCTAATCATGTATAGACGATGCAAAACGTGATTTATTATCTTATTAGCATTTCTAGGTACAAGCTTCAAACCAAACACACTTTACAAAAAAAAACATCAACTTTTTAGGTAAATTTCAGGCAACATTTGTTGCCAGACAAGCTAGTTAAGACACCAACCAAACATGTCCTGAGTGCTTCATGGTTCATGCTTAGACATTTGATATCTTCCTCCTATATTGACTGGGCTACAACTTGCCGGAGTTCATTGATAGCCATTCAGTCAGGTACCGGTACCTTTGGATTGGGTTTGCATTGATCTTCCGCTTTATTTTCGATCTTCCTCCCTATGTCCGTTGATGTTGACGTAAGGTCCACTAGTATGATTTTTCCTAGCGCCTCAATTTTTTTTACTGACGGTTTGAGTTACCACGCGCCCTGTAGAAAATGAACCGGTGGACCTCAAGTCTAGAACCGCCTATAGAAATGGATTTCTACAGGCGGTTGTTAAGACAACCGCCTGTAGAAATGTCAGGTTTCTACAGGCGGTTCGTTAAGGAAACCGCCAGTAGAAATACACGTGTTTTTTAAAATTTGATTTTTTTTCAAACTATCTCGGATAAGAAAACACCCAAAATAAAAGTTGTTCGTCTCAAAAAGTTATAAAACTGTTGTAAATTATAACTTTTTAATTTGAAGTCATCTTGTCAACGAAAAAATATGTTTGAATGGTCTCAAATTTGAAATTCAAATTTTATAAACGACCTCGGATGGGGAAATGACCAATACAAAAGTTGTTCGTCTCGAAAAGTTATGAAACTTTTTAGTTGACAACTTTTGATTTGAAATTGTTTAGGACCTCAAACAAGCAAATTACACTCAGGTTTGTATAATATGTGGGGAACCGAAGGAGTATTTGAACACATGTGAGTGTGTGGGTGCAGTGGTAGAGGAGGCTCCGCGCGAGGTCGAGATCGTGGGTTTGAATCCCACCGGCCGCGTTAGCCGCGGATTTTGCGTGAAAAAAATGCCGCGACTTGCGACTGAGATGGGCGGGCGCTGGGCGGTGGTGAGGTCCTCGCTGTAATTAAAATATTTTTTCTCTATTTATTTTTGGTTTTTTTCGAAAAGTTTTTCTATATGCGGTTCGCTATGTCAACCGCTTGTGGAAATGCCTATTTTCACAAGCGGTTTGCTAAGTCAACCGCCTGTGACAGGCGGTTTTGCTAAGTCAACCGCCTCTGAAAATCCTTTCCACAGGCGGTTCACAAGCAACCGCCTGTGTTGTGGTCCTATTTTTACTGGCCCCCAGCGCAGGCGGTTGAGAAAAAACGTCCGTAGAAATGAGTCTACAACCGCATGTGCAGTGGTCTCCACGTTATTCTCTACTAGGTGATTCCACTAAATGTTCTATTCTGGTGCAAAGTGTCCATATCATTTCTACTAAGTCCATATTATCTCTTTTAATTAAAAAATATTTATGACATCTCTGTCACATGAAATACTTTAATTTTAATAATATACTCTAATAAAGTAGATTCTCACTAGATGATTTATCTCTTCATGCAAGGTGTCCATACCATTGTCCACTAAGTTTATATCGACCCCTATTAATTAAAAAAATATTCATGACATCTTCTATCACGTGAAATACTTTAATCTTTAATAATTTATTAACATATAAGTTATTTGCATATGCTATTGTTTTATCACCTATTCTTCTATAATGTAATCAAATATTCTATTATTTTTCCTTCTATTAGCTTACCAATTTTTTACCAGATTGATACAATAAATAACATGCAAACCAAATTCATATACATGTAATAAAATATATAGAATATCATATATTAATGTTATGGTATTTACGTAATAGATTTTAAAGAAATTATGCAGAAACATGCAAAATATACTTCTAGTTCAATCTATTCTCCAACGGCGCACGTCGTAGCAGTTGCCACCTTCACAGCAGCAGTTGTTGCATTGCAACCCTCCGGTTTCACTTCGGTGGTAGCTCTTATGTGATTAATATAATTTACCCATAATGAGCTTATTCTTGAGGCAAACTAGAATGTATTGACTAATTTTAGACAATGTTGTTGCATGAGGGATGCAAAGGTTTGAAAGGAGACTATCCGTTTACGAGCAGGGCACTGAGGTGTTAGCTTCTTGCTACCGTGTCATGCGAACCTGCGGAGTGTGAACCGTGAACTGTGAACTTGTGTTCTAGGGTGCAGCGTGTCACCTATATGCGCCTATATGTGTGAACTGTGAATCGTGGAACTCGTGTTGGCTGCGCTGCGGACCTGCTGGTCCCGAGCGCCCGCGGCCGCAGTAATTGGTGCGCACTGCATATGCAAGCGAGGATGGACTTCACTTGCAGCATCTTCAGGGAGCACGGTCTCGTCGCGCGCCAATCTTGCTCAAAGGAGTTGGCCGTTGGTAAACGAATTCGTCGAGCCGGTAGCCAAGTCGTGCCAGTAGTCTGCAAGCAGATTGGCGCACATGGAGATGACCGTCGTCGGCCGGCTCATTGTGAGCGTACGTCGAAGAGGAAGAATCAGGTAAGGGAGTAGATCATGGGCCTGTTTGGTACAGCTCACAACAGCTTCATGAGCTGTTGTGAGCTGTTTTTTTTTTTTTTTTGCCAAACACCAATTTACAAAACAGCTTCACCCATGAAGCTATTTTATCCTCCCTCTCACAAAAACAGCTTCACCCATGAAGCTGAAAAAAAGTAGCTTTTCACGGCTTACACCTCCATTTCTCTCTCTCAACCATGCATGAAGTTGTTGGTGAAGCTGTTTTGCCAAACACTTTTTTCAAAACAGCTCAGCTTCACCTAGTAAGTTGCCCATGAAGCTATTTTCTAAAAAAAAAACACAGCTTCAGTAGTGAAGCTGAGCTGTACCAAACGGGACCTATATTTGTTGGGACACACAGAGGTGGAGCTGGCGGATTGTATTCCGGATAGGATAATGCATGCATAATATAGCTGGAGATAATAAAAGATAGAGGTTCTGAATGACATTCACACTCTAGATCAATGGGCCCGTGTTCATGGTAGATCATGGGTGTTGAGTATGTACTCCCATGTAACGGTCCATTTGTCAGCCAAAAAAAAGTGTAACGGGTCATGGGTCTAATTTGGCGTTGATATGCAGGAGTGCAGGACGCAAAAGCCGAATCGGGACGAGGAGAAAAGGGGCCCAATCTACCTGGGCCGTCCACTCTGTGTTCAGTAGACAATGGGATCGAGAGACAGCCCAGTTTTTTGTTTGACCTGCCTCCCTTCCCTTCCTTCCTTGGAGTGATTCTGTCTGCCCCGCAGAACTCCTATCTTGTGTGCGCGTTGGGCGGGGCCGTTAAAACTGGCTGCGAAACCCCGACTGCGCGCGTCCGAGCCAATGTGCCCTACTCACCTGCTCCTGCAGTCTACGAGCCGCCGAGCCAAGAAAGCGACACGGCGAAAGGCAAATATATAGAACCTTGTTCTCCGGTCCCAAGTTTGATCCTGGGTATTGTATTTGACTCGACCACTTGAATTGGCCTACTACCTTTCACTAGTTTTGTGTCCAACCGAACCACCACTACTGCGTCTCACATAATAAGATTCTAAACAACGTTTGCCCGTACAAGTCGCTCGAATCCTCAAAAAAACGACGGAGCAACCAATGCCCGATCGAGCTCTATATATATATCGAACGTCGCTCGATCGAGGGAACAAACACATCAACCGCGAAAATTAAACAAAGAATCAGCAACACGCGCAGGGGGAATTAGAAGCCAAGAAAATGGCAGGAGGCGACGAGCTGAAGCTTCTGAGCACTTGGTTCAGTCCGTTCGGGTCCAGAGTGAAGCTCGCGCTCCACCTCAAGGGCCTGAGCTACGAGTACGTGGAGGAGGAGGACCTGACGAACAAGAGCCAGCTCCTCCTCGAGAGCAACCCCGTGCACAAGAAGGTCCCCGTGCTCTTCCACAAGGGCAAGGCCCTGTGCGAGTCCATGGTCATCGTGGACTACATCGAGGAGGCGTTCGCCGACGCCGCCGGCCCGCCGCTCCTCCCCTCCGACCTCTACGAGCGCGCCGTCGCCCGGTTCTGGGTCGCCTTCATCGAGACCAAGGTTCGTTTACCACCTCACTGCCGTCCTGCGTTATACGTTTCGATCTGAATGCATGCTTGTAACTTGTTTTAATTTCCTGCGTGCGTGCGTGCGATGGAGCAGCTGGTGGAGCCCTGGTTCAAGATGCTCGACGGCACCAGGACGCGCGCGGAGATGGGCGAGGGGGTGCAGATGCTGGCGGCGGTGGCGGCCCTGGAGGGCGCGCTGGCGCAGTGCTCCGGCTCCGGGGGGAAGCCCTGCTGCTTCTTCGGCGGCGACAGCGTCGGGTACGTGGACGTCGCGCTCGGCGGCCTCCTCGTGTGGGTGCGCGCGTCCGAGGTGCTGCTCGGCGTCAAGTTCCTCGACGCCGCCAGGACCCCGCTGCTGGCGGCCTGGGCCGACCGCTTCGCCGCGCTCGACGCGGCCAAGGCGGCCCTGCCGGACTTCGGCAGGGTCATCAAGCACGCCATGATGAGGCGGGGCGCCGCGGCCGCCGCTTTGGCGCCGAAGAACTGAACCTGCTGCTGTTGTTCACTCGGCTCCTAAATAATAAGCTCGATGACGGTTTACCGCGGTGCGATGATACTAGCGATTGACGAGCGCTCCTGTCTTGTTTAATTTGGTGCGATGTTGCTGCACGTGCGGTACGTACATACCAAGAGTAGTGTGCAACTTATTGTGAGGTCACTTGTTTTGTGCGGTATGTACACGTTCTTCGCCTTTGTACGCTTTTTTCGTGTGTATGTTTTTTTTTTGAGACAAAAGAATAATTATATTAGATTATATCTGGGTACATTATCACGTTACAAGTACTCTGAAAAAAAACATGTATCCAGAAACTGAATTTCATCTATATTGTACCCACACTGTGAACACAAACTCTTAAATCCAAACCTATTTGATGTTTCATATAGATGACCGCATAGGCAAAACAACTATTGTCAAATATTTACCTTTGCGGTCATTCATACAAACGTCAAATAGGCTTGGATTTGAGAGTTTGAGTCATTCAGAACATGTACAAGATTAAAAAAAAACTTTATGACACTCAAATTTTTATTTGATCAATTGATGAGTTTATATATTGGTTCTCCTCAGATGGATTTTTTTTAATAAACTCTTGTTTTCTATATCGGAAGTGCTAGCGCTCGGACGTTCGATGGGTATCAAATCCATCGGACAACCCTCGCGTGCCTTTTACACGTCTGCTCCGCTTCAAACCAGCGCCTGTGTCTAAAAATAGTGGCCCCACGTTCATCTTATATCTCGTATGGTAGAACTGTATCCCGCATCCATCCAACGTCTGCATGGTGGAACCACCTCTCTCTCGCGCTCGCACGATGGAACCAGGACCCACGCCCACTTGCCCCACTTGCAGATGTGCGCCGCGGTCTACAGGCCTTTGACGTCGGCACCTAGACCACGGCAGCGTAATAACAACAGCATGTGGACAGTGGCATGCAACATCCGATCTACTTTTGAAACATTCAAATGAAACATTTGCAACATAAATCTAAAAACAGATGAAACACTTGAAACATTCGTTTGAAACATGTTTGTGGTGCCGTTTACAACTTGTGCAACACTAAGATATACTTTTGAAAACATCCCGTTAAAACATTTGCAACATCAACCTAAAATAGATGAAACACTTGAAACATACAGTGCAACACCAAGATTTAGTTTTGAAACATCCCCATGAAACAAACGTCTGAAACACTTGAAATATAGCCTTGCAACAAGCGTATATTGTCCTTGCAACATATGCAATTTCACGGATAACTTTTGCAACATCCAGACGAAACACTTAAAACATAAGTCTAGAACGCCTGAAACACTTGAAAACACAACATTGCCTACGCAGCCACGACCTACCTGGTGGATAACTGCGCTAGTGCAGGCCTCCCCATCCTTCCTGCCGACAACATGAGCTGGATGGAGGCGCAGGTGCGGGCGTAGGCCTCCCCAGGCGCAGATGCAGGCCTCCCCTTCAGTGACGAGCAAGGTGGACAGGGCCGCTGCGCCAGCACACAAAGCGGCACAGGGAGAGGCCGGATATCTCGCGTGAAGAGACCGGCCACGCAAGAGAGACGTTGGAGCATGTGCTTCATGCTGGGGAGGGAGCAGCATGAAGACTCAGGCGAGAAGAGAGTATCCTGCTCAGGGTTTTTCTTACCGACCGGTTGATCAAAACCGCCGGCCACCGGTAGCGGTTTACCGGACCGGTTTGATCGGTAACCGCCCGGTACCGGCCGGTTTGAAGTTTGAATTCAAACGCCTCAGTTGTTCGGTTTCGAATCGGTAAACCGGTCGGTTTGGGTCGGTTACCGACCGGTTTGAGCGGTTTACCGGTCGGTTTGAGAGGTTTTTTCAAAATTCAAATTTATTTTTTTTAAAAAAAATGCTAAAAAATTCCTAAAAATACTTCATGATTTATAGAATCCAATGATGTCAAAAATTTTCAAATTTGAGTGTGTTTAGTATGTTTTTTCGACCTTCTTAATTTAATGGGCCGTCGACTATATATTTTTTCTTTTTCTTTTTCTTTTTCTTCAAACTTCTAAACGTCTAAATAAATACTAAACGAACTCAAATTTGAAAAAAAATTACACCATTAGCTTCTATAAATCATGAACTATTTTTAAGAATTTTTTCAGAATTTATTTTAAATTTAAAATTTAAAATTTAAAAAAACCAAACCGGACCGAACCGAAACCGGTCCGGTCCGGTATGACCGGTAACCGGCCATACCGACCGGTTACCGATCGGTAAGAAAACCCTGATCCTGCTGCCGTGCTGCGGGAGTGTGTCTGGAGTGGACAGGAAGGACTGACGGAGGATGTCTGGAGTGGATAGGAAGGACCTGACGAGAGGATTTGTTTTAAAGAACTCCCGTGGAGATAGGAAAGGGTAGTTGGGCTAGCGTCCCCGCGCACCAAGAAGCGTCCGTCCGCCTGGACGCCCGCACTACAGCATTTCCGTTTCTATATAATAGTTAAAGAATTCAGCTAAAAATAGTAAAGATTTCGCTGTTAGTCAAATGTCAATACAAATGTACAGTGTCTGTCCTTTTTCTCGAAGCGGGTGCACCACCGGTGCACGTCATGGATGACGAACACGAACTGAACGTCTGAACCACGCACATGGTCACAAAAGACTACGATCTACTCCTACATCGACGGAACGGTGGCGTTCGCAGAACGGAAGGAACACTCACTCCTCCAAAGTAAAAAGAGTAAAATGCACTGGCGGTCCTTAAAGTTGTCAGCATATGTCATATAGGTCTCAAACTTTTAAAACACATTTTCTGGGTCCCTAAAGTTGTCGACAGGTGTCGTATAGGTCCCAAAGTTCTAAAAACGCATTTCTAGGTCACTGAAATTAGTTCGGGTGTCATCTAAGTCCCAATGGGCGCTTAACCGATCCATTAACTGACATGGCAGGCTAACTCAGGGCTTATATAGACCTGACAGGTGGGACCTGTACATCAGCGGTACACTTAGTTATTTTTTTAAAATCATATCTTTTGCATATGATCTCGGATGAAGATGAATTATATATGAAAATTGTAGCCCTCGATGAGATCTACAACTTTTTAGTTTTAATTTTTTTATTTGAGATTGTTAAGATGGTTAAAAGAGTAATATAAAGTTTCAACAATATCATATATTCGCATGAGTTTGTCATATAAAAAACTTATATCTCTCGTGTATGACAACAGATAAAATACTTTATATGAATATTGTAGGTCTCAATAAGATATGCAAATTCATAATTTTGAATTTTGTTATTTGAGGTCGTTAAAATTATAAAGAAATAAAATAAAATTTCAGCAGCATATTAATCACGTACTAGAGTCTGTCATCCTAAAGGCACCATGTTCTCAAATACAGTGACAAATAAAGATAGTTTATATATGTAAATTATAGTCACCGATGAGACCTATAAATTTATTATTTTAAACAAGCTCGAATACGCGCGAATAATAAGCTATTAAAACTTTATAATTATTATTTTTGTCATCTTAACAATCTTAATGAGAAATATTAAAACTAAAAGGTTATAGATCTCATTGAGGGCTACAATTTTCATATATAATTTATCTTCATCCGAGATCATATGCAAAAGATATGTTTTAAAAAAAATAACTAAGTGTACCGCTGATGTGTAGGTCCCACTTGTCAGGTCTATATAATCATTGAGTCAGTCTGACACATCAGCTAACGGGTCGGTTAAGCGCCCATTGAGACCTAGATGACACCCGAATTAATTTCAGGACCTAGAAATGCGTTTTTAGGACTTTGAGACCTATACAACACTGCCGACAACTTTAGGGACCCAGAAATACGTTTTTAAAAGTTTGGGACCTATATGACACCGGACCGCCAGTGCATTTTACTCAAGTAAAAGAAACTCCAGAGTCCAGATCCAGACTAGACTAGTGGCTTCAGGTTCTAACCGCAAGCCATGGCGGTAGGACGAGAAGCGGACAGTGGCCAAGAGCTGAAGCTGCTGGGCGTGTGGTCGAGCCCGTTCGTCATCAGGGCCCGCGTCGCGCTCAACCTCAAGGGCCTCGCCTACAGTTACGTCGAGGACGACCTCAACAGCAAGAGCGAGCTCCTCGTCGCCTCCAACCCCGTGCACATGAAGGTGCCGGTGCTCCTCCACGGCGGCCGGCCCATCTGCGAGTCCCAGGTCATCGTGGAGTACATCGACGAGGCCTTCCCGGCCAGCGGGCCCCGCCTCCTCCCCGCCGACCCGTACCGCCGCGCCGTCGCTCGCTTCTGGGCCTCCTACGTCGACGACAAGGTATTCCCATATCTCATTCGCTTGCCCTGCACTTGCAATCACAAATCGACTTCAGATTTCGCCCACCGTTAATAACTAACCCCGATAGCTGTGCTGTGCGCGGCTTGCAATGCAGCTCTTCACCACCTGGATACCCGTCTACAACGGCAGGACGACCGAGGACAGGGCCGAGGCGGCGAGGCAGCTTGTGGCCGTCCTGCAGAAGTTCGAGCAGGCGTTCCATGAGTGCTCCGGCGGCGGCAAGGCGTTGTTCTTCGGCGGGGATGCCGTCGGCCTCGTGGACGTCGTGCTGGGCGGCTTCCTCGGGTGGCTGCGCGCGTCCGAGGTGATGTGCGGCGTGAGGGTGATCGACCCGGCCGAGACGCCGCTGCTGGCGGCGTGGGCGGACCGCTTCGCCGCGCTCGACGGCGTCAGGGAGGTGATACCTGACGTGCAGAGGCTGCTCGAGTATAACAAGATGAGGCGAGCTCGCCGTGGGCTGCCATAGGTGCTGCCGTGCTGGGGGGCCTTCGGTCATCTATATGCCTGCGTCTGCGTGTAGTCAGACAACTCTAAAATCTAAATAAGACTTGCATATATCTTCCGTCAATTTCAATTGAAAAAGCGAGGGATTGATTTTTTGTGCTAAAGAATATGCTTCAAATTTTCTCTTTCGTCAGCTCTGGGATGTAGATTTGACAGGTACATATTTACGATGAAATGTACTAGAGCCGATCTATAATTCAAAAATGATTTTAAGACACACTCTAATTTATTTACAACAGATGCACGTCAAAACCCGTCTATATATTTTCACAGCTAAAAAGACTAAAGAATGGAGTGCAGCAATCGTTCGCTCCGTCGTCCTGCCATCTCGCTTGCGATCCCGCACCACGACGCGCTGTTAGGTGGGACCTCTTCACGCAATCGCGGAAACAAAGCCGCGCAGTATACGAAACAACAATTACGGCTCATGCTTCCTTCCTCCCATCTGTGGCTTCCCGGTGCCCGCTGACGACCAGGTGCTCCTCTCACTCGATGCATGCCGACTCCTCTCCCCCTTCTCTCTCCCCACGCGCCGGGGCGGTGGCAAGAGGTCAGGGCGTCATCTCCCCAATCGACGCGCCTACGGCGCCCTTCACCCACTCTGCGCTGGATCTCTCTTCCTCTCGCCTGGACCCTAGATCGAGGATGAGGACAACACAACAGGGACGCAGGTTGATGCGGCACGCGGCGGCAGGCACTCGTGAAACATTGGCGATGTACGCAAGCTGTTGCGTAACGCTGCCGGAGGCCGTGGCAGGGACGCCACCTTTGGGCGTCGGGAGGCCGCAGTGGATGGGGCCCAAAGCCATCGCCTGGCGAGGTGGGGCACGTCGCATGTGGGCATCGGGAGGCCGCAGCGGAGGGGGCGCGAAGCCAGCCCGGGCCGTTGTCGCTGCCGACGCGGTGCTAACTCGGACGCGAGGCTGGGGCGTGGAAGCACATCTACCTCCTCTTCATCCCGGATCCCTTCATCCCCTGCCTCGTCCCAAACAAATGCATCTGCCGCTGCTCTGCCCGTCCCAGGAAGCACATCCACCCGCGGCAGCGACGATGCAAGCCTCGACGACCCAAGCCAGCAGGTTAGGCGGCAACAGATGCAGTTGATTGGAGGTGAGGTACAGATGGTTAATTTGTTTTCTGAAGCCTAGATTAAATTTCTTGTCCATATTTGTTTCTTGATGCCTAGGTTGATTTTTCTGTCCATTTGTTTGCCAACAACTTAGAACCTGTTCGTCAACCTCACCTCTTCAGTCTAAGAATTATTTAGTTCCGGAAAACTTTGGGGTAAAGTTTCGTATCAAACTTTATCCGAACATGAACTAACTAGGCTCAAAAGATTCGTCTCGATAGGTAAATACTAAAGTACAATTAGTTATTTTTTATCTACATTTAATGTTTTATGCATGCATTTAAAGATTGATGTGACGGAAAATCTAAAATTTTTTGAGCCTTTTGGGGGACTAAACACCACCTTTAGCCCTATGCCCACCAGCGTCCACTGGCAGCAGCTGCAAAGCCCCCAGCCAGCCAGGGCGTCAGCGAGGTGCCCAGACCTCAAACAGCCAAGCACTGCCCCTGAACGCTACAGCCTCACCTAGAACAATATTATTCTTGAGCTTCTTATGGTTATAGAATACTCGGCTGAGACATCTCTTATAGTATTATAAAGTTAATTTATGGGTTCAGCAGATAGGAAACCTATTCATGGTCAGAGGTGTTTTTTTTCTGTACTACAGATTGGGAGATGTCCTCATGTAAATAAGATATTAGCCAACCTAATATATTTGAGTGGTAACTTGCTATTTTGTCAACCTTTTTTGGCAATTATGCAGACAAATTTATGACATTGATTGGATTAAACTCTTTGTTGTTGTTGTTAATGCAATACAGAGTCGGCCCCTGCCCCGTAATTGATTGTGACGACGACGCAGCAGCAAGAAGTTTAAGTCAGGGCAAGGGTTGTAATCTGTCGTGATTGACAGTATTGCCACTCCCAGGTTAGATGAACAATACATGTCTAGCCAATACTATTATGTGTAGTTTGTGCTAACCTTAGTAGTCAAGTATTTGTCATGATAAAGGTATTTAGGCTATTGATGCGCTTAAGTTTGCAAAAATTAAGATGACTCTTTAATCGTCCCCACCCCACAAAAGTAGTTGTATTGGTTGGATTTTGTTTGTCGATTCCTATGTTTCGTTTGTTGTCCTCTAATCTGCAAATAATCTTAGTGCTCTTACAGTCGGATGGAATACGAATTATTTTACCTTTGCTTCTTGATGTATTTTTTTGTCTCATTCAGACTTCAAAAGAAATCAGAATCCTCTGTAAGTCTGCCAAAAAAGAAACCTCTGTAAGAGCACCCAGCAGGTGTGCTCAGGACCAAACATACCGATGCAACTTTCAGAGACGGTCCGTTCTTTGTGAAATCATTGGTGTATTTCTTCGTAATAGTTATTATTGAGCTTTGGCTCAGGTTCTGTTCAATGGCAGATTGAGAAGGCAAAAAAAATACCTCTGTAGAGCATGATATGAGATATGAACTAATATTTTTTTAATGTTTTAATTAATATCTGTACTGAATGTTGGATTATTGTGTGGCTTGTAGCTTTGCAGGGATAGCTGCAACAAATCATCGGCTGAGATATTTTCGTCTGGCCGGAAAACTGATTTCCCTCATTTCTTGAATTTGGATAGATTAAAGGTGATATGTGATCATCTATGATTTATATAAATCAAAGTTATTATCAGCATGTTTGCTCATAAGATTTCTAGGATTGTTGATGGTAATGCGGCTGAACCTTGTGATCCTGACATAGGATTATCAATATATAGATCTAGATCGTTTATTTCTTTCATGCCCCTAAATCTTCTTGGTTTCTTTGTATGTGTTATTATAATGTTGTGCGCTTCAGGGCTCAGCTACCTCCTGCACATGATGTTGTCACTTGCCTACTTGCATTGTTCTGAGATGTCTTGTTTCGGTAGTTGGGATTTCCTCAATTTTAAAATAAGAGAATAATAATTTAGTGATTTTTGTCATTTTATATGATTTTTCATAAAACACGATTGAATTCTAACGTTTGTGACAAAAGTACATCTATGCTTTTTGAATGTGCATCGCTTTAATTTCTTGGAGCCATACAAAATTGTTTTTGATTGAATCTTAATGAAGTATTTCCAAATTTGATAAAATTAATTTGGATTTAATATGATCTCTAGCGTTAGCACGAGCAAATATAGTAGCTATGTACACCTAATTTTTCTTACGGAGATAGGGTATTGTTTAGTAGTTTAAACTTTGAAAAAGTGAGCTCTCTTGGCTGATGATGAGGCTAGGCTAGGTTTCTAAGGCCAACCCATCTACATGGTGAGGTGTGCGGGGTTACGAAAAACATTGATGACCCCACCTCATCACATGAGGTGACTGGGGTCGACCATAAGAAGTGGTCGGGTCGATCGGAACTCATCGACAGGTGATGACATGACACAGCCCTTTCTGGCTTTGCTAAAGCGACTAGACAACAGGGTCTTCTTTGAGTGCGGCTATGTGCAACGCATGTCATTCTGCAAGGCGGAGCTCGCTGTTGTGGCTTTAGGGTCTATCGACTTGTGATGTCTGGAACGAAGCATGGTGCGGCGGTGCTTTGACCATCGCGAGCGTTCAAGGGTTCAACTGACATCGGCGTTCCCAAGCGCTACGGGCTCGGTAAGACTGTGTTTGTCCAATGTCAATTGTATGTTGTGTACACAGAGAAAAGGTAGGGCCTTAGGCCTCTTAGGTGGAGAGACCACCCAACAACATCCATAATGAGTGCATACCGGCGAGAGAGGCGGACGTGGGGGCTCACAGTGAGCTCGGGGTGGATAGGATGGTGGTGCAGCGGTGAGGTGTGAGCGTGGTGAGTCAGTGCATTATAGGTAGAGCAGCAGCGCCAATGGAGCCAATCCAATCGACGCCTCCTTTTTTTGGCAACATTGAGCGGCTCCGTGTTAGCTAACTGTGTGATCCGTGTATTTTTAGATAATTTTTTTTTTGCTTTTCCTAGCAACGCACATGCATGCTACTTAGAAATTGTTTAAATGAAAGTAAGACTCTCACCGTTATTTTTTTCTTAATGTTACTTTAATGTTAGTTTTAAATTTACACAGTCGTGTGATCTAAGTTTTGTTGTCCCGTAGCAACGCACGGGTACGCTACCTATCTCCTAAAATACTTAACTAACCTCTGAATACAATTGTTTTATTTTTGGGAGACAATCCAAAAAAGAACCATCTCTGTAAAACTAAAGCGTTCGCCTCTGAAAATAGACGGGCTATTTATAAGGCTGTCTCAATTAATAAGTCTCCAAGCTCACCAACCCGGCCACCACTATGGTCCATACATATAAGTAACACTTAGGGTTTCAACAAGTGAGCTCCTCATTTTTTTCTCAACTATCTTTCTCACCTTCTCGCTCCTCTTTCTCCTCAATTCTCTCATCTCTAGATCATCGCAAAAAGAGGTGGTATGCCGAGCAAGGGCTTGGCAACAACGGCGCGGTCGAGGGCCTTGCGGACATGTCTAGTATGCTCGACTATAGCAGGAAAGTTTAGCTCTTTTGTGTCTCTTTCACTCAAACCTCACGTGGGTTTGGATCGAGCACTTATATGAAACATCATCTATCATATGTTTGCATCCCTCTTAATAGGACGCCATACATATTAACTTAAGATCAAATGAAAAATAAGATTGAACCGCTTGAATTGAATTTCACAAATCAAATGTCATCTCTTACAATCTTCATCAAGTGAAGGTGCCAACATATCTCTTTGATTTTCTTCTTGAGCTTAGCCATCTTGAGCATGTGACTTAAATACTTAATCTCATTCATCAAATAGAGATAGTTCCAATGTATCAAGTCACTTTTCATCACATATCCAATATAGATTTGATCCTCGATCCACCTCATGTGACCATCAAAGCTTTATTAGTACCTCAAATATAATAGCAAGCAACATTCTTCTTCACCCAGTAGGTTCCTTGGACCCCAGCCATCGCTTGTCCTTCACTTTCGCTTAGTACCCTCGAAGTCTCTCCCTTGCTATCTTCACCATCTCAATCCATCAAGTCACTCTTTGTGTTGAAGTTGTCTTCTTCATTTCAAGGAACAAGCTTCAAATGTGAGACCATTCCATATCCAAACTGTCATGTTTGATTAGTCAAACCAACATGCTTGTTCTCCACAAAATCATAAAAATTCCACAATAAATAAGCCTTGCATGGATGAATCACATATGCATTGTTGTCTTATGTTGTGAGCTATATTAATCATATAACAACACATCATTTTGGCTTTAACCATATACCTGAATACTTGTGAGATAACCAAGTTTTCTGTCCACCACTTAGCACAATTTGTTTGACCTTAATCATCGCTTTGTCATTCTCATCCAAATCCACTAAAAGGCTTAGTGCACTTACAATGGGCCCTCATGATGGGCTTGTTGGACTCGCGGGGCTCAACAATAGGTTCAACGGTAGGCTCGGTGATGGGCTCACTACTTGTAGGATTTTTTTTGTTTTTCTATCTGGATTTATAGAGGTGGGCATGAACTACCATCTCTTTTGTTTTGTGATTAACAATGACCACAAAGTAGAGGCGGGGCGGCCACCCTGCTTCTGATATTCAGTTTAAGCACCCTAGAAATCTTGTAATAACATTCGTTTCTCTACTACATCACAACCAGCATTGTGCTGACTACTGTAAGAACATCCATTCCATCACGGATGCTATGAAATGGAGAATATTTAGATTTTACAAATCACAACAAAGCACTATGTTGACCTTGGGAATTGGAGAACATGTGTAGATTTTACAAATCTTAAGAAGGCCTACCACAAATAATGTAATTTTTCCACTTCCCAGATATACAACCCAGGATGTTAAATGATGAGTCCCTTCGAATTGATTCTTAGGATATCATTAAATTTTGGATGAAAGAAGAAGATGCAAAAAGACAAGCTTCATAAAACATGAGGCCTTCTACGACGATTATGAGGGTTTTCTGTTGTCGTAGAAGGCCCGTCACTAAGGATCTTCTGTGACAATTACAATATTTTTATGACAATTTGTGATGACAACTGTATATTGTCACAAAAATTGTCATAGATCAAAAATTGTCATAAAAATGGTCACAGAAGGTCCTTAGTGACGGACCTTCTACGACAACAGAAAACTCTCTAATCATCGTAGAAGGCCTCATTTTTTGTAGTGAACCTTTTGGCACTTGTTGTTTTCGATGTAAAGGCTGAAGGTATAAGAGACACACAAAGCATCTTCCTGAGAATGATGAGACAAGTCTATTGAACCCAGAATTTAGGATGCAATGTCGTATCATCACTTTGTGGATGAATCTAGTGGCCAATGATCTCACACAATTAGAGATGAGGATCGGTAGAGGTGACTAGATTCCTCTACAGAGACAACTGTACTTTGAACCATCTCTACAAATAATTGTCCAAATATCACAAATTTGGACAAAAATATGAGTGTTTTTTTAATCCAAGGAGACCCCACCAGGTAGCCCCCATGCAAGTCGTAATCACATGTTTTTCGCATGAAAAACATGTGCTTTGCGGCCAGGAGTGGATCAACCCTGCAAACTTATACCTCGTGCATTACTCCTCAAACTACTCCACCCCAAACACGCATTTATGTCCATGTAACATATTCGTTCTTCTCATATTATCTTCATCCTCTTTTGAAATAGGTATGTGGAACCCTAAATGAATTTAAATGAAAATGTTTTCCACCGCAAAGTTGTAGATATCATCGAGATCTACAACTTTGGTTTTGGTCGTTTGTTCATCCAAAGAACGTCTGAAAAAAAGTTGAATTTAAAATGTGAGAAATTCAAATATATTTTTCATGGATAGATGGTTTTAAATAAAAGGTTGTCACTTCAAGATCTATAACTTTGGTTTTGGTTATTTCTTCATCTGTTGTCAATTAAAATTTCAAAACTTATTGTGCACCTCCTATTTTTAGAGGCGGCTCTATTTCCAGACGCCTCTAAAATTATTTTTTAGATATATTTGGAATAAAACTAGAGATAGAGACATTTATAGAGGTGGCTAAAAAGAACAACCGCTTTAAATGCATTTGTAGAGATGGCTCAGTTCGAACTAATTTGTAGATACAACTATAAATTGAGCTGCCTGTAACTAAAAATCTCTCGTTACTGAGAATCATTTCCGTAGTAGTGTGAGCAAAAGTTTTTTCAACCTTCACAAAACTGGACTAAAATTAAACTCTGAGAAATGTTTTTTTGGAGTTAGGAAAGGAAAATCTTAGGCACCTCATCTTGGCCTGAGGAATTGAGCAAATCTAGGAAAGATTGAAATATATGCTATAATAAACACTGCAAGAATGTGACATCTTATGACAATTAGGTGAAAGCCCTAGTTTGGTTTTGGTTAATTGATGAAACCTATTTGGTCTAATCCTATTGTTAAGCATGTGTGTAGCTAATAAGAAAGGATTGTGACCAAGCCAAGTGGTGGAGCTAGCAAGGTGGCAACCATGGAGGATGGTGATGGCCACAAGTATCTCAAGAGATCGAGTGCTCTACCATTGGTGAAACGAAGAAGAGAAAAGATGGAGCAAAGAGGCCCGAAGGCAAAGGTATAACCTATAGGGCTCTTTGTTTTGGTGATCATATTTAGGATAGATAGCCGTACTATTAAGAGGAGTTAATTCATGGCTTATGCGATGTTCAAGTGCCACTAGGTGTTCTCTAACATATCGATGATATAAACCTAGTGAGTGACTAACAAACCCCTTTGAAAATGCTTTGCAAAATGCTAACACACGTGCACAAGTGTTGAAACACTTTGGTGTTGGCGCATGGGAGCAAGGGTAGAAGTTAGAAAGCAAAAGGTGCTGAGTTATCAGCATCGGATGCTGGAGGTGATAGCATCGGACGCTAGGCCGAGCGTCCGATGGTTTACCCTAGTTTCTGTCAGAATTTAAAGGAAATCGGACGCTGGCAACGGACGCTGAGGAAACACTGTTGCAGAGTCCGATGCAGGTGACGTGGCGCGAGCGTGCTTTCCAGAGAGCATCGGACGCTGGCCTGCGTCCGATGCAGATCCATCGGACGCGTCCGATGTGATTTGGCCCTCTCTGGAACCTCTCTGCATGGTCATCGACGCAGGGGTTGAGCGTCCGATGTGAGCGTGCCGGAGCGTCGTTGTGGCGCAGAAATGAGCGGAAACGAGCAGTGGCATCGGAGCGTTCGATGCCTGGCATCGGCGCGTCCGATGTCACATTAACCGTGGCGCGAAAGAATATGATCGTTGGGATCTGACGGCTCGAATTCGTATCTGGGGGACACGTGGTGCTCATCGGAGCATCGGACGATGGGGCAGCGTCCGATGGCCCCGACACCGGCGCGTCCGATGGTCGCGTTTCCAGCCCACGGCTAGGCCAACTTGTGTGGCCTATTTAAGGGGCTTGGCTGGCTCACTTGGATGCACTCTTGCACATTTTGATTCCTAAACATTCTAGTGAGCTTTGGCAAGCCTCCCAACTCATCTTCCAAGTTGATTTAATCAAACCAAGTGAGATTGAGTGATCTAGTGCGTGATTTGAAAGAGTTCAATCTAGTGGCACTAGTTCTTCGCATCGACATTGAGTTTTCTTGTTACTCTTGGCATTTGCCGGTGCCTAGACGGTTTGGAGGCGTTGTGGTGTTTTGGCAAGAGAAGGAGATTGTTCTTGGCCACCACCGTTCGAGTTTGTGAGAGGTTTTGGAGCCTCACCTCGCCGGAGCGGCAAGAGGCATCCTTAGTGGATTGCTCGTGTCATTGAGCTACCTCACTAGTGGTAGATTCTTATGGCGCTCTTTGTGAGCTTGGTTTTGTGCCGATTAGCCACCGGGTCACCTAGTGTTGGTCGACACAACGGGGAGTAGCGTGCCGACAAGCACGTGAACCTCGGGATAAATCTTGGTGTCTCGTGTGCTTATTGTGATTGCTTCCACATCTTGGTGATTGGTCTTCATATTCATATTCTTCGTGATTGGCATCTCAAGTGAATTTCATCGGGGATTGGCTCTCTACTAGACGATCCCGAAGGCTCGGTGAAATCACTCCTATCTAGCTCATTTACTTTGTGTATTTACTTTGAGTATTTACTTTGAGCTATTCTTTTGTGTAGATACCATCTCTTGTTGTATATCTTTTGTCATATACCTTGTTTAGTTTGCTTGGTATATCTTGTGCACATACTTGTTTCATATACATTCTTTGTATGTTATATTTGTGCTAGAGCTAGTTTATTCCGCATTAGTTTCTAGCTCTAATTGCTTGTGTGCAATAGTTATATTAGGTAGAATTGTTGGATAGGTGACTTGCAACACACTATTAGGCTAGCGCAAAAAGCTTCACCTTTTGTTATACTAATAGTGTTTGCCTAAATAATCTTGTAGATTTTTTAATTAGGCTATTCACCCCCCTCTAGCCATTCGGACTTTCATTAGGGTATGACATCTCATCGAAATGACACTAAATTAGTCAATTTTATGTCATTTGTTTCGGAACTAGCTCAACTTAGTGAAAATAATAAATGCATGTCATAAAAAGATGTCTTAAAGCTTGTAGAATGGTATATTGTGATAAAATTTGCCATGTCATAACGATCAATTTGCTAAAGTCATAAATTTATGACAAGGATGGTGAGTCACAAATTATTTTATTGAGTTTTTTAAAAACATTATTATCCAAGGTGGCATATAGGTCTACTTGGCAAGACGGGCCCCACTGCCACCTAATCGAGGTGGGGCCTATATTAATTTTTTATTTTTTTCTCCTCATGTGCACCCTCCTCAAAAAGGAAGATGGCATAAAGGTTCATAAAACGAATGCCCACTTTTATTAACTTATTCATATCTAGGTCAGTAGAAAAGGGCTTCCAACTGTGTCGCACCTAATTTTAAAGATAAAATCAGACACTAATTATATGTGTCTAGAATTTTCACAAGACACATATAGTGAAAAAAAGATAACATAAAAAATAGTGCTTAATTAAATAGTATAAGCATATTTATATTAATACTTACACCTTAAGCAGAACACAATGGAAAAATATCCTTAATCTTCTATTGTTTTTTTTTATCAAAGTTGATATTGATTGACTCATAGAAAACTAATAATGCTATTCTTTTTTTGACGGATCACAAAAGTGTAACAACATACTACATCCCTCCCAAAATAATTACACATCTCTCGTTCATGGGTTAATTATTTTAAGCAGTTTGACTAATTTGTATAAAATATCATCAATATTTATATCTCCTAATATATTTATATGAAATATATAATTGTACTATTATTACACATCATAAATATTAGTTTTTTAATATAAATTATCAAAATTAAAAAATGATATCTTGAAAAAAGATGTGTAGTTATTTCAGCACACCAAAATAATTGTATTTATTGCAGAGCAGACGACTGGAACTACAATATTTATTCGGATGACATTTGGATCATAGCAACGGCTACCCCGTCCTTCACCTTTTCAGGTTTGGTTACAGCCTGAACTCGTTCTATTCTCAACTCTTAGCTTGGCAGCGGCGGCGGCGGCAGGGGCACGGAACTTATTGATATACTGTACCGCCAAGTCCGCCTTGGTTACCGGCACCGCCTCCTTTGCCTCTACGCTCCCTCCAAACCGCTCTGCCCACGCAGCCAAGCGCGGAGTCTTGCTCGCGTTAATGATCTCCAGGCCGTAAACCCTGCGCAGCGCCTCGAACCAGAACAAGAAGGAGCCGAGCACGATGTCGACGTAGCCGACGATGGAGTCGCCGCCGGAGCACTTGGCAAAGGCCACTTCCATGTGCTCATGGGCGGATCCACGTTGACCAGACTGGGTGCGGCTGCACCCACGACCAAATACGAAATTCTTTGTAGTATACAATTTTTTTTACTGTATTCGCACCCCCTAGCACAATGCTTTGCACCCACAGCAATGTCGAGAGAGCCCACAACAGCTTACGTCTTCTAAATAGGCAGCCCACCAGCAATTCCAGCCCAACATTAGTCGCAAACTCCGTGGCCAGCTCATCCACACGCACGCAGGAAGCCCAGGAACGCACCGTCACTTCGACCTGTGTCGCTTCTCCCGTCGCTTCGACTGCACGCCTCCTCTCCCGCGGCCTCCGACCTTCTCTCTTGTTTGTCGTCCGCCTTCTCAGCTTCTCTGATGGCGTCATGGCGGGTGGCTAGCTAGTCGAATAGTCGAGGACCGCAACCCAGTGGCAGTCTGCACTTTGCAACACAGCAGCAGCCGTAGGAGTGCCGAGCGTATAGCGTGGCATGCGGGAGGCAGCAACAGCATCACACTCCGGACTCCACCCACCTCTCTCCTCTTCTATATTCACCTTGTACAAAGAAAGCAAGTTTAAAGATTCTCCATTCTTTTAGAGTTTCAGTTTCCATCAATTTGATCATATGTGATTTCAATTTTCTGGTAATTTGTCCAGATTCTAGGGTTAGGATTTTTCTTTCTGTTATATTTGATATTTACAAAAACAATGAAAGTAATTAAAATTTAAGTATTCTTCTGGATGCTAGGAATAAGATGAAATGTTTTTTTTAAAAGAAAAGCACCAGATAATCATCAAGAATTCAAGATGTTATTAATTGGGAAAATGAGATCAAATTATGACCCAGGCTTAAGAAAAGGAAATTGATTCTTGTGGATGCTTAACACCAACAATCTTTTATTGTTATAATTGAGGGGTTCTCTGACTATATTTTTGATACTACCACTGCTTTATTGTTGATGTACATCATTATTACCTGTTTTAAATTATTTATGCTACAATCATGGCTATGGTGCTAATTTATTGGTTTATCCTTAGACTACAAGCTGCACCCCCCGCCAAAATTCTCTAGCTCCGCCCCTGCATGTGCTCGATGGCGGCAAGCGTCTCCTTCACCTTCTCGGCCCTCTCCTCCTCCGCCTGGGCCTTCACGATGCCGTACCACGCCGGGAACAACTGCGAGCAAGGCGCTGCCAATTCGATCGGATGGCAGAGAACAGAGAAGAAGTAAACTCTCGCGTGCATGCATGCAGGTTTAATTTATACCTTGTCGTCGATGTAGGCGGCCCAGAAGCGAGCGGTGGCGCGCTCGTAGGGCGGTTGGGAGGATCGAACGGCCCGACGAACGTACTGCACGAGCGACTCGCAGCGGCCAGAGCACGACGTCGCACGGGTGACGAGCGGACTCGCAGATGGGCTTCGTTGTGGAGGGATCTACGGGCACGCGTCATGTGATAATCAGCTCTTATGACGGCGTTACTCGATCACTAGCTTGCCACGAACGGGCAGCGAGGAGCAGATGTTAAGTCCTCCTCGCCCGTATCACTCTTTTCATCTTAGCGCTGCGCACGCGATCACGAACGGGCTCTCAGGCCGATTCAATCCTCCTTGCCCTCCATTGTTTCTTCTCTCGATATTTCCTCTACTGCTCTACGCTCTAGTCCGGCCTACCTTGCTCCGAGTCTGTGCAAAACTAGCCTCAGCGCCTCACACGGACACGGCACGGGCGTCTAATCGTCTATATATATACATAGCAGGTGAGGTCAGTAGGTCACTCATGACGCATCTAGTTGATCGTCAATGACGTTTCTTTGCGGACTACGTCTTATTCGGTGGATTTGGTGGATATACGCTACAACACGTCTCGTGTACAAGGCGTTTGCAAACGCCTTCAAAAGCAGTCAAAATGTCCTAAAAAATATTTTTTTTAGGCATTCACAATTAAAACTTCAGTCTCTTAGGCCCCGTTTGGATCCTTCATTTTGGTGGAATTGGAATTCACTCAATAAACTAGCCTATTTGTCTTAAAATTTAACATTCCACCACTTTCCAAGGTTTACATATATGTCTACCTCAAATTCATAGGGTGTGAGAGGGAAATGGATTCCATACATCACTATACTATATTTCTACTTTACAACTTATAACATTCTTTTCAACTCACTCTTCTACGATAGAAATGCAACACATGAGTATCCATCTCGTATAAGCAACAATAATATACAATATAATCCATATATAATCATATTAGCTTAATTTATATGTGTCTAAATTATGATTCTTAAAATGAATTCAATTTCAAGCATCCAAACGGGCCCTTAGTGTTTTAACGTTCAAAATTTAGTATAAAATATCTTACAGTGAGATTCACATGCGTGTTTTACTACTAATTAAAAACAATAAGAGAATTTCATCATTTTGGTAGTGATTCTTACCCATGACGCAAAAGAGTTTTTTGTATTATTTTTCAAAATGCCTTTTAATATAATATATACGGAGTACGAGTACATGTGTTTTCTAGATGCCTAAAATACTTCATCTAGATGGTGTATTTTAGAGGCGTTCTTCACAACATTGAATGAGACATTATTAAAAAGGGAACGTATCTAGTGCAAACCACACCCTTCGTGAAAAACCAAGTTATCCATGATTAACTGCTAGCAATATCAAATCGTCACATTCTTTAAATCCACACAATCCATTCAAGAATGAACCAATGAGAGCACAGTTAACGCTATATCCAAGCATTTAATCTTCGACACACATAAGACACAATTAATAAGGTAGAAAAATGTATTCATCTTCAAATGATGTTCCTCGATCGTGATGTTTGGGTCCTAACTCCCAATGGCGCTTCTTGCTCCCTTAAAGGAGATAAAAGCCTGACATGTTCACATCACAGCTATATACATAATGTACATGTGTAAATCCAACCAACTATATATGTTGCATCGCTACCAAGAGCATGATCCTTCACTGCAAAGAACAAAAATGATTAGTAAACAATTCTAATAATTTTGAATGATACAAAAGAACAATAAGAACACTTACAATGCTGAAACCGTCATATATAGTTTTTATACCACAAGACACACTACTCATAAACCATGTTTTTCCATAGACACAACAAAACAAACATACTCCCTCCATCCCAAATTATAAGACATTCCAAGAATCTTAGAGAGTCAAAGTTTTCAACTTTGACCAAATTTATATAATAAGATAATAATATTTATGATACCAACTAAGTGTAATTATATTCTTCATTAGTTATATTTTCATAATATACAAATTTGATGTTATAAATCTTTATATTTCTCTCTATAATTTTGGTCAAAGTTGAAAAACTTTGACTCTCTAAGATTCTTGGAATGTCTTATAATTTGGGATGGAGGGAGTACCAATCATTCACCTCTCCTCTCCCCTATTTCTGCAGATCTCGTGTGGGCAGATGTCTTTGTGGTTGAGGCACACGCTATAGCAAGGCTCCGCGGCAGCCGCGAGCTCCCCCGTCAGCCGCGTGAGCGAGGCGTGCCAGCAAGCCTTGGGTCATGGTGACGGGCCGGTCTCTCTATAGTCTCTACTGGCTGCTGCTCAACCATTCTATCGGATCTGCTGCTGACACCCGGCTGCTGCTGCTACCTGCTGCTTGCTGGATCGTTCAATTAGGCAAAGATTGCTGCTGCTGTAAGCTGACGAGTAGCGGCGCGTGGACGGTGGCCATGGTGTCGTCCTTGCCGGTGGTGGAGCCAGCAGGCATGGAGAGCGACGAGCCGGCCGTGCAAGTGAGGTTCCACAGTGGCATGCGAGATCCTGCCGGCGCTCGTGCCAGCAAGGATCCGCGGCGGCACACGAGGTACCGCCGGCAGCCGCGCCAGCGAGTTTCCACGACGACACGTGAGGTCCGCGGCGAGCGGGCGAGTGAGATCTGCGCGACATGAGGTCCGCGGCGGCCTCGGTGAGGCTTCGCGGTGGCCACGTTTAGCAGCGGCGAGCGAGGCTATGTGGCGGCGCGAGCACGTAGGATCTGCTGGTGCTAATCTCTCATCACAACTAAAAGACTAAAGTATGGATAACATTTTGGTGCGGTAAAAGTTTCGCCTCGCCTTCGTCCTGTCTCGTGCGATCGCACCGCGCCGACATGTGGACCTTCCGCCTTCCTACGACCCGCATCCGCATCCCGCATCTGCGCCACGCCGTAGTCGCTCCCTCCCCCCGAGCTCATGCCCAGACGATGACATATCCCCGCTCGCGCCTCCCCCTCGCGTGCTCCTCCATGCGAGTCCAAAGCTCTGCACGATGACACGGCCCGCGGCCAGATCCAGTCAGAGTTACTACTCACTTTCCCACTCCTTCACGTCACAAGCGATCCCTGACCCCTCACCAGATCCAATGTTGTGCTTCGTCGGAGCCGGTGCCAGAGATATCATCAACGTCGGATACGGCCACGGTGCTGGAGCTGCAGGAGTCTGATGGAGGTTTGGGAGGTGCGCTCTGGGCCATCTTGCGTTTCAGGGCCGACATGGACACGCTGCTCTCCTACTCGGGAGGTTTGGGAGGCATGCGCAGGATGTGGACAACCTCACGGGTGGCCTACTCCATGGATGCGGACCAAAGTACCACTCCTACTCCCATTCTACATCTCCTGAAGCTCTGATTCCGCATGACGGAATCATGCCCCTGGACTCAAGCCGTCTTCTCTTTCTCCATTGTTCCAGGGATGGGGGAGATGCGGGTCGTGGGCCACCGCAGGGCGTCCTGGGATCCTCTCCCTCGTGGTGCTCCGTCTGGCTTCCTCCACGGGCTGTTCTCGCTGATGTCGTTCGACCCGAGCTGCCTGTCATGGCTGAGCGAACTGAGCCCGTTCCTCCCCGCCATCAGCACCCATGCCACCGTAGCTAGGCTGGGTCTGGCGCCGTTCGTGCCAAGTCTGCTGTTGTCGACCCCCACAATGCCATCGCTGCCACCGTCTCAATACTCGACCTCTACATGATTATTGATCCCAAACAATCCTACTGATCAATTCTATTTCACTACTAATTAATACTTTGTTGTTGCTATCCCGGTTAGACAAATATTGTTGGATAGTTTGATTTATTTCTTCTATTTTTCTAATCTCTTTGGCGTTGGTAATTCAAGGAGAAGAGCAATCATTAACTGTTGAGCACTATTTATTTTTAATCTACAACAGAAGGCCACCCAAGTTGCAGTCCAAGTTGGCGAATGGATAATTGTGCTTGAAGTTTCCAGTCAACTACGTCAAGGTCCGAGCCGCCATGGCCTGCATGAGGTCCTACTGAAAACAAACAGAGGAGAGAAAATGGAAGCCATTTTGCTCGTTAGATTGATCATTGATTCATTGGTGCGAGCACGATCAGAGTATGTAGTTAACTAGAGTCAACTGTCCCATCATGTCTGAAAATGAATGGTGATTGTCATGTTTGAACTCTAAAGATGAATGATAATTGTGTAATTTGGCCATGCAATTAATTGGTTCTCTCAATAGATAGCCTCGCGATGTGGTGAGAGCCTGCATCCTGCTGAGTGCTCACACTTGACAGCATGTTCATATATCATGATGTGCAGTCTTTCAGGATTTGGATCCATCAAGTCAAATTGACATTGTGAAGCAGCAACCAAGTTTGGCCTTGCAGTCATTCCGTACTTTGCAAGTTGAGGTGAGTCTTGTTCCCTCTCCAACAATTTCAGTTTTCCAGTTTTTTGAACGCCATCCTTTTTTGTTGCATGTTTCCGTCTACCACTGTTCAGTCTGACAACTAATATGATGGTCATCAATCTATACCTACTTTCATCATCAAGAACTCAGTTTATTACATTCATTTCATATGTCTGTTGATCTATTGATATCAATATAACCTCCTAATCCATCCCCTACCTTGGGTTTATTGGTTTGACTTTGGGAATTTGCATGTGGCACCATGCGAGGATATGGAGCTCAAGGTACGAACTCTGCCTATTTAGGATTTCATTTTTTTTTCTTCCCCTCAATGTTTCACTGTTGCGTCAAGCTCCTTGTCCGGGCCAAGAATTATGCTCTACTATTAAAAGAGGGCTCTTGTTTTCTGGCGCTTTTAGAGATAAAGGATTAATGACGCTAGGTTACGAACTGTGGAGGTATGACTCCTATTAACTGCACACCATTTTAGCAATGAGATGCTTCCTTTGCATTAGCAAATTGAGCTTTGGTTCACCTGTCTTGTATATATCTGGAGTTGTTTTATGAAGTCCTTTTACACAAAAGTAGTTCTATTGAGTAGAGCTGCTGACTTTTTTTCTTCTCCATTTTGGAGGTGGTGTGAACTGGAAGATTATTCCCTTATTTAGATAGTCCCTTGATGTACCACGATAGTTTCTTGTTTGCTTGTGGTTGAATAGCATTATTATGGTAAAACTGTTGTTGAATTGCATCATGGCGAGGTCGCTGTATTTTGTGGGCTTGCCTGTTTCTTCATTTTCTTGCTCGATCTGAATTGATTCAGGCGGTGATTTTCTTGCAGGGCACTGAGCATCGCTGCTCTCATCCATCTCACGGTAGTGAGCGGCGTTCAAAGAGGTAAAGGTCTATCATTTGCGATGCACTCATGTGTTTCTTAATTGCAAATGGGTACCATCGCAACATCAATGATCAGTTGGCAATTGGTGTATTTAGTAATTCAGAACTAAGAAGAATCTGAATAAGATCAACATATACGTGATAAAATGACATTACCAGACGGATGCTGCCTCAATTATTTCACTTGTTTAGTTTAGGTTTTGTGTTATGTTACAATAATCTTTCTGCTCGAACATTAAAATTCTGCAGTTTCAAGATATCCCCTCTGATCTGGTCTGCAGGTAGAGTTCTTGGCTAAATATAGACTGAATCAAGTAATATAGTGCTGACACTACTTGACCCTGTGACTCCTAAATTCTGATCCCGTGAATGGACACGGTGTCACATGACACGTTATATGTCTGGTTCTTACAATTTGCTAATATTTCAGTGCACGTACATTGCTTTACCAGAAGCGTGGTGGTGTGCTGGACTTCTAGATTCAGTTGCTTACCATGTACAATTTTTATTATCTCTATGATTTGAAATTGGACCGTGACATAGATCTTGTTTAGATTAAGGCATGTAGGGTAAGCTATGAACAAGAGGATTACTGATAAATTTTTCTATACAAGATGTGGTTATTTGTTAGTGGTGCTGACTTGAGAACTAAGTATTTGTCCGTTCTCATGTCTGATCTCTTGTTGGAAACAATAATCTCACAAGCACACACTCTACTGAACGATTCTGGGTTTTTGCAGTATTCACTGAAATGGCGAGTCGATAGTCTGCAGGTGCAAAAGTTGGTTGTCTGGTACGTTCAGCACTGTTTTGCATCAGTTAAGCTAATGCATCTTAATTGGTTCTGACCAAATATTTAGTAGCATCACGCTATCGAATTCTTCTTGGCATTATAATATGATTTTGTTGCATATATTTTCTGGAGACTACTCAGGATTTGAGGACAAGTGGAGAACCACCAGCTTTCATTGCATTTGTGTCAAACAGTAGAAGCAGGCAAGTAGCCCTGATAGAGGTACATTTTTAACCAAATTATTTATAATGGATCAATCGCAATTCGCAAATATTGACTCTAACATATTTTTGGTTGTTTTCATGTGTAGCCATGTGTAGCCTTGAAATTTTTCATGGAAGACACCTCCTCTGCCGCCTTGCGGCCATCGACATCCACGGGAACAAATCCTGGCCGAGGTGGCCGTGCTTCATGAAAACCTGTGGGCTATTAGTAAGCAGTTGCCACTTGTGGTATGTGTTCTCTATGTCAATAATAATGTAACTATTTTAGCTATCTCAGAAATTAAATTGTGTTGTGTTTTTGAATGGGCATCTTATTGGACTAAGAAAAACTATTTACCGTTTCTTTTGCTTGTGTTGTAGCTAAGCAAATGTTGAGTTATCTGTTTTTTATGGCATAACATAGATATTTTTAGTCCAAAGAGAAGTTTCGGATTTTGGCCCTGTTTGCTTGAACTTATCTGGTTATTTTCATGCGTAGCTATGTGTGGCCCTGAAATGTTGTCGTAGCGTTAGCATAGGTCCACGTTACGAGTGTTAGCTGAAGAGGGATATTAATTGTCTTCTAAATCCAGTCAGTTTCAGCCAATCCTGAAATCGGTGCACATACTGACTAATTTATACAGGGGAATTTAAATATGCAAGTTTATGTACTGCTAGCTTAGTCATTTTTTTTTCGCAAGTTTATGTTGCTCTATTGGCATATGGCTAGCCAGGATAGAAATATTAGTATTGTGTTGTGTTCAGCTTGCTTATTTGAGTTTATTTTCCTTAAAAAATCGTATCCAGTGGCTGGGTGAAGTCTAATTCTTGGGTGTTCTTATATTCAGAATCAGCAAGCATATGCCGCTGTTCTCTATGAGTTCATGCCCAACAAAAGCTTTGGATGACCACCCATTCTACTAAAGCTCATCCTACTCGTAGAAAAAATACTACTATTGACTGCCACTCTGCCAGTGCCATGTCCTTATCATCATAGCTAAAATCGAGGGAAGTATATTAACAAGCTGGTGATTCTTGGAAATATCATCAATAAGTTTAGCGAGAATGAAAAAAAGGTACTATCTATATAGTGTTTCTTTTTCCTTGCTCATGTGCTTCCCAAATATATAGCTTTCTAGAGATACTAGGTTTGATGAAAAACTCATTCTAGAGATACGTGCTTAGTTTATATCTTATCATTCGTTGATCTTATTAATGCCTTAGTGTCTTGTATGGGCATACCAGGTGCACCTTCAATCAGAAGCTCATTGGTACATCAGCTCAAAGGTTATAGATACCTCACTTGTTGCTATACGTCACTCGAAATCATTGGTGTGTATTGAAAAATCCAGTTTTAATTTGGTTTGGCTGTGCCAATTAGAGGTTATTTGCAGTGTGATGTACTGCGATACAATGTTCTCCACTGTGAATTTCACAAACTTTGCTTTTTGATTAAATTTTATTTTATTATCGGTAATTAATTTACAGTATTGTTATGTTATCATGTGATCCATGTGTTTCTGGTAAAAAGTTTTAGTTATCCCGTAGCAACGCACGGGCACGCTACCCAGTAGAAACAATGAATTCCTTTCCAACGCGATGTGAAACGGTTTCGAGCAACATCGTACATTCGTACCGTGTGACGATTTATGTTCTAATTGTCTGTTTAGTTTCTCAAAAATCCTAAAAAAAATTTAGGTTTTGGCTCACTCTTTGGCAAAATACATGTAAACACTCAGGACTTCCAAACTTGCAAAAAAAAAGTCTGGATGTTGAGCCTGATAGTGCACACTTTGCACTCACCCCGACCCTCCGCGCACCCACCCACTCGCTCCCGCACCCCCACACCTCACGCACCCATAATCCTATCCATTCCCACTGCACTTGTTCCACTCTCACCCCGCCGCACTCCCTCCTCTCGACCCTAGTCGTCGCCGCCCAGATCTAGCATCTCCTCCTTTTTATATTTGCGTATCCCGGTGGAGTTGTAACACATTTTATTCAATCAATTATGATATTTGTGTATGCTGGCTGAGCTTAACTGTTTTGAACTTAATGTTTTGCAATTGTGTTTGAGAAACGTTGAAGATTGATTAATTTCTTAATATGATCTGAGTGGCTTATTTAAGCAGAGATATTGGCCTATAGAATATCCTAAAATGAACACACCTATATGATTTGACTGACCGTCACAATCTATGAGATGTGGGTAATGTCTAGATACTCATAAAAGGCCTAAAAGTGTGACTTCTATGCGTTCACACTGAGGAAATGTTTTGTAGCAGCCTAGTAACATGATGGAACTTTCGTGAAACAAAATCCGCACAAAACTGTCAATTCAAGACATAGTCCATTGATCAGTTATGGATGAGTGGAATCTCTGTTCCAGACGGATGTTCAACTTAACAATCTCTGTTAACTTTGGTATATCAAAAGAAATGTGGTTCTGATACTATCTACTATAAACCCTAGAGTTTGGTGGAGATTGTTGATATATTATAGGCTTTGCCCATATAATATTTAATATTAATAACTCTATGGTTGTTATTATATTAGTATCATACGAGAAATTGACTAGATGTTGACTCAATTTATATGGTTCGATTTTATCCGTCCATATTGAGAAGTTGAGAAAGCACGTGTGCGCCGCCAGCACCCGCGTCGGGCGGGCCAGGTAGGCAGGTGGCAAGCGAGCGGACAGACAAGTCGGTTTTGCTAATCAATAATTAACTACGAGAGTTACTTCCATTTCTCATTGTGTTTTGATCATCGCCGTTTTTGATCTAACCTTAACCGTTGTCTCGTTCATTTGTCTCCCTCTATATCTGTTGGCCTTCCTCCTCCTGCTGTATAAGAATCTCGCTCCTCTGCTCTCATAGACTCTCGGTCTTTAGACAGAACAATCACCATATCTCTGCTGCCAAAAGCTTTCCCATCGCAGAGCTTGCGCGCATAGGTTTCTGGGAGAGTAGGAGCCTCTAGAACGTCTGTTGTCTTTAGAGTTCATCTATTCGGGTGAAGGACGACAATCACATTTTTGGGGTCTCTTCGGGACACGTTTACTCGCTAGCGTCTTCTTCCTATTAGTAGACGACACTGTTTCCTGTCTGCACTGCATCACTCGGGCACTACAACCACGTAGGCACTATGTCGACTAGCGCATCCAGCTCAGCCGCAACAGGGTATATTTTCGAGTAGCCCTCCTGCTACGTCATATTTTGTTGTGAACTTTCTAAAGCTATTTATTAATATCATCTATATGCATGTATTGTTAGATCACATCAGCTATATCACTTTGCACAAATCTTTTATTTATCGTGATTATTTTCTAGAATTGAATTGCTAAAGAAATTGCCTAGATTTCTAAGACTGCCCACATGCCCACATCTCACACGGTCACTCCATTGAACACATGGTATGCAACTCACACGTAACTGCAACACACAGTTTGGCCTGCCCGATCCAGTTCTTGGGCTGCAGAGGAGGTTGTACCTGGTTGCATTAGGATAGGAGAAAAGGTTGAGGATGATACGCGAGCAACTGCATCACAGACGATGCGGCACGAGTGCACGATGTGTAGGGCAGGAATGATGACAGAGCTTACCAGAGTGGCCTCCTCCTTCGTCTTTGCGGCTTTCCCAACACCGTTGATGACTTTGATGTTGTAGCTGTGGTACCCACACACTAGATCTAGGCACGGTTGCTGGGAGGGGCCGTGCCATGACGCTCTTCGTCGGGACGCAGCCACCGCTCTCTAAGGGTGTGATTGGTTGCTTTGGTGATGCGAGCTAGAATAGAAAGCCGGTCAAGAACGGTATGATGCATGCTCAAACGATGCATCTAATCGTGTTTGGTTGTCTTTGTTATTGATTCAGTATGAGATGTGATCGTGTTTTTGTTACATGCATAGATGAGAGCTTTGAGTGTATGACATATGTGTCTGTGTACCGTAGGTGCATCGTATCATCCCGTGTCACGAGGGAAGAGAGAATTGAGGAGTCGTGTGGGACGAGGGGGTGAAGATGAATGAGACAGAGCTGGAAAAGAATACGATACAGATCCAAACACAGCTAAGTGCACTGAATGGTGCTGAAATAGGATTTAGGATGACTTACTGCGTGCAACCAATCAACCCCTAAGCGCCCTCAGGCAAGCAATCATTGTCAGAGCATCGCCTCTGCTCCCATCGCACCCTCGGGCCGGCAGCCGTCGTTAGGGGCGCCGCCTCCGCTCTCAGCTGAGTCATCCCATCCAAGCCAGCTGAACAGAAGGGAGGAGAGAATGCCCGACGCCTTATAACTATGTGCCCACCCCAGCCGCTGGCCTCTCTAAAGAGTGGCCCCCACTCATGGACCAATGTGGATCGACAGTGACTCTACTCAAAGATGGCTCGGAGCTCGATGCTATGCCCCGGCTCGCAGCTGCTGAGGCCACCAATCGTTGTTCAACAATGCCCTGCCGCAACAGTCGCACCACGACGATTGGCCAACGCGACACCCCCTCTGCCGCTAGGTGGCCACACTGCGGTCAGGCCCGCCCATCGGACACGATGTGGCTGACCGCGACAGCTCGCTGGTACGTACTCCCTCCGTCCTAAACCAGAGTCATTCTCGCTTCCCAAAAAATCAACAGATTCTAACTTTGACTGACCAAATATATTATAATAAAAGATTAATATTTAGGTTACATAATTAATATCATTGATAGATCTTTAATATACTTTTATAATAAAATTATTTGGAGATAAAAATTGTACACATTTTGTATAAACTTAGTAAGTTTGAGGAAGTTTGACCAGCACGCATCCCATAGCGACTCTTTTTCTGGGAGGGAGTAGTAAGTCGGTAGGCTGGCCACCAGCACCACTCCTACGCGACTGACTGCCCGCTTGCCCACCTCCGCCTTCTAGGCCCACTACAGTCGGACTCGTCCGTCCGTCTCTGGGAAACGAAGAGGAGAGCCCCTGCATGTTCAGACCCTCACTTTCTAATTTTAGTTCCCCGAACTTATTTTAACCTATCAGATATTGCGGCCCCTATTTATTATATTAAAAATTACTATTATAATACTAAATTATCATCCGAAAGACTATTATTGAGACAAATCTATTAAACCTAATTAATTTATAATTAATAATATGATGCTACAATAAAATTTTGCTAATGACGAATTAATTTGATTTAGTAGATTTGTCTTGTTAATAGCTGTATAACAGTATAATTAATTTTATAATTAACTTATTTTAATATACTAAATTTGTACGACAACACGTCATATACCAACGGAGTAAACCTTTACGCCCTCGATCTAAGACTGTCGTCCGCACTCATGTTCCTATTTTCATACTCTATACTACTGCCTAGTCATCAGATTCTCTCCTCTATACTCGTTTCTTCTGCATCCATTCATCCTCTATATCATCTTCTATCTATTGTGGGCCCACTTATCACTTTATCTAAATATATCCATGAGAGATCTAGTTTTAAAGAATTAATTGCAACGAATTCAATGTGCAATCAGAATTTATTTGAGTTTTTAGTTTGTGAGATATAACATTTTTTTGTTGTAAATGAGGCGGGACCCGCAGCAGCAGCAGGCGAGCACCCTCCGCTCACGCATGCGCAGCACGGCAGCGCCTGGCCGCGGGGCCTACAGCCGGTACAGGGACGCACTGTATCTCGCTGGCAATACCGTTCAAACGCGAGTAGCGATTGCTTTTTCCCGTATCCGCTGCGGCTGTTTTTGATACGCTAACTGGTTTAGCGTCTCCTTTAACGTCCCGCTGCGCACAGCCTAAACACCTTCCCTTCTACCTTTCTCAACATCTCATATAACACGGACTAAACCTTGCGCCCTCGATCCAAACCCTCGCGATATTCGTTTGCGTTGTTCCCCTTTCTACCCTTGTCGACGCCGACGGCTCGCCACCTCTCCCCTCTCCTCGCTACTCTCAGTCCGCCACGCCGGAGCACGCCGCCGCGGCGCGCCTACGCCCACCACACACTATGGACAAGGTGGCTCCCCGTCTGAGCCGCTCCTCGACGCGGTACGGGCCCATCAGCAGCAGCGCTGCCTCCTTTCAGCGGGCCCGTCCGGAAGTGGCGCAAGGCTGGGTGCCCCTCACCAACGCCGGCACCGCCGGGTCCGGGGGAGGGAGCTCACGAGGTGACAACAAGGTGGTTCTGTTTAGGTGGACGCCTGTGAGTGGCGGCTCAGGAGGGGAGGAGCCGAAGTGGGCATGGAGACCGCTGCAGCGGGGCCTCCACCTCCAGGCGGCGCTACGTCCCGGTAAGGCTTCCTGGCTTCGGAAAATTGAGTTGATTCGGGTTGTTTGATTGGTTTTTTTGTGCTCGGGTGGGTTTAATTTGGTACAGAGATTCGAGAACTTGGATGTTGTTGGTTGGATTCGGGATGCAATTGTGTGCACAAACTCGTAAGGATTGTGGATAATGTGAATTCTTCTGGGATGGGTTTGAGGTTTAATCTGTCACAAGTACCATTTGTGGATGGTGATTTGTACATTATAGTTGGATCAATTAGATTTTGGTCTTAATTAAGTTAAAAAGGTTTGGTTAAGGGGTTAGGGTTTAACAAGTTCATTTGTGGTGTGTGCTAGATTTATGGCCTGTTTGGTTAGCCCCCTCTAAAGTTTGCTCAGTAAAATTAGTCCTTAAAGTACCAAACACTTCATTAAAGTTTCCACTAAAGTTTAGAACGCTAAAGTTTAAGGACCTTTAGTTATGAAGGGGTAGATAAAAAGTGACTAAACTTTAGTGGTCTTTAGTTTTTTTTAAGAGGAGTTTTACCTCTGCTTATAAGAAAGAAAATGTGCATACATCATCTTGCTGGATTACCAGTTACAAAAAAGCTCCAAACAGCAAAAGTAGCAGCTACTACACCAGGCCTGAACTCTCTCAGCCAGCGCAAAACATGATCCTTCACTTGAAGAATGCTCCCCTTATTCTCCTCTTTGAGCAAGACGCACCACTTCTGCATTAATGAGTTAATGACATTGGCGACATATATAACATCAGTAGGCATCATAGGGAATTTTTTCTCAATGGCCATCTTGTTTCTAGTTGTCCACAAAGCCTAGCCAAATCCTGCAAAAAGGAACATGAGTAAGCGGGCTGGGAGAGGCCCCTTGCCTTGCAGTCATGACAACTAAAGTCAGAAAGAGAGTTAGGCATCCTTCCTGACTGCCAGATTTCTCTGATCACTCCCAGATGAACTTAGCTAAGAGACATTTGAAAACAGTTTCTGGACAACCACAGACAACAATTTCCTGACCATGCCAACCCCTCTTAATCAGACTTTGCCCAACCTTGGAGTTTATTATTGAGACTTGCCAAATTGAATTTGCCACAGAAAATCTGATCTTCAGGGGAACCTTACACTTCGAAATGAAGTCAGCCACCTGCTGGAAACTCCTCTATCGGTAATGAACCCTATATAATGACTTAGTACTGAAGGTCTTTGATTTATCTAACGCCCACAAGACAGTGTCTAGCTTGTCAGATAAAGAAAACATTGCTAAAACTAGAAGAGATTTCAACTCGATCCATCTTTCATATTCATGACTAGACAAAGTTCTTTTGAACTCCACATACCATTCTCCCTCATCCCATAATCAGCATCGGTACACTCTGGAAAGTGGCTCATAATATAAAGATCAACGTAAGCAATTCTTAAAGGGACATCCAGAATCCAACAATCTTGCCAAAACTTACAAGAATGCCATTATCCACCTTAAAATTGCACCCCATTTAAACAAGTGCTTGACTTTATGCAGCTCTTGCCAAAACTGTGAAGAACCTTTCACCACAGAGCCAAAAAAAAACCCCCATTCCTCATGTACTTGGATTTTAAGATTTAAAACCAAAGGATATTTGGTTTGGAATGAATTTTTCAGATCCATTTTACCAGAAGACCATCATCATGATTTTGGTATTAATAACTCCTAAGCCCCCTTGGTCCTTAGGTCTACAAACCATCTCAAATTTAGCCATATGATATCTAAACTTTTCTTCAGCACCTTGCCAAAGGAAATTAGCTCTAACTCCATCTATCTTTGAGTGAACCCCATCCTGTAACAGTAAACGCCCATACAGTAAACGGGAATACTGCTCAAGGAGGAATTTGTTAAAATTTGTCTCCCTCCAGAGATAAGGTGCTTACCCTTCCATGGGTCTAACCTTTTAGTCATTTTCTGAATGGTAGGGGAGAAAGCTTCTCATCCTGTGGGATACCAAGATATTTCAAAGGTAAGTCACCCAACACACAATTGAGCATGTTAGCTAATCTAACTTCTCATCATGTGTGAAACAAAAAACATAAACCTCACTTTTTTATTAATTGATCTTTAACCCTGACAACCTAAGTTGCACGGATACGGATACACGTATCGGTATCGGGCCGATATGGATACGCGGATACGTCATTTTCTAAAAAACTCGATACGCCGATACGTTTTATATTTTAAATAAAATAAACAATAGTATATATTCATATGTTTTTTTAGAGATATGTTTTTTAGAGGACAGTGTATATTCATATGTATATAATATAAAAGAGAGTCAAAAGAAAAGCAAATTAAAAGAGTCCACTCATCTTGTCAATTGTCAATACTCCTTCTAACCCTTTTCCCTTTCGTACGCATAACCAGCAGCACCTTCCTCTCAAAAAAAGAACCAGCAGCACCTTATCCTTATCATCCACCTATCTTTCCCCAGCCGTACACACCCTTCACATAGCCGCAAAACGCTTCTCTCCCTTGTGTGCCGTCGTCATCCGACTCTAACTGCTCCTCCCCCACGACACTAACTGTCGGTCGTTGTTCCTAGGATACTCCTAGGATACGTCCTAGGATACGTATCGGATGGCATATCCGATTTTTTATTTTTATTTTTTATTTTTTCCGGATACTCCTTGGATACGTATCGAAGGTGTATCGGAGCGTATCGGTATCCGATACGTATCGGATACGCGATACGTGCCTTCCTCGAAGTATCCGTGTTTCATAGCTGACAACCATTAACAACACACAAGATCAGCTTCAAATTCCTCACAGAAATATCAGACCCATCAATCATAATATAGTATCATCAGCGTATTGGATATGGGAAAATGGGAAATGCCTCCTGGACTAGATAACCCAAACACCTTTAATATGACCCTTATCAATAGCTTTATCAAGACCCCCAAAGCATCAGCAACCAATCAAAGAGAAGAGGGGACAGAGGATCACCTTGCCTTAATCCCCTAAAAGTTCTAAAATAGAGGCTCCTCTCCCCATTTACATTAATACAGACCTGACCACCATGGACAGTCTGCATTACCCAAGAAATCCACTTTTGCGGGAACCCTCTCTCAATAAGAATATGTTCAAGAACGACCAACTGACCCTGTCATAAGCTTTTTCCAGAATTAAACGCTGTTTCTTTGAGCATTTAAGCTCATGCAAAACCTCATGAAGAATGACCACCCCTTCCAGAATATTTCTGCCCTTCACAAAACCAGTTTGATTACCCCCCAATAACCTTGCCAGCCACAGGGACTAATTTCTCAGTGAGAACTTTAGTGAACCACTTAAAATCCATATTAAGCAGGAAAATAGGTCTATATTGTTTAATGCTGTTGGCCAGGCCTCCTTGGTCTTCGGAATTAAAGTGATCACTCCATAATTTAGTCTCCTGATGTCTAACATCCCCTTCCAAAATCGTTAAACATATTCAAAACACGCCCCTTGATCAGATCCCAGAACTTTTTAAAGAATACTACTCCATAACCATTTGGTCTAGGAGCAGAATTCTCTTTCATCTCCATGATGACCCTTTTGATTTCATCTAATTCAAGCCTCTAGTTAATTCCATGCAGTCCTCTTCTGGCACTTTTAGATTAGACGGCCAAAAGGCATCACTTAGCCTTAAAGAAGATGTCTCACTATGACCAAACAATTCTTTATAGAATCCCACCACATGCTGAATTATTCTTTTCTGACATCTAAATTCCTCACCATTAGCTTCCAGATAAGAAATAATACTCTTCCTCTCATCTCCCATTAGCATATTGATGAAAAAAGCGAGTATTTGCATAACCTTTTATAACCAGAGTCTCCCTGACCTCTGTTTCCAATGAAGATTATTAATATCCTCTAGTTGTTTCTTCTCTCAAAGAAATTCTATCCTCCCATTCTTCAAAACTCAAAAGTCTACTCTCAGCCACTAAATCTATCTCTTCCACCTTTTGTAACAGATTCTGTTTGTCAGCTCTTTGTGCACCAATCAACCTCAAATTCCAGCCTCTAAGATATTGTCTCAAGGATTGAAGGCACCCATGCCACAAATTTAGAGAATAAACCTCAGTACCCCCCCTTTAGTTCTGATCTCTTTCCATTTATCAACAACTAATTGCTCAAAACCTTCCTGCTGGAACCATTGCTCTTGAAAAAAGAAATGTCAGGTCTAGCAGCTCCATGATCTCCCGAATCTAAGATCAAACGACAATGATCAGAACCTATCCTAGCTTTAGTCTAGGCAAAGCATTTAGGGAAATGCTCTTCCCACTCTTCCCTCACATCAGTTACTGAAATTCTGTCCAATTTAATGAGAATAGGATCCTTTTGTTTGTTGGACCAAGTAAATTTAAGCCCACTAACAAAGATATCCCTCAGAAGAAAATTGCCAATGAAATTATTGAAGATATCCAATCTTTGGGATCCCCATGACCCCTATTTCTATCACTATCCCTCCTAATCAAATTGAAATCTCCACCCATCATCATGGGGAGAAACTCCCTTTCACAAAACTGAGAAAGCTCCTTAATGAAATCTTTAGAAAAGTCATGGTTGGCAGGACCATAAACATTGATAACCCAAAATCCGAAGTTGGTACATCTATTTCTAAGCAAGAACCCCTATGAAATAATTTGCCTCCTTGAAATCCTCCACTTCAAAGAGTTCACAATTAACCCCCAAGACAGGCCACCAGAATGTCCTCTCGCAGCTAACCACCCCCCAATGGAACTCCTTGTCCCCTTCTAACTCTTTAAGTTCCCAGTCACAGAAATCCTGTTTAATGGTCTCTTGTAAAGCCACACACATCTAAATTTTTCCTGCATAATGTGGTTCTTGACTAATCTTCTTCTATGTGATTTCCTTTCCCCAACCCTCTAAAATTCCAAAATAATGTCTTCATTGTTACTGTCGACAGGACCAGATTCTCCCCTGCTTCCAGCACTTCCTGATACCAGATTCTTCATTGTCACTATCTTAGACTCATAGTTTTTGTTGATTTCTAATGGCGATTGTGCGTATTGATTGGGGGCAACTTGATTTCACACATTGAATTGAAGCCAGTTTGTCAAGGGGTTAGGGTTTAATGAATTCATTTGTGGCATGTGCTAGCTTTAGCCTCCGGTTAGGCCATGTATTTGTAGGATTGGAAGTGTCTGTACAGAATTCAGAATTTAGTTAAATGGGCTCAGATCGGGTCAGGGTGGTTCATTGTATGTGCTTATATTAGTCTCACCATCTTCTACTGTGGGTGTGTAATTTCTCCTGCATAGTTTTCGTTGATTTGTGCTATTTTTTAATCAGTTGTTAGTAATAATGTTAACAATCCAGTTTGTTCCAGATCCAACTGATATCAATGATGCTGAAAAATACGAATAAAGCATTTCAGTCACTTATGTATCTTTTTGTGGATTCTGCAGGATGAGTGCCCTGATAAGAGTTTTAAATTGGTATTAACTGATTAAGTTGCAAAAATCAATTAGCAAATGGCAACTTGAAGCCTTGTTTAGGGGACAAAAACTTGATTGGCAATCAAATAACAAAACAGAAAGATGTCTTAATCGTTTTTGCCATTTATATATACATTAGGCATGCTCCACGGTCTCCATATCGGCATTTTCTCGCTTAATTGGGATGTGAAGCCAGACACTGTCTTCAGCATATGACCGAACAATTGTAACATTTAGTTGGTTGGCTCATGGGGCCTTGAATTCTTTTTCCTGTTTGAGATGAGTGTTTGCTAACTAGAAGTCTCCAATGGATTTTATCCATAAAGATCTGTGTTGTGCTGTACTGTTTGGATCTCTCCTAATGACCTCTTTTCCACCTTGGCAAAGTAAATGTGGTGGGTAAAAGGATGCAACTTATTCTTGTTTTAATAAGTTTTTATAGTCTTATTGATAAGTTTCATCTCATATAAACAACTTTTTCTCTTGAACAGCCACAAAACTCATGTTCATATCATATTTCAGGCAGCAGGGGAGGTACAAAGCACTAGCAAAAAGGGCACCAGCAGCGAGCTCAACTTGAACCTCGAACTGGAAGAGCCTGACGACGACACTGATGCCGACATGAGCACGGATGAGCCCGCGACTAGAAAGATAACACGCCCGTCCAGAAAGCCGGTTGAAGTGGAAAGCATTTTAGCCGCTGGTACCTAGAGTTGCGCATCGGAGCAGCAGCTTCATCTCCCACCTGAATGGTCCGCCTCTGAGGCGGACTCTGTGTACCATAATGTAGCATTTAACTTTGTTTGTATCAGCCAGCCCGTCGTCGTCCTTTGTCTATTCCATTCCAGTCTAGAACAGTGGTCATGGGCAATGATTGTCCAAGTCCAATTGCTTATGGTATTGTAATTCATTAGATGAGGTGTGAGGTGAGCTGTTGATTATGACTTGTCAGTCGTGTAAGAAAGATGATTGTGGCAAACTTGTGCTAGTGTGTAATGCTACGTGGCAACATGTTAATGCATGCGTTCGATGTTAGTACAAGCTTTTGGCTCCCTCCATTTTCCGTAGAGATTTTGGTTCCGTGTGAGGTGAGATGTTAATGAATGCGACCCCTATTGCGCGCCGATTGATACTCACAGCAGCACCACAGCCAGCGGAGCAGGATGGGAGCCCTGCTGGTCCGCTCTGGGGGATCAGCTCCGCCCAGCCCTGGCGCCGCTGGCCAGCGCGCACTCGGTGCCTTGTTACGCGACCCGGTGGCCGCCGAGGTCGCCATCGACGTGAGCGGCGCTCGAGGGATATAAGGAGTGGTAGCGATCGCCGGCGAGGACAGCCTCTGCCTGAGCGATTCTATTTCTGAATTTAGTCTGAGAACGAGTTCGGGCATTACAACGCTGGCCGATCAGCCTCACATGTCATGCATACAACCAAAACGTAAAATGATGAATGCACTTCACTTCTTGTTTGAATACGCCTCTTCCTCTGGTTGTGCCATTGACGCCACTCGGTCTCCGCTGTTACAGGCCCATGGCCCATGGGGTGCGGCAGCGCCATCTCCGCGTGTCACACTTTTTGGTCGGGGGTTTTTTTCGCTACTGTTTGAGTGTTTTCCTCTCTCTGGCTGGCTAGCTAGACCTGCCTCTGGCCGATTGTGAAAACGCTACTACTGACGATTTATTATTATATAAGCTATAACAAGCACTCGGGACGCATATAGCATCTGCTCCCTCATTTTCAGAATAGAAGTTATTTTAGATTTGGACATATAAATTAAGAGATGTAAAAATGTGTTGCTGATAGATAGAGAGAAATAGAGACAAATGTATTGAGAAAAGAAAAAAGATGTGTTAGGAGAAGAGAAATGTGTATTGCGAAGTGAGAGTAATAAATATTTTAGAACAAAATTTAAATCCTAAAACAAATTCTATTTTTGGGACTACGGAGGGAGCATGAGTCAAAGGAGAACCCATCACCCCAGCGACTAAGCCGATCGACCGGCTCTTGCCACCACTGTTCTGACATCACACCGTCCATGACCACAGCCATGGCCTCAGCCCTCAAGGTCAACGGTCGTACTAGCAGGCGAAACGTGTTCTAAGGGTTTGCTCCAAACCCCAGAATATAATGGATTTTACTCCAGGATCAAAACATGAAAAGCACCAGCCTTCTTGCTGTACTGTCTTCCCGTGTCAGCTACGGTCAAAAGTTCTCTGTATTCATTCATGTTTCTCAAACTCTAAACAAAACGAAATGAAATTCGATCCATCTTACTGTTGACTAAAAAATATGGCTACTTTAGTCCCTCGCTGTTTTCTCCTCCGGCTACTCTGCCTCTTCACTCTTCAGCTGCATGTGCGCCTCCCTCTGCGTGATCGTGTAACATGTAGCCCACCTGAAACAGTGGTATTGTTTAAGGCATGTTTGGAACGCGAGAATTTTTCCCCGTTCCTGCGTTTTTTCTTGTGAAATTGAACTGATTTCTGTGAAATTCCTGCGTTTCAAACAAGCCCTTATCGTCGGCTGAATTCCTTCGAAGATCAGATCGTTTCTTGTTGTCCAAACGCTCGAGCAGATAAGCACAACAGCTGCCATGAAGAATTGTGATTGCAGCCTGTCCTTGAGGTAATCTGTCACTTCTGGGAATTCCATTCAAGAGAATGTCCATGTGAACTATCCTCCAACATTTGTATTGCGAAAGGGCACTCAAAGAAAAGGTGCTACACTCGGTAGTGCCTTAAAAGAAAGACCGTTTTTTTCAGTGTCAAATACATAATCCTCTCCAAAAAAGGAAGATGGCATAAAGGTCCACAAAGCGTTTGGGTCAGTAAAAAAGGGCTTCGAACTATGTCATGCCTAGTTTAAGGATAAAATCAGACACTAACATATCGCAACACCCCCGAGCGCTCCAGCGGGTGACTCGGGGGGCGACCACGGGCGCCGCGCAGGTCACCCTTTCCGCCCCTCCTCTGGCCGCTGTCCCCCCCCCCCCCCCCCCCCCCCCCCACCCCCCGTGCGGCGCGGCGGCGGCCCACGATGGCCCGATAAAAACGGCGCCCGCTGCTCCCCTTCTAGCCCCATCCCCTCTCTACAGCCCTCCTCCACCTCTCACCTTCCTCTCGGCGGCGGCGAGGGTCGCCGGCCGTGGCCGATCCCGGCCACCTGCGACTGGATCGGGCATCCCCCCACCGGATCTGCAACTTCACGCGGCAGTCGATCCGGCGGTGTCCTCGTGCGCCGGTTCTGCGCCCTCCGTCCTCGGATCCGGCGGCCATCGCCTGGTTCGGCGCGAGGCGGGCTGGTGGCGCGCGGCTCGGGTCTCCTAGCGAGGAGGCGGCGCCCTGGCGCGGAGGCGGCCTAGCGCGTGTGCCCCGTTGGGCTGCCGGTCGGCGGGGCGGTCCTGCCCCCTTGGGCCGAATTGGCCTCCCCGACGTGAAGTGGTGGCGCCAGCCGTGCTTTGGTGCGGTCGGTCGGCCAGCGGTAGCAGCGGTCCATCTCCCTCAAGCCCTCGGCGGCCCCGAACGTGTGGATCCCATGGCGTGTCATGGGAGATGGCGGGCCTGCACCTTTGCACGTTCATTAGCTAGGTGAAAACCTTGCCCGGGTTCTCCGGGCCAGCGGCGGTGGTGCAGCTGGCGCCATCTGCCTTGTTGGATGCGTCGTCGAAGGCCCTGTTCGTCAAGGAAGGCTAGGGTCGAAAGACCTCGTGTGCTTTTACTAGCGGTGTTGGCGTCTTTAGACGTCAAGGTCCTTCGTGAAGGCACCGTTGGAGCACTCTCTGCCCATCTTCCGCTGCTCTCTCGCCGAGGTCGCTCCTTCCCGTGTTGTGCCTGTATGAGCTTCATTGACATCTTCGTTATGGTCTGTCAAGCATTTGGGTGTTGCCGCAGTCGTTCTTTGACGGATGCTTTGTCGTCGTGTCGCTTAGGCGGATGCTTTGCCGCCTATGTCGCTTAGGCCCCCCTCATGCAGATGCTTTGCTGTTGAGACTCTGAGAGCGTGATGGCCCCATCCGCGGACTTTGCCGTGTCGATGGTACTTTATTTCGGCAGGTGCTCTGTCGTTGTGTCGTTCTGGCGGATGCTTTGCCATCGGTGTCGCTGCATGGGCAGTTGGTGGTCTCCCCACTCTGGCAGATGCTTTGCTGCTAAGTTGCGTGACGGCCTCCTTCTTGCGGATGCTTTGCCGCATTTTCTCTCCAGTGGGCGTTTCGCCGCCATGGCTCGGGCGGATTCTTCGCCGTCGTAGCCTTGTCGCTTCTCGGTCGGTGGATGCTTTTCCACCTCGGCTTCATCTTCTTTGCTGGCACCATTACGTTGATGTATTTTTCTTTGTAGGTATAGTCGGATAGGTTAAGGTGTATGGTGGAGGCTCTCCCTTACGCCGTTCTTTCTTCTCTGTTTGTCGTTTAGGTTTCAGACCACTTGCTCTGTGGTTTTCATATCCGGCACTATGTAAGCCACTCTTCGGCTCTTCTTCTTAATGAAATACGCGTGAAGTCGTGATCTAGAAAAAAAATCAGACACTAACAGCCATATGTGTGGGTCTAGAATGTCGATCCGCAAGACAAGTATAGCGAAAAAAATTATAATATTAAAAATAGTGCTTAATTAAATAGCATAAACATATTTTTGTTAAAACTTACACCTTAAGCACAACACAATGGAAAAATCCTTAATCTTCTATTTGGGTCGTCCCCATTATCCGCAGAGACAATCGACATGGCTCCTCGCGCGTTCTCCACAGAGACAGTCGATTAGGCCAGCAGCATACACCTGGAACGCTTGCTGAAATGCAATACCTTCACTATGAGCGGCCGTGGAGCTTACTGCTGCTCTTTCATTGGCTGCTTTTTTGGCTTGGACCCCACTTGCATGTACTACTTGCAGACCATAAAGCCTACCTGCATGTATAGCCGGCTCAAAAATTTAGTCTCGTTTCCTCTGGCTCGTCCGTAGATGGGTCTTCGGCTCGCAGACCATATTCGGCTCAATAATTTGGCTCCACCTCCGAGCAGCAGTAACTCGTCTCTCTATCCCTCACTATACATCTCTCCCTCTTCCCCCTCCTTCCCTTCTCTCCTTCCCTTCTCTCTCTCTTCCCTCAGATCCGACACTTGGATCTCTCTCTCCTCTCTCTCTCGTCTCTCTCCCTCAGATCCGACACTCATCTCTCTCTCTTGTTCTTCTTCCTCTCTCCTCTGTATCTGTGTTCGTTCTTCTTCCTCTCTCCTCGGTTTCTTCTCTCCTTGGCTGCTCTCTCTCTCTCTCTCGTTTGGGCATCATGGCCGGGTGGTGGAGCATCTCCGGTGGACCGAGGTACTGTTGGTGCCCCTACTAATATTTACTACATCCTGCGCAAATTTCATTCTGGTTAGTTAAGATTTTTTTCGGTTTTCAGCTATGTCTTCCACAGATCTGGAAGGTGACACAACACCAGAGTACTCCAACAATGGCATTAATACATCCTCTCTAAGGTGTGACCAAATCTCTCTATTCACGTCTATTTTTTTATTGATGTTTTACTACCAATACAGAACTCAGATTGCCTCTTAATTTTTTTCCTATCAGATTGCCTTAGATTACTACTACTGCTTGCTTGAGTTGTTTTTATTTTTTTGTGTTACCTACGTCCTCCTTGAGTTCTATAAAACATGACTTTGGTTGATATATCTTGTTCCCCACTGAACAATCCTGAGAAGAGCAATTATAAAGTCCCTTTTCACGGTAACTGCATGTAGGAGGTATAATGTAATATAAATACTTTTAAATGGTTGGCCTTCTTTTAGTGTAATTCAATTTTTATATTAACTACACACCACAATGTCATGTTATAGATTGTAGTTTCCTTATAATCTTATATGGCTGTCATAAAGTTCTTATTGGTTTTAGGCTTTCAGTTTCAACATTTCTTGCCCGATATGATAATAATTTTATTAAACTTATTGTAGGTCAATCAGTGTTGTACTTCAGATATGTGTCAGTAAATGGTTTTTCAATGGTTTTAACGTTTCTCTGCTTACTTTGAACTGTACTTCAGTGTACCTTTTTGAAAATATTGTAGGTAATGAACTACTTCAGATAAGTTAAGATACATGTTTTTTTTCACTTAGTTATCAGATTATTGTTTAAACAATTAGATTTTAATAGGCAATACCACGACGGATTTTTGTTTCCAAAGTACTTGACCCTGGCTTAATTCTCGTTTCCGTTTGCTATATTGAAATTGAATTGGATTCTCAGTGTTAGTTCTCATATTTTTCTTGTCACTTGATTTTGCAGATCTGGATTTGTAAAGTTTTAGTCTGTGCTACTCTTTCTCCTACAATGTTTCCTACTGGATCCACAATGGGTCGAGTAGATGGGAATCATTACTCTTCTTCAAATTTTCATCAGGTTTATGGCGCAGATGGGAATCCGACTTCGATAGGAGCTCAAACGAGCCAGCACACAGCACTGGAGTATGGGTTCCTGGGATCTTGTCCGATTCAACAATGTCACCCACATTTTTTCAGGCGCCTATGCATTTCGAGTTTGGGGGTAGCGCATTCTTTCCATCTCGTGCTAGGAGAGCAGTAATGCATAAGGCTGCTGAAGAAATCGGCCATGGAGGCGCTAACTTGCTTCATCAGAACAATGCAAATGGTTTCTTACTCCGATCCCCACGCCAGTCTCAAGGATGTGCTAATTTTTTTCTTCCCAACAATGCAAGTAGATTCATCTCCAAGTCGTCGCACCAGAACCATGAGTGCAGTTCGATGCAGTCTAATCAACAAAAGATTGGAGACCTAATACAGGTTCGTTCATTAGTTTACATGCACATTTTCGGATCATCAATGGAAGTAGTTCTCCGTTCATCAGTAAACTTTAGTTAATAGATTGAGCTAGCTTTATTCTGAAACTTGATATGTCTTTTTTCTGAATTTTGGATTACTATTTCATAGACATATTGTTCTGAATCGTCCAGGTGGATCTGTTTGCGGTACAGGATTTGCCAATCTGTATCAACCAGGATTTGTGTTTGGTTACAATGCGCAACAACAAATTCCATTCATGCAACCAGAGGCTATACCAAGCAGTATGTTAATGCAGTCTAGCATGAGTGCACACTATAACCACATGTTATCACCAGGACCTATGATAGTTGTGTGAGGTATTTTCACAATATCTAACATAATTATGTTCGACATTGTGGTGCTTTTTTGTGATAAAACCAATTTTCCTTAGGCTCCTTTCAGGATTTGCTGCGTAATGTTTCATCACCCGATTTGCAATTTTCAACAGTTGCAGCCACACAGTGGCTTCCACAAAGCAAACAACAGACCAAATGCCAGATGTATATGCATGTGCAGACTCAATTCATACTAGTGATAACATCGATCGAAATGGGGTTTCATGATTTTATCTGGATAACTAAAGTGCGTTTTTATGTCAATGATAATTCAACCAAAGTTATAAGAATTGATAGTAGAAATCATTTCAAATAAGGTCTTAACTACTCGTGTTCCCTGTAGACACCGTTAATGTTGAGTATGATGCGGATGATGATACCGAACATCACATAGATACCGACGATGAAGAAGATTACCATGATGCAGATGATGAAGATTCAATGACATCAATGAGAAGAAACAACGGTGCAAGAGATGCCAATATAATGTAAATATGAATAGTGCAGACAAATCAACTGAATATGAAATTTTCCCTATCTGTAATCATGGACGTGGAAAGAAAAGGTAATTGAGGCGATTTCAGCATTAATTTATGTCCAGTGCTACAGAATGAAGTTCTACTAAAATTAGCATCCAAGTTTTCTATTATATCAAAAAAAATCCATGGGTAGATGTTTATTAATTTAATTGGGGTTAGCAATATACCTTACCACTTGACTCAAAGAACCAGTTAGCATCTAATTATTTGACTCTACTACTATTATATAACTAGCATTGTATTATGTAAACAAAGCTGCTTTTGTTACTTTTATTGATATGCAAATATCTAACATTTTACATTTTACATTTTCTTGGAGGCGCCATTTCCCAAGGGGGTGTACTATTCCAGATTGCAGACCTCCTAGAGACATTGGAAATATTGAAAAGGCAATGAGAAATGCACCGAATTGTGATACAACTCACGTATTTGAGCCAAAACTTGGGATGGTGTTTGATTCGAGGGCAGAGTATACAAATTCTACAATCTGTACTCATGGGAAGTTGGTTTCGGGATACGTTTCGAGAGCTTTGCTAGAGAACAAGTAAACAAGATGAGAACAATGCAAGAACTAGTGTGTGAGAGGAGGTTAACACTTTTTCAGGTCAAATTTCCGCAGAATAATGACTTTATAGTACATTGTGCTGTGGTTACATGACTAAAAACATTTTTAACCAGGGATTTGATGGGCGCTGCAAAAATAATTCAAAGAGGATGCATTGCAAAGCTATGATAAGGTTGCATCGAACAGAGGACCTTGGTTGGTATGTTAGTAAACATGTAACTCAGCACAACCATCCACTGTCTGTGTCTTGTGGAGAAAAGAGAGTGGAACTCACATAGTAAGATAGAGCAGTGCACGAAGGATATGATTCGCTATCTAAGGGAGAATAATGTGTCGCTAAGCAGAGTGCATTGCATTATGGGTAGTTTATATGGTAGTATGCAGGATGTGCCTTTCAATCATAAAGCACTAAGGGCTGTGTGTTCACAGATTTCCAAGGACCAAAAGGATGATGATATTTCAAAGACTTTAGAGGTATTCAGGAAGATGCGTGCAGAAGATCCTGGGTTTAGTTCAGTGTAGAGCTAGATAATGAGAAAAAGGTGAAAACACTACTTTGGACAAGTGGGAGGAGTCGCAGCCAGTACCACTTCTTTGGTGATGCAATTACATTTGATACTACATATTGTACAAACATCTACAAAATGTCATTTGGTATGTTTGTAGGGGTCAACAACCACTTCCAAAGTGTGTTATTTGCCGGTGTGCTAATGACTAAGGAAGACACTGATAGTTTCAAAGGTTTTCAAAGAGTTTATCACTTTAATGGGCGGGGCATATCCAGTTACTATCCTAACAGGTACGTGCTACTGTCATGTTCTAGAAATAATTTCTTGTACCAGTTCCTAGATTAGATAGATGATTTAAATAAGGTAATGTTATTGTTTTCAGACCAGTGCAAGGCCATGACAAAGGCAATAAAGGAAGTGTTCCCTGACGGGACTACACATTTATGGTGCAAATGGCATGTTCTGCGTTATGCACCAGAAGAATTGGGTCCTGTATATCGTAGAAATGGTCCATTCCGAAGAGATTTCCATTATGTCATAAACCAAATGCTAACCCTTGATGAGTTTGAGAGGGCTTGGGAAGATTTGTTGGAGACTATAGTCTGCGAGACAATGAATTCATGAAAAGAACATACGCAAAGAGACATAAGTGGGCAAAGCCTTGGGCTAGGGATACATTTTGTGCTAGGATGGCAAGCACCCAACGCTCTGAAAGTGCAAACAGTATTCTAAAGAAGGTGGTACAAGGAATTCATCAATGAATAGATTTGTGCAGCAGTATAACAAACTGTTGTTTCTACGTGCTAGTGCAGAGGAAAAGGCTGAGCATCAAACAAAACAGGTAAGAGGCTTGAATATATTACTTGTGAATTGCTTCCCAATATTAAAAGACTGTTGGAGTGGCATGTTTTCTATTTTCAGTTGAGCTTCAAACAAGACTGTTGTTTATTTAGTTGAGTTCTAAATTAATTAGTGTGCTAAAAACTGAAATTTTTGGTTTGACATCCATTTGAAAACCATGTCGTCAAATTAGAAGGATGTTGTCTGTTTCGTATGCTATTTATAACAAACTCTTTGATTGTTAGGTCTCAGTGTAAATTTCAAAAGGTGAAATTTATTATTAAATTGGACAGCAACTTTAAATAACTTACCAATTAGTTTAATTTTGACCATTTTTATTCTCTGATTCTAAAAAGGCATGGTTTATGATGATTATCCTTAATTTCTATTCACATGGACGCTTATTGTGATAGCATTATTTATTCGATATACTTACTGAAGAATATGTCTTATATGATTATTTAATTTGACTAAAGTGAATCATACCAAACGAGTGACTACATTGATAATTTTTGTAGTTTGTACATCGTACAAAGAGACTCTATGCAATAGAGAAGCACGCAATCAGTGTATACACGAAAAATTGTTTCCAACTATTTAGTGAGGAGGTTGACAATTCAACACAGTATGAGGTAGGGGAAGGAGAAGATGACAATAGTTACTATGTTACCCACAACAATGCAGAGATACGAAAACATTGGGCTCGTGTTGTTTTCTCGGTAAAATTGAAGAGGTGGATGGAGAGAATATTCATGCGAGTGTGGTCAGTATGAGCATTTTGGAATGTTGTGCTGCCATGCTATTAAGGTATTTGTTGCATCAATACTCCTTTAATACTAATGGACAATAAACTATGAATACGATCAATTTTAGATGACCTGTTTATTCATTGTGTTTTTAGGTTATGATACATCGTGGAGTCAAAAAGATACCTCAGGTTCACATAATGAAAAGGTGGACTAGAGATGCACGTGATTATCAATATCCTGATGATGTTTGCACATCAGCGGGAGAACAACTTGGTCAGAGCTTGTTATATGCTAATGCTCTTGATGATGTAGTCAAGTCAACAGAGAAAGACCCAAAAGCTGGACAAATTTTAACAAGGTACCTGAATATGGCAAGGAAGGAAATTGAAGGGTTACATACATCAGATGGAAACACTAAATAGATGGAAACACTACAACTGCCTACATGTCTGGATCTGCTAATGAATCAGAGAACATAGAACTAACTGGATATGACTCAGATGGACAACCAGTAATAAGAAATGTTTATGGCGCTGCTGGTTCCAGCGCATACATGAGTGATGTTGATGTTAATCAAATCAAAGCTCCCTCTCTTCCAGAAAAAACTGGGCGTAAAAGAGAAAAAAGGTACAAGCCATTGTTCGAAAGGAAGCGAAAGAGCAGAAAGAGGTACACAGCTTCTCCAATGATATGTGAAAATTCCCAAGATGAAGGTCATCCAAGCAACATTTCCATTGGAGGTTGTGCACCTTCGAAGACGACATCAAAGAAATCAACCAACAAGCGTAACATTGAATAGTTAGAGATCAACTGCAAATTGTTCATGACAGGAAACCCACCGTCATGGCTTTTGTCTAGAATTGAAGTTTCTCTCTTATGTATTAATCCAGGAGAATTATTGTCTGCACTGTGTTGTCATTGAATTTGTTGATGTTAGGTGCTTCATTACCTGTTAAGTTCTTCCATTTGTTAAAACTGTTATGTTCTATTAAGTCCATGTCAAATTAAAATACAACGTACACAACCTTTTTTTACATTGCAAAACACAAAATATTTAAACATAAATATATAATAACTTTAATTTTTTATGCTATCTATTCATGTGTTATATTAAATATTGAGCTTCTGGGACCCATAATATATAATAGCTCTAATTCTAATTTCGAATACAGATCGGAGTGGGAAAAAATTATATGGAAGCAAGTTAGGATCTATATTATAGATACAGATAGAGAGACAATAGAGTTTTTATTTATTATAGGAAAAAGAATAAAAAATAGGAACCAAAAACTCCACGCTAGATGTCGGACAATAGGACAGTACCTCCGGCTTAAAAAAACTAAAAAATCCTATTCAAGAAAAAGAAATGGATAATAATACTAAAAAAAGTTTGACGCTTAAAAAAGAAAAATGAAAAAGAAACATGAAACAAAAAACGTTTGAGGCTTGTTTATAAAAAAGAACGTTTGAGACTTAAAAAGAAAAATTGAAAAGAATCATGAAAGGCTAAGCAAAACTAACGTCACACTGATGTTAAAGTACTAATTTAATATATTAAAAATAGATTAATAAAAAAATATTCTAACTCAAAACCGTGAGATAAATTTATTAATAATAATCCATTATTATTACATGTTATTGTAGTATAACATTGACAAATTATGGACTAATTAGGCTTAAAAAATCATCTTACAAAATTTCACAATCTGTATAGTTATTATTTTTTAATCTATATTTAATACTTTAAACATATGTTAAATATTTAATGTGTCAGATGAAAAGTTTATAACAAGAGAGGATCCGGGGCAGGTAGTACTGTCCATGTGTACACGTTCCAATATGTTTTTGATCAGATTGGGACCGAGCCATAGGTAGAATAAAATATTTGATTCTGAACAAGAGAGGACCGGGCAGGTACTGTCCATGTGCTGTCGTACTGCGATCAGAGAAATGCATGCGCCCTTCTGTGCAAAAGGTTGTCCTTTTTTGCTTGGAAAATGGTGTACGTGATGGAAGTCTGCGATCAGATAAATGCATGCGCCCTTTTGTGGTGGGGCTGGTGTTCAGTCATTCATTCGACTGTGCTGGGGCTGGTGTGGCTAGTGGAAAAAATCTGCACTAGGAGTGTGAAAAAGTGAAAGGCATATCGGGAGATCAACAGAGGACTAGAACAGTACACAGAACAAGATAACAGGAATGAGAGAAATTGTGCCAAGTTGAGCATAATATTTGTTTAGTACACAAACATAGGAAGTGAACCAGACTAATGACTGATTGTCATGATAACAGATGTCGTTGTGACTGTTAACGTACAGAAATCTGAGTAATGGTGAGAAATACTTCCTTCGTCCATAAAAACATGTAACTATGAATTCTGTGCTCAGAATAAATTTACTATAAAAGTACATTTCGTAATTAGTCTAATGATGTTTATTTGATATCATAAATATTATAGTAAAAGTACATTTCGTAATTAGTCTTATGATGTTTATTTGATATCATAAATATTAATAAAAAAACTCGATCTACGGGGTAAGACAGCCCCGGGCACTGTGCTTAAGATGAAGATCTTTACCCTACCCCACCCTGACACAGGGACCGAGCCTAAAATTGGATGGGGTACAGACGAGATTTATTTTAACCACGACATACAACTCGAAATTTTGCTCCCGTAGGAGTCGAACCCATGACCTCTGGAGTGTAATTGAGAGGCTCTAGCCAGTTGAGCTAGAGGCTTCTTGTCGGTGTTTCGAACCCGGGGGTATGACACCAACGAGTAATATGATCGCGTGCTCTCTTCCTGGATGGTGATGCAAGATGACACAAGGATTTATCCTGGTTCGGGCAAAGAAGGCCCTACGTCCAGCGGGGGAGGAGGTTCTTGTATTACTTGTACCTAAGTGCTTGTACAGGGGCAATACAAGCTCAATGAGCGTGGACCGGAGTCCGGACTCGTATATGTGTGTGTGGACTCGTGCGTTGTCTCTTGCGCGCGAAGGGCCCTGGCGTCCCCTTTTATAGAACAAGAGGAGGCCAGGGTTTACACAGGATTGACATGTACAGCGCTCGATATGGCGAAGGGTAGGAACTCTGTCTTGTCGAAGTCACTGTAGCCAACGTGGGTGTTGCTGTTGAGGCGTCCTTGATGCGTGGCCTCCATCCCGGGCGCGGACGTGGAGGCGTGGCGATGTGGAAGCCGTACAGCACCCATCCCGGCACGTACAGGACACGGCGGGGTCCCTCCGGGTCTTGGGGTGCCTGTCCTCCAATAGCGTGAAAGCAGTCAGGGCTCGAGGGGCGAGGGGCAGGGCCGGCCTCGAGGTGGCGCCTACGGGAGGCTCGAGCCCCCGCAGGTATGAGCAAGTCCCGGAACGCCCGGACGTACAGCGGGAACCCAGGCCTCGGGGTGAAGCTCGAGCGTGCTACAGTGCGTGGTATGGCCGAACAGTGCTGTACTTGTGCCTTTTTGCCCATGCTTGTGGTGAAAACGAGGTTTGACTCTGGCTCCGGTTCACTGTGGCACACGCGGTGTACCGGAGGATGTGACCGGAGTAAGTGGACGCATTAAATGCGCAGTATGGGGCTAGTACGGTTGTCAGAGCTGAGAAGCAGGGAGCTTCCTTCTTGCGGGAGGCTTGAAGGGTAGTGGAGCGCTCGCCCGAGGCCTGACGCGGAGGGCTCGGGTGAGACGGAGAACGAGCGTCAGCCCGAGGCTGGCTCGGAGGGCTCGGGCGAGACGGAGATTGAGCACCTGCCTGAGGCCTGGCTTGGAGGGCTCGGGCAGGACGGAGAACGAGTGTTCGTCCGAGGCCTGGCTTGGAGGGCTCGGGCGAGACGGAGAACGAGCGTTCGCCCGAGGCCTGGCTTGGAGGGCTCGGGCGAGACGGAGAACGAGCGTTCGCCTGAGGCTGGTTTGGAGGGCTCGGGCGAGACGGAGAACGAGCGTTCGCCCGAGGCCTGGTTTGGAGGGCTCGGGCGAGACGGAGAACGAGCGTTCGCCCGAGGCCTGGTTGGAGGGCTGACGCAGCCTACTTTCCGCTTAATAGGTTTTCGGGCTTCGGCTTGGTGGGCCAGCGTTGTAGGTCTCGAGGGGTTAGTTTTTTAGAAGGTTAGACTTGCTAGGTTTGTTATTAATTGGTGTTCTAGGTTTAACCTATTTGTTTGCGTTGATTGGGGGTACCCCTTTTGCGGTCCCCCGACAGTAGCCCCGAGCCCTTGTTGAGTGCTTGCACTCGAGCAGGGGCTCCGACTGGGATCTCGAGGGTTAGCTAGCCGGTTCTCGAGGGTTTGGTTGCTTTGATTCCGTGGGTGTCGTGCGAGCGACACCCGCGGGTGTAGCCCCGAGGCCACGGGGGAGTGGTTAGAACTCCCTCGTGGGCTTTTTGCGAGTGTGAGTGTTAGTTGTGTGTTTTTAGGTTCGGGAGTGTCGAGCCCCTGAGTTTTTTACCCTCTTTCGTCGAGGGGCGCCAGGCTGAACCGACCGGCCGGCACTTCAAGCCGTCCGGCACGCCGGTGTCCCTGGCTTGTCATCCCGCGAGTCCTTTCGATCGGATGCGAGGGGGGATGCCTCGTACTACCACGAGCGGGCGAGTATCGAGGTTCCCGGTGAGCTGGTAACGGGGGAATCCAAGTGAGACCTCGTGCCCCGTTCGATGGGGTCGACTGTAGCCCGGAGGCGATCTCATAAAGCATGGGTGCTCAGTCTGCAGGAGTGCCGGGTCCATTCGATAGGACCCGGTGGCTCGATGCCTCCCTCCGAGGGGATCTCACTGCATGTCGTGCTCCCCGCCTTGGATACACGTGAGGGGCCTCGAGGGCTTGGCCCTCGAGCGATGCTGCGAGTGGCGCCCTTGGTGTCCCTGACTCGGGTGCTCGAAGCCGGCTGTCGAACCCTCTTCGAGGGCCAGCCTTCGCTGCTTCGAGACTTAGGGCCGGGGCCCGTTTTTACCTTCTTGAAGAAGCCTCCGTCGCTTGGAAACCTTCTACTCGTTGGGCGCGCCTTTTTAGGCGAGGTAGTGGAGATCGTGGCGCTAGGGCGACTGACAAGAAGTCGGAGCGGCGGCCGTGGTGGGCCCAGAGCAGTGGAGCGAGTGCGGAATTGCCGCGTGTACCTGTCAACCGGCTCGAGACGTGGTTAGGTGGGCGCATTAAACGTGTGCGGTTACCTTTCCTCTGTCGTGGGAGACTCCACCCGAGGCCTGGCTCGGAGGGCTCGGCGAGACGGAGAACGAGCGTTCGCCCGAGGCCTGGCTTTGGGCTCAGGCGAGACGGAGGACGAGCGTTCGCCCGAGGCCTGAAAATCTCGTGCTCACACAAAGAAAAGAGATTAGTCGTATTCCCCGAGCCCTTGGTTGCCGATCGATGGCTTTGAGATTGGGGGTAGTCCACGGTTTTTTCGACCTTATCTCGGGTGCGAGGCGAGCCCCAGAGCCCTTTTTCGCAAAGGGTCGGTCAGAGGCGGCGTCTTGGTTTTCGACCCTCACGCATCCTTTTCGCAAGGAAGAGGGTGGCGACGCCGCGCTACCATCGGTAGGTATCGGCCACGGCGTCCCCGATGAGCTGTTAACGGGTAATCCAAGTGCGTGCCCGTGCCCCGTTCGATAGGGGTCGGCTAGGGGTCCGGAGGCGCACACATGGAGCCAGAGGACAGTCACCAGGGCCCGGAACCGTTCGATTGATTCCGAGGGCTCGTTGCCTCCCTTCTTTGGGATCCCATTTTGAGACCGTCCTGCTAGCCTCGAATACGACTCTGGATGTCCTGAGCGGTCGTGCTCGGGCTTGGCTCGGGCCATGCGATGGGCGCATCCGTGGCCATTCCTGACTCTGTTATCCTAGGGCGGCTATCGAACCCTCGGAGGGGTTGGCCTTCGAACCCCTGGAACGTAACGGGCTCGATGCCTTGGGTTCCTTCGCTGGGAAGGAGTCAGAGGCGGGTTACCTCTTCCGTCGGAGCGGCGGGGGCGCGCCTTTTTAGGCGGCTTTCTGGGGTCGTGGGCGCGAGACGGAGATCGATCCTGTGGGTGTGTTGCCGCGGAGCTTTCTTTTTCGTGTTCGATCCTTACTTCCTTCTTTCTGCAGGGTTTACAGGGGGTCAGCGCCTCGAAACCTCCCCTTCCTGAGGAAAGGGAGGAGAGGCGGCGCCTGGCCGAGGAGAGGAAAAGAGAAAGGACGACAGGAACATCAGGCGGGCTAAGCGTCGGAAGGACCGTGACGACCTGGAGAGGCGCCGGCGGCAACAGAAGCTACATGGCGAGCCGGAAGAGTCCTCCCCTACGGAGGAGGATTCCGATGATGAAGACGAGGAGGGCTCGGAGGGGGACTCCGAGCCCCTGGCGGGGTTCCCAGCGTGGACCGTTCGCCGGTCCGGTTGGCGAGCCCCGTGAGGGGCGCGCCCGGGGCGCAGGCGGCGGGGAAGAGCCTTGTTCCTGCCCCGGGCGCGGGTGGCGAGGGCTTCTGCGCCCCGGGGGGGGGGGGGGGGGCGGGGGGGGGGGGGTCCACTCAGGGCCCGTCGACGCCGTCGTCGGTGGGGTTTTGACGGAGACCCTCGAGACGGAGCTCCCGCCTCCCCCGAGCGGGGTTCCCCCTGCAGGGACACCGCGGCTACACGACCACACCCGTGTCCACTGCGAGGAGGGCGCCAAGGGCTGGGTGAGCACTCGTCGCTTGCTCGTTTCGCGTTTTTTGTGTGGGGATTTTTTCTTCATGATGCGTATCTTTCTTCTCTTGTCTCAGCGGGAAGCGGTCCGGGGAGGCCTTATCCCTCCGCCCTCGGAAGGCGCTGAAAGTGGGCGCGACTTCCTCCGCCGGCGCGGTGGTGGCACCGTTTGTGACGCCACCACTGCCGGGGTCCGGCGGGCCGGACGTCACGCCCGAAATCATCAAGCCCCAGCAGGGGGCCCGGTCTCTGGTGGGGCGCCAGAGGAGGACCCTGCTTCTGGGGGTCGAGGGATGAAGGCGCCCCGGGGGCCTCGACTGTTGAAGTCGAGGCCGCTAAGGCGGCTGAGGCAGAGCCGTCCAGGCCGTTGCGACCGAGGCTGGGGCCGACGTCCTGCCTCAGGGGCGCGCTTGCCGGAGGAGATCCATAACATCTCTTCTGACGAGACTTCCCCAAAAGGTGGGAAAACAGAGGTGGAGGGCGAGGTTACCAGCGTGCCGTCGAGGCTGCCGGTGCCAGAGATCGGAGGAGAGGGGCGAAAGCTCGGCCCTTGCCCGCTTGGGAGGTCGCTCTCCCACCTGGGGCGGTCCTCGAGTGGAGTGGAGGGATCCAATTGATCCCGAGGCCGAGCCGGTGTTCGTCCTCGACGATGCCCCCGAGGGGAAACTGGAACGTCCTCGGGCAGCTCGGCTCGCTCCTCACGCGGTCGTTGAAGACGTCTCTGACGATGGTGGAAAGGGACCTCCCTCAGGCCGTCCAGGTGAGGAACCTTGTTTGGGCGATCCTCTTCTTCCCGTTTTGTCGTAAAAAAGGGGGGTTAATGTTTGGTTGATTATCCACCTTAGGAGCTCATGGAGACCTCTCGGGCTAAGTCGGATTCCTCCGTCGGGAGAGCCGCGTCTGGGAGCAGCTTCAGACGTCGAGCGCTGAGCTCGCCCGCACCCAGAAGCAGCTTGCCGAGAAGAGTACCGAGGCGGGCGGGCTGAGCGTCCGCTGCTCAGACCTGACCGCTGCGGTTGCCGAAGCCCAAGAGCACGCCGCCCGGGAGGCGGAGAAGGCTAAGAACTTGGCGTCGCGGCTGAGGAGTCCGAGAAGGCGGCTGAGGCCCTTCGTGCTCAGGCTGCCGAGGAGGCGTCCAAAGCGCGGGCCCTGGCACGGACCTCGAGCAGGCTCGGAAGTCTGCTGAGGCGTCGGCCACTGACGCCCAGAAGTGGGAGGGTGCGGCGAAAGGTGACTTTTGTTCCGCAGGTCTTATGGTTTCCTCATCGCGTTTTTCTTTCTTTTGACGAGTTGTATCGATCCTCTGTAGAGCTGAAGGGGAAGCTTGCTGAGGCCGAGGAGGCCTCGGCCGCCCTGCAGTCGGTTTACCAGGCTGAGGCTTCGGATCACCAGGCTCTGCAAGATGCTGCCGCCGAGGCTGCGCGTCCCTCGGGTCCGTAGAGGTCAGTCGGGGAGCTCCCTGACCAGCCGTCTGGCCGCCCTGAGGAGTCAGGTGGATGACCGGGTGCGCGGTGCCCTGCATCTTGGAGTGAAGCGGGCCTTCGCCGTGATCTCCAGCCACTACGACGGCCTCAACTTTGACGCCATCAGCCAGGATATATCCTGCGGACGATGAAGACGAAGCCGAGCGGAGATCACGGAGTTCGCCAGGGCCGTCGAGGCCCCTGGGGAGGCCCTGGCTCGGTTCTTTGAAGAGGACGTGGGGCTTCCCCCAGCAGCGTCCTCGGCTCCTGAAGACCCCTCGGTGATTGCTCCTGCGGACGAGCCTCAAGAGGAGAGACGAAGTTAGTTTGGGCCACCGAGCCCTTGCGTTGTATCCTCCGTGGGGGGGATATTTTTGTGAGAAAGAAGAACATGCTCGTGGCCCTCGAGGCCTAATGTAAAAAACATTTTCGCATTTCGCTCCTTGTTGCCTGTTTTGAAAAAGAGAGCGAAAACGTAAGTTCCTGGGGCGTCGGACGTCGGTCGGAGAGACCCTTCTCCTGATAGCCCCGAGGCCTCGGAGGAGTGGGAAAGACTCCTTCAAGGGCTTTTGGGGTGAGAGCCCGAGATGATATTGAAACATCTTTGCGCTCGAGTTTTCTTATTTTTCTTTGCCTGAGTTTTGCTTCGACTAAGTTTTCGACACAGACTTGAGTCCTTCGAGGGTGGGAGCGAGTGGAGGTACCGTAGCCCGGGGCGTAGGCGAGCTCCCGTCTCGACACCCTTGACCCTTAGGGAGCCCAGGTGTTTTCTTCTTAGTCGTGAGGCGCGTTCGAGGCATAGAAAAATAAAATAACGTCGAGTTTAAAAAGAAACGTGCGAGGTTTTTAGGAACTTAGGGGGATCCCCTGGTAGCCCCCGAGGGAGTCTTGACTCTGATTAGACAGAGTCGAGGCTACCTCTGTTTGAACGAAATAAAGAACTTGGAAACGAAATTTTATCCATTCATGATGCGATGTTTGTACAAAATACGAGAAATGTACGAAGCCTCGAGGCTTTAGGGATAGAAAACGACGTAGCTGTTCGATGTTCCGAGCTGGAGTCGGGCTCGGGATTGTCGGGGGAGATTGACCGAACTCCTTGGTTGTTTGGCCTCAGACGTAGTACGTCGAGGTCCCGTTGGAGGTTTCACGGGTACTCGACCAGATGCAACAGCGCACGTCCCGGGCCCGTCGAGTTGGTCCAAGGTGGCCGAGGCTTCCTGCACATTCTGTATTAGAGATTATTTGAAGTTTAATCAAGGAAAGAACACTGCGTCCTTCTTGTTGATTTACGAAAACTCTCCTTAGCCTCCGCCCCGCGTTTCCGTCCCATTGTCACGTCGTGCTCTTTGGTGCGGTCGGCAAAGGAGACCGTAGCCTTTCGCAGGCGATAGGTTCGCTCCTTGCCTGCTTTGGCATGACCCCTGAGGGTCAGCAGTCCCTCGAGGTTTGTCATGACTTTGGAAAATGGGAGACAGTTGTCGTAGGCTTGTGTTTTTCTTAGCGTGCCCACGTTTGTTTCTTCATTTACTTGAACCTGAGGAGCTCGATCTACGGGCCGTGTCTCGGTTCTGCGGATGGGACGGTGCCGTTAGCCGTCGGAGGCATCAGGCGGCCAGGACACGGTCGCTTTCTCGAAGACCCGACCCACGTCCCGTGCTCCTTGGTTCTTATTCGGGATGAAGCAAACGAGGGACGCGGGCATTTTAATCATTGTTTTCGCAACGTTGGCCTTTTTAAGAAACAGATGGAAAAACCAAACGTTAGAAAGAGGAACGTAGCTTTTTGATCACGGAGAGGGATGTTGTTGTTCCTCCTTGTTCGAAACGGTCCTGCGTCTATCGTCCTGATGCCGGGGAGGGGAGGGCCCCCCGGCGTTGTTGCTGGTGGCGGGCGTCATGGGGCCTCGAGGCTAGGCCTCGAGGAAGGCCCGTTGGCGCCCTCTTGCGCAGTCGTTGGCGGCGTCGCGGGGTCTCGAGGCTAGGCCTCGAGGAAGGCCCGTTGGCGCCCTCTTGCGCAGTCGTTGGCGGCGTCGCGGGGCCTCGAGGCTAGGCCTCGAGGGAGGCCCGTTGGCGCCCTCTTGCGCAGCGTTGCGGCGTCGCGGGGCCTCGAGGCTAGGCCTCGAGGAAGGCCCGTTGGCACCCTTTTGCGCAGTCGTTGGCGGCGTCGCGGGGCCTCGAGGCTAGGCCTCGAGGAAGGCCCTTGGCGCCCTTTTGCGCAGTCGTTGGCGGCGTCAGTAGGCTCGAGGCTAGGCCTCGAGGAAGGCCCGTTGGCGCCCTTTTGCGCAGTCGTTGGCGGCGTCACGACCGGACGAGGAGCTTTGACGGTACGTGGCGCCGCGTCCCCGGCGGCGGGGAAGGGCGCAACGTCTCCGGACAGGTCGGTGGTGGCTCGTAGGATCACGCCCAGACGTTCTGTAACGTAACGGCTCTAATCCCATGCCCACTGATCACCGTCAACCGCTGACAGTCGATCCGTACAGCCAAGAGATTAGGACCGGTTCCGCTATTGGGCTACATCAGTGCCCGTTGTCCGCAGGATCATCTCACAATTCAGTTACAATCTCTTGAACATTTTGACAAATTACATCGGAGTAAATAGCGGAAGACTTAGATAACAATAGTTTTACAAACCAGGGTTCAACATAAAATTAAAGTGAAGTTATTACAGACCATAGTTCAAATAGATAGAGTTGACAGAGTAGCATATGACAACAATGAAGGTAAAGATACTTCACCCAGCCGAGGGTGATTAATCACTCATCGGCCCATCGGCCGGCCTCTTCCTGAACAACAGTCACACAGCAGGGTCCAAGGCATACTGAGGAATCTGCCATACCTGCAACATGGGTAATAAAACCCTGAGTACAAAGGTACTCAACAAGACTTACCCGACTAAAGAAAAAGGGAGGAGACTCAGGAATGAAAGCTTAGGGTAGTCAAGGTAAGGCTCAAGCAAGATCAAGTATTTTGCAGAAAAGCATTTTGTAAACCTTATTTTATTTTGAAAGATTCGGTATTCCTCAATTCTTCATCATTCATGATTCATTTTACAATTCAGAACATTCCTAGTTGAGAACCACTCTCCGTTGACAGTCAGTGGACCAAGTCTCCATAACCGAGAGGAGCAACGTTAATCCGGATAAATAATACTCAGCTGAGGATCCCTATCCACACTGCATATGTAGCCCCCAAGCTTGCATATGCCAACTCGTCTACCACGATTCCTCCAAGATTGGGCCCGGTCCTACGCCACCCGGAAGTACAGTACACCACTCCAATCCGGGACTCTAACCCACGTAGGTACATGCTACTTCCGCCATCTCTCCACTCCCAGTGCGCGGTTGTCGGTCCAATAATGGATTTCTCGGAGCCAGAGCTTTCCGTAGTATGTGAATAGTTACAAGTCTTGACCAGCAGGCCCCCATACGGATGGTCCCTACATTTTCCAGCCAGCGACAAGCACCTCGGGACTCTAACCCAAGAGTACAGGTCCTGTCAGTTTTTCACCCTGTCCCGGTCGGTGTCAACTGTTGAGCCCCGGACTACAACATGACGGCACCGTACGCAAGGACAACCTCTCCTTCCCATTGACTAAGTACGGATCAGATACTTAGCCAATAGTGGGAGTAAAGCCAAAATCCCATAAAGATTCTTAAGTGATCACACTTTGAAATTGGCATTTTTATTGCAAATCTATTTAATAGCATTGCTAAGCATTTTTCAAATACCTTGTGAAAAGCAGCAGGTATCGGGGTGTATCAGTGGTCAAGGTGGATAGTGCATCAATTAGGATAGCACACAACTCCTATGAACCTAATGCAATAATTTAACCCAAAAGCATTTAAGGAAACATTTTATAAAATTCAAGGAAAGGGTTAAATGCACGGGGCTTGCCTTGGATGGCAAAAAGAGAGCAGACGGGGTAGGAGTAGGTGTCGGAGCTCGGGGTTGCCTCGGGGACAGATCCTTCGGTGGCTACCTCGACTTCAGGTCCTTCTTCGTCAACTATACGGATGCAATGATGAATGCACATGAGAATGATGATATGGACTTATGGTGCAAGACAATTCCACTGATTCTACATTACTGGTATACTGCGGACCACTTCCTTAGTATTTATCCGCCCTCCAGGCGAAAGTATGCAGAAACTTTCTTTTAAACCCCCATGGGCAACTCATGCTTGATGACAAAAGTGCGACTGATGAAGGAATGCGATGCACCAGAATCAAACAAGACGACTGCAGGATGATTGGCAACAGGAAACCTACCAAGCATGACGGGCTCTCCGTCTGGGATGTTACTGACGGTGGTGAAGTAGACTTGCCCGTGCTTCCTGACAAGCTTGCCCTTCTGGACGTGTGCTGCGGTGCACGGTGCTGCTGCTGTGATCCTCCAGGGCCTTTCTGTGCATGCTGGGCATTCTTCTTGGGTTTGGGCACTCGCGAGCCCAGTGACCAACTTGGCCACAGTTGTAGCATGGATGGTTATAAGCTGTTTGTGGGGGTGGTGACACGAACACCAGGGGCGTTCGGCTGAGTGGCACTTTGCTGGTTGGCATTGTGGGTGGTGGCCGCGGTACGAACGACCACTTGCTGATGGGGGTATGGGGCACGGTTTTGGTGGTGGCTGGGGTGGTAGATGATTCTTGGGCGCTTATGGTTGCTGGAGAAACTGCTAGACCCAGCCTTTTCTTCTTCTTCTCCTCCTGATACTGGCGGTTGCTTTCCTCGAAAGCAACAGCACGGTCAACGACATCATGGTAGGATCCGTTTAGGTTGTTGGACAGACCTCTGCGAATCTTAGGGTGCAGACCCCTGAGAAAACAATCTCTCTTCTTTTCCTCTGTGTTGACATAGTCAGAGGCATACTACTGACTGAGGTGGTTGAATTGTCCACGTACTGCATGACGGTGGAATCTTTCTGTTGCAGGGCCAAGAACTGATCCAACTTCATTCTCATCAATCCCGAGGGGATGTGATGTGCTCTGAAAGCAGTGCGGAACTCTTCCCAGGTCAGCTGGTGACCTTCCGGCTGGGCCGCCAACAGGTTGGCGTACCAGGCACTTGCAGGACCACGGAGCTGCTGAGAAGCGAACCGAGGCTTCTGGATCTCCGTGCAGTGCAGAAGACTGAACTTTTGTTCCATGGTGCGTAACCAGTCGTCAGCCTCGAGAGGTTCATCGGCCTTTGTGAAGACGGTGGGCGTGTTTCAGTGAATTCCACATAGGTTGTCTCTTGGTTGTTGCGGCGACCACGGTTACCGTTGTTCTGCTGCCCTTGATTCTGAGCCATCAGATTGGCAGCGGCGGCCAAGGCTGCAATGGCATCAGCTAGGGTAGCTGGTACAGGTGGAGGGTTTGGGAGACGGTCATCTCCAGCACCTCCGGCTCCGGTACGGGTGTTCACAGGCATCTGTATAAGCAAGTCGGAACTCAGCATATATGGACAAGGGTTCTGAAACAACTTGATTGATAGCTTCACTGATACAAAGATAGCTGACTTGATAAAGATGACAACAGACTGATAAGGTACGAAAAGAAAGATACATGCCAGACTTGGCAACAGACAGACTAACGCTCCCAAACCTAGGCTAAGGTTTTAGGTAAGCAGATGGTACAGACACAAGGAGTCTAGTCATCATCGATGAAGATCAACTCTTCGTCATCATCATCATCCTCGATGATAAGCTCAGGCTCTTCCTCCTCTCTTCATCTTCAACGTGGACATCTTCAGCAGGTTCCACTTCCTCATTCTGATCAGGCTCGTGTTCCACTTCAGGTTCCTCCACGATTCATCTTCGGGGTCTTCCATAACCGGGGGGTACCAAGGGATGGAGTTGATCATGTAGCTGATGCACTTCCTCATGAAGCATATCATTGTACTGCTCAATCTGGCGGTGTGTGTTGCTGCAGTCCATGGAGCTGGGCTCTGACCACGTCCTCGCGGGTCCAAGCATCATTGCGCTGCTCGATAGCGCGAATCGTGTTCCGGTTAGCCTGCTCCAGGGAAGCTCGTGCCTCATAAAACTCCATGCGGGAAAGGTAGAAGTCATGCTCCATGTTCTCCATTCAGCCTTCAGATTCTTGATTTCCTCTTTCAGCTGCTGCGGGTGCGGCGGGAAAGCGACGACCATTGGAGATTCTCCAGTCTCTTCTCCGGTGCGTGGCGCCAGCTGGTGACGCGGCACACCGTGTGGTCCAGTCGACTTGCGGGCAGTCCGCTTGATGATGGCCATATCTGGGAAGAGGTTATAGATGAGAAAGGCTAGCAAGAAAAAGGTATAGGCATACTAAACCCAACGAACTCATTGTATACTAAGTGAATGTGACATGATGCATGAATCGTTCCTACGGAACAAGCAATGCAACTACTAAGGTAAAGTACATAGGGCTTATACAAGTTGTCTTGCTACTAGTTGCCCAGACAAGATGAGATGAGAGAAGCCAATTTGGACTCAAAATAGTCAAGTTTAGTTTTGTGAAAAAAAACATTTGAAGTTTTCGCAAAAAGATTGCAACGTCATAGGAGATGCTTCGATACACTCGTAACGTAACGGCCTAATCCCATGGCCCACTGATCACCGTCAAACCGCTGACAGTCGATCCGTACAGCCGAGATAAGAGATTAGGACCGGTTCCGCTACTGGGCTACATCAGTGCCCGTTGTCCGCAGGATCATCTCACAATTCAGTTACAATCTCTTGAACATTTTGACAAATTACATCGGAGTAAATAGCGGAAGACTTAGATAACAATAGTTTTACAAACCAGGGTTCAACATAAAATTAAAGTGAAGTTATTACAGACCATAGTTCAAATAGATAGAGTTGACAGAGTAGCATATGACAACAACTGAAGGTAAAGATACTTCACCCAGCCCGAGGGTGAATAATCACTCATCGGCCTCATCGGCCTCTTCCTGAACAACAGTCACACAGCAGGGTCCAAGGCATACTGAGGAATCTGCCATACCTGCAACATGGGTAATAAAACCCTGAGTACAAAGGTACTCAACAAGACTTACCCGACTAAGAAAAAGGGAGGAGACTCAGGAATGAAGCTTAGGGTAGTCAAGGTAAGGCTCAAGCAAGATCAAGTATTTTGCAGAAAAGAAAAGCTTTTGTAAACCTTATTTTATTTTGAAAGATTCGGTATTCCTCAATTCTTCATCATTCATGATTCATTTTACAATTCAAAACATTCCTAGTTGAGAACCACTCTCCGTTGACAGTCAGTGGACCAAGTCTCCATAACCGAGGAGCAACGTTAATCCGGATAAATAATACTCAGCTGAGGATCCCTATCCACACTGCATATGTAGCCCCCAAGCTTGCATATGCCAACTCGTCTACCACGATTCCTCCAAGATTGGGCCCGGTCCTACGCCACCCGGAAGTACAGTACACCACTCCAATCGGGACTCTAACCCACGTGGGTACATGCTACTTCCGCCATCTCTCCACTCCCAGTGCGCGGTTGTCGGTCCAATAATGGATTTCTCGGAGCCAGAGCTTTCCGTAGTATGTGAATAGTTACAAGTCTTGACCAGCAGGCCCCCATACGGATGGTCCCTACATTTTCAGCCAGCGACAAGCACCTCGGGACTCTAACCCAAGAGTACAGGTCCTGTCAGTTTTTCAACCCTGTCCCGGTCGGTGTCAACTGTTGAGCCCGGACTACAACATGACGGCACCGTACGCAAGGACAACCTCTCCTTCCCATTGACTAAGTACGGATCAGATACTTAGCCAATAGTGGGAGTAAAGCCAAAATCCCATAAAGATTCTTAAGTGATCACACTTTTGAAATTGGCATTTTATTGCAAATCTATTAATAGCATTGCTAAGCATTTTTCAAATACCTTGTGAAAAGCAGGTATCGGGTGTATCAGTGGTCAAGGTGGATAGTGCATCAATTAGGATAGCACACAACTCCTATGAACCTAATGCAATAATTTAACCAAAAGCATTTAAGGAAACATTTTATAAAATTCAAGGAAAGGGTTAAATGCACCGGGGCTTGCCTTGGATGGCAAAGAGAGCAGACTCGGGGTAGGAGTAGGTGTCGGAGCTCGGGGTTGCCTCGGGGACAGATCCTTCGGTGGCTACCTCGACTTCAGGTCCTTCTTCGTCAACTATACGGATGCAATGATGAATGCACATGAGAATGATGATATGGACTTATGGTGCAAGACAATTCCACTGATTCTAGATTACTTTTAAGCAAGGCATGATTGAACCCTAGGTTGAGCATTAAGGTAACCCTTTCCTCCTTAAGCAATATTGATTAACTAACCCTTAATATATATTATCCTAAGCATCAACCAAACATAGCATCACAAACATCATAGACCAAAGGGTAGGGGTCTATGAACATCAATCAATCCAAGATCACATCATCAACACTTATTACCAACCCTAAACCTCTTTTCTATTTTCTTAAATTAATTAAAAAGGTCATTTTATGAAGTTGCTCCAAAAATTACCAAATTAATCACATATGTTCATCATGGTGTAGATAGATGGCAAAACAAATTTCATAATTTTTGGAGGTCATTAAGGTGCTCAATTAAATCTAGACATTTAATTAACAAAAGGCACTATTCAAGAATTAAAATAAAAGCTCAAAAAAAACTTGCTCCAAAAGACTTCAAAATTTTACCAGAGACTAGTCATGGCATAAGAAGCTCACAAAAATTTGTCTCATGGTTTTTGGAGTTATAAATCACTCTCCAAAAATACCAAAACCTTCATTTTTAATTAAAAGGGAGATTTTTCATTTTCAAATTTTTGCAGAAAAGTCAAGTTTATATTTTTATAAAATACTCCAGAGCATAAAGAGTCTACCACAAAAAATTTCAGCATTTTTGGATGCACACAGAAATCATACAAAAAGATGAAATTTGAACACTATTCACATGTTTGGAAAAAGAAAACGGCACTGTTCTTTCCTTCCCGCGTTTGCCGGCGGCCGGACGGCGGCGGCGCTGCTACGCCGGCCACTGCGGGCGCTCCGCGGCGAAACTGAGGGTACGGGAAGCAACAGGGAGCTCACCGGCGTCGATTGCGGGGCTCGGCGAGGTGAGGTGAGGGGATGAACGGAGGGGTGAGTTCGACGGTGACCGGCGGACGGCGGACGGCGGTGATCGTCGACTCGGCGTTCCTGTGCGACACAAGCGACCACAAGGGGTCAGTCAGAGACGCAAAGGAGCAAGGAAGGTGATGCGGGGGTCAGTGGAGGATGATCAAGGCCGGAGAGGGAGTATTTCACGATCCCGACCTCGACGGGATTCTTGCCGGAGATGACAACGACGAGCTACGCCGGGCGAATGGAGGCGGTAGCGACCAAATTGAGGGGTGGTGAAGCTGCGCAAGGACTTGGCGGAGCTTCTGGGCTAGCTGGGAGAGAAGCGGCGGCTCGGGTTCGCTCTGGCCACGGTGACGGGGTTGGGTTCTGCTCCGGCGGCTCGGCGGGGGTTCTTATAGTCGCGGCGAGAGGGAGCAAATCGGCTGAGCAGAGGCGGATAAGAACGAGTGAAGCGTGCGCGATCGATTACACACCAGGAGGTCAGCGGTTTGGCACTCAGGGGCCGGGCGCACGGCTCACCGGCGGCGAACGCGTGGCGGCGACGCACTGCGGCCGGTAGGGGACGGGAACAAAGTCAGCTGGAGACGGTTCGCGTGCAATCGAGTGCTGAGCATCGGCGTGGAGTCGGTTTGGCCGAAGGAGCTTCGGACACGCGGCGGCACGCGACTCCGGCGAGGGCGCGCGGCCGGGCCCCCCCTGACTCGCCTGGGAAGATGAACAGTCTAGGGTGTAGGGTTTGACTTTTGGCTAGTTTCTGTATTTCGCAAAATACTTTCAAAATTTGAACTGTGCGACAAAAACTCAAAACACCAAAGTTGTTCAGAAAAGTGAGATCTACAACTTTGTCAATATGAACATTTTCAAATTCCAAATAGTTTTTGAACTACAATCAAAAACAGAAAAGGGGACACTTTTTCAAACTTGATTCAAATCAAAATTACTCTGGATTTCAAACTGAAACTTGAGAATCTTTCAATATGAAAGTTGTTCCATTTGACAAAACCTATAACTTTGCTAATATACACTTTTTCTGAAACTCAAAAGTTTTTGAATAAATTTTTGAAACTGAAAAGGGGACAAAAACTGGAATTTGAATGAATTTGAAATTACTTCAAATTTTATATAGAAACATGGAAATCTGTAAATACCAAAGTTGTTCCTCTAGGTCAGATTCACAACTTTGCTTTTTGAACCAACTCAAAATTTTGAATTTTGAAAAAGTTATTTAAAAGGGAATAAATCCAGGATTTGGGATTTTAGGGTTTTGCAAAAGGAAATTCAATTCAAATCTGATTTTTGAACTTTGATCAAAGCAACAAACATCAGGGCACTAAATTTGAACAAGAATTATATAGAACTAGGCACAGAGGTGAAATTACCATTTTGCCCCTATAGGAAGAGTGGGCTAATAAGGGTTTTTGCAATAGAGGTACATCACATAAAATGATACACTTAGCAAATGCATACACATGAAATCATGATCAAGATGATTAATGATGCTAATGATGATATGTCAAGTTAATTACATGCTTAAACACCAGAGGTGTTACAGCCTTCCCCCCTTAAAGAAATCTCGCCCCGAGATTCTGCGTCTTAAGAAAGGACAAAGAAGGGAAAAGACAAAACTTTACATAGACAGGGATTCGAGAAAGTCGGGATAGTTCTTTGCCAGAAGTCTTCAGATTCCCAAGTAGCTTCTTCTTCAGAGTGCTGGTTCCACTGGATTTTGTACCACCTTGTGGTAGTTCTTCGAGTAACTCGATCTTTGTGATCCAACACGCGAACTGGATACTCCGAGTAGGATAGATCAGGCTCTAGCTCGACACCTTCAACTTCCACGACATGTTCTGGTACTCGGAGGCACTTCTTGAGTTGGGAGACATGGAAAACATTGTGGACAGCAGAGAGATGATCGGGCAACTTCAGCTTGTAAGCTACCTTGCCACAACATTCCAAAATCTCAAACGGACCAATGTAGCGGGGTGCTAACTTTCCCTTTACTCCAAAACGAGTGACTCCTTTGGTTGGTGAGACCTTGAGATATACGTAATCTCCAACTTGAAACTTCAGAGGTCGACGTCTCTTGTCAGCATAACTCTTTTGTCGGGATTGGGCAATCTTCATGTTCTCTTGTATCTGCTTGACTTTCTCTTCCATATCTTTGACCAGGTCAACTCCAAAGAATTCTCTTTCTCCGGGCTCAGACCAACTGAGGGGTGTACGACAACGACGACCGTACAGTGCTTCAAATGGTGCCATTTTGATGCTTTCTTGATAACTGTTATTGTATGAGAACTCTGCCAAGGGCAAACAGTCATCCCAAGTATCTGCGAAGGTGAGCACACATGCCCTCAACATATCCTCTAACACTTGGTTGACTGACTCTCTCAGTCTGTCCATCAGTCTGCGGATGATATGCTGTACTATGCAAGAGCTTGGTTCCAAGTGAGGTATGGAACGCTTTCCAGAACTTTGCGACAAACTGAGTACCACGATCTGAGATAATGGTCTTGGGTATTCCATGAAGCTTCACTATGTTGTTCTTGTACAAGGCGGCATACGTGGGGACGGCGTAGCTGGTCTTGACTGGCAGAAAGTGAGCTTGTTTGGTGAGTCGGTCCACGATTACCCAAATGGAATCAAAACCTTTCCGAGTCTTGGGTAGTCCATTGATAAAATCCATGCTGATATCTTCCCACTTCCAGGCAGGTACAGATAAAGGCTGCAATTCTCCTCCAGGCTTCATGTGCACGGCTTTGGCTTTGACTTTCTGACAAGTATCACAGCGAGCGACATAGCGAGCGATCTCAATTTTCATCTTTGTCCACCAGAATCTCTGCCTTAGATCCTGGTACATCTTGTTGCTGCCGGGGTGGATGGAAAACCTAGACAGGTGTGCTTCATCAAGGATCAACTGTCTCAACTCAGGCACCTTGGGAACTACTAGACGGTTCTTGAACCAAACAACTCCTACATCATCGATCCTGAAACAATCAGCCTTACCGGTCTGGACCTTTTCGATGATGTGCTTGATTCCAGGGTTATCTCTCTGTGCAGCGATGACTTGTTCCTTGACCGATGTTTCTATCCTGACATTGTTCAGGCTTCCTTGCGGAACTATCTCAATACCCATCCTTTCAAGAGCATGGCACAAGGAAAGATCATAGAGCTTCGTCGTCAGACAGTTGCAGTATGACTTGCGACTGAGGGCATCGGCAACTACATTTGCCTTACCAGGATGGTAATGCACTTCGATATCATAGTCCTTGATTAACTCAAGCCATCTTCGCTGCCTCATGTTCAACTCTTCTTGAGTGAAGATATACTTCAGGCTCTTATGATCAGTGTACACATTGCAGGTACTGCCCAACAGATAATGACGCCATATCTTCAAAGCATGCACCACTGCTGCTAACTCAAGGTCATGGGTTGGATAATTCTCCTCATGTCGCCTAAGCTGCCGTGAGGCATAAGCGATCACTCGACCTTCTTGCATCAAAACACAGCCTAACCCAGTACCAGATGCATCACAGTATACATCAAAGGGTTTCTCGATGTCTGGTTGAGTTAGGACTGGTGATGTAGTCAGTAGTTTCTTCAAGGCTTGAAAAGCTTGCTCACAGGCTGTTGACCAAACAAAATCCACGGAATTCTTCAACAACTCTGTGATAGGCTTGACAACTCTGGAGAAGTCTGGGATGAAACGGCGATAGTATCCAGCCATTCCCATGAAGCTGCGAACTTTCGGACAGTGGTAGGTGGCTTCCAATCCAAGATATCTGCCACTTTTTCAGGGTCAACTGACACACCTTCAGCGGACAGGACATGACCAAGGAATTGAATTCGATCTAGCCAGAATTCACATTTACTGAATTTGGCATACAGCTGGTGATCTCTGAGACGAGAGAGAACGACACGAAGATGATTGGCATGATCTTCAGGAGTTCTTGAATAAACAAGGATGTCGTCAATGAACACGACTACAAATTTATCGAGCTCTGGCATGAACACAGAGTTCATGAGATACATGAAATGAGCGGGGGCATTGGTCAAGCCAAAAGACATGACCAAGTACTCATATAGACCGTATCTGGTGGTGAAAGCTGTTTTGGGAATATCTTCGGGACGAATTTTTATTTGATGATAGCCAGATCTGAGGTCGATCTTGGAAAACACTCTGGCTCCAGATAACTGGTCAAACAGAAGGTCAATGCGAGGCAAGGGATATTTATTTTTGATGGTGACCTCGTTGAGCGGGCGATAGTCAACGCACAGACGAAGGCTTTTGTCCTTCTTCTTCACAAAGATAGCAGGACAGCCCCAAGGAGATGAACTTGGGCGAATGAGACCCTTATCCAATAGCTCTTGCAATTGGATCTTCAGCTCTGCCAACTCTCTGGGAGGCATTCGATAAGCTCTACGGGCTATAGGAGCAGTCCGGCCGGGCTTTAGCTCTATGGCAAACTCAACATCACGGTCAGGAGGCAGACCAGGTAAATCTTCAGGAAAAACATCAGGGAACTCACAGACTACAGGGATGTCTCGGATCCCTTGATCATAGGTAGCATTTAGCTGTGTGGTAGCTGGTTTGAAGGCATAGGAAGTTGGAGAGAGGAGTTTGGAGGTACTGTTAGGAATATCCACTCTCACAACTCTATTCAAGATGTCTATCATGGCTTTATACTGACACATCCAATTCATGCCTAAGATGACATCTATCTCTTGATCGCGCAGTACTATCATGGTGGTAGGAAAGACATGTTTCCCCAACATTACTGGTATACTGCGGACCACTTCCTTAGTATTTATCCGCCCTCCAGGCGAAAGTATGCAGAAACTTTCTTTTAACTCCCCCATGGGCAACTCATGCTTGATGACAAAAGTGCGACTGATGAAGGAATGCGATGCACCAGAATCAAACAAGACGACTGCAGGATGATTGGCAACAGGAAACCTACCAAGCATGACGGGCTCTCCGTCTGGGATGTTACTGACGGTGGTGGTGAAGTAGACTTGCCCGTGCTTCCTGACAAGCTTGCCCTTCTGGACGTGCTGCTGCGGTGCACGGTGCTGCTGCTGTGATCCTCCAGGGCCTTTCTGTGCATGCTGGGCATTCTTCTTGGGTTTTGGGCACTCGCGAGAGCCCAGTGACCAACTTGGCCACAGTTGTAGCATGGATGGTTATAAGCTGTTTGTGGGGTGGTGACACGAACACCAGGGGCGTTCGGCTGAGTGGCACTTTGCTGGTTGGCATTGTGGGTGGTGGCCGCGGTACGAACGACCACTTGCTGATGGGGGTATGGGGCACGGTTTTGGTGGTGGCTGGGGTGGTAGATGATTCTTGGGCGCTTATGGTTGCTGGAGAAACTGCTAGACCCAGCCTTCTTCTTCTTCTTCTCCTCCTGATACTGGCGGTTGCTTTCCTCGAAAGCAACAGCACGGTCAACGACATCATGGTAGGATCCGTTTAGGTTGTTGGACAGACCTCTGCGAATCTTAGGGTGCAGACCCCTGAGAAAACAATCTCTCTTCTTTTCCTCTGTGTTGACATAGTCAGAGGCATACTGACTGAGGTGGTTGAATTGTCCCACGTACTGCATGACGGTGGAATCTTTCTGTTGCAGGGCCAAGAACTGATCCAACTTCATTCTCATCAATCCCGAGGGGATGTGATGTGCTCTGAAAGCAGTGCGGAACTCTTCCCAGGTCAGCTGGTGACCTTCCGGCTGGGCCGCCAACAGGTTGGCGTACCAGGCACTTGCAGGACCACGGAGCTGCTGAGAAGCGAACCGAGGCTTCTGGATCTCCGTGCAGTGCAGTAGACTGAACTTTTGTTCCATGGTGCGTAACCAGTCGTCAGCCTCGAGAGGTTCATCGGCCTTTGTGAAGACCGGTGGGCGTGTTTCAGTGAATTCCACATAGGTTGTCTCTTGGTTGTTGCGGCGACCACGGTTACCGTTGTTCTGCTGCCCTTGATTCTGAGCCATCAGATTGGCAGCGGCGGCCAAGGCTGCAATGGCATCAGCTAGGGTAGCTGGTACAGGTGGAGGGTTTGGGAGACGGTCATCTCCAGCACCTCCGGCTCCGGTACGGGTGTTCACAGGCATCTGTATAAGCAAGTCGGAACTCAGCATATATGGACAAGGGTTCTGAAACAACTTGATTGATAGCTTCACTGATACAAAGATAGCTGACTTGATAAAGATGACAACAGACTGATAAGGTACGAAAAGAAAGATACATGCCAGACTTGGCAACAGACAGACTAACGCTCCAAACCTAGGCTAAGGTTTTAGGTAAGCAGATGGTACAGACACAAGGAGTCTAGTCATCATCGATGAAGATCAACTCTTCGTCATCATCATCATCCTCGATGATAAGCTCAGGCTCTTCCTCCTCCTCTTCATCTTCAACGTGGACATCTTCAGCAGGTTCCACTTCCTCATTCTGATCAGGCTCGTGTTCCACTTCAGGTTCCTCCACGATTCCATTTCGGGTCTTCCATAACGGGGTCCAGGGGGGTGATCATGCAGGTGATCGGATGGAGTTGATCATGTAGCTGATGCATTCCTCTGAAGCATATCATTGTACTGCTCATCTGGGCGGTGTATTGCTGCAGTCCATGGAGCTGGGCTCTGACCACGTCCCGCGGGTCCAAGCATCATTGCGCTGCTCGATAGCGCGAATCGTGTTCCGGTTAGCCTGCTCCAGGGAAGCTCGTGCCTCATAAAACTCCATGCGGGAAAGGTAGAAGTCATGCTCCATGTTCTCCATTTCAGCCTTCAGATTCTTGATTTCCTCTTTCAGCTGCTTGCGGGTGCGGCGGGGAAAGCGACGACCATTGGAAGATTCTCCAGTCTCTTCTCCGGTGCGTGGCGCCAGCTGGTGACGCGGCACACCGTGTGGTCCAGTCGACTTGCGGGCAGTCCGCTTGATGATGGCCATATCTGGACAAGAGGTTATAGATGAGAAAGGCTAGCAAGAAAAAGGTATAGGCATACTACCCAACGAACTCATTTGTATACTTAAGTGAATGTGACATGATGCATGAATCGTTCCTACGGAACAAGGCAATGCAACTACTAAGGTAAAGTACATAGGGCTTATACAAGTTGTCTTGCTACTAGTTGCCAAAGACAAGATGAGATGAGAGAAGCAATTTGGACTCAAAATAGTCAAGTTTAGTTTTTGTTAAAAACATTTTGAAGTTTTCGCAAAAAGATTGCAACGTCATAGTGAGATGCTCCGATACCACTCTGTAACGTAACGGCTCTAATCCCATGGCCCACTGATCACCGTCAACACTGACAGTCGATCCGTACAGCCAAGAGATTAGGACCGGTTCCGCTACTGGGCTACATCAGTGCCCGTTGTCCGCAGGATCATCTCACAATTCAGTTACAATCTCTTGAACATTTTGACAAATTACATCGGAGTAAATAGCGGAAGACTTAGATAACAATAGTTTTACAAACCAGGGTTCAACATAAAATTAAAGTGAAGTTATTACAGACCATAGTTCAAATAGATAGAGTTGACAGAGTAGCATATGACAACAACTGAAGGTAAAGATACTTCACCCAGCCCGAGGGTGATAATCACTCATCGGCCTCATCGGCCTCTTCCTGAACAACAGTCACACAGCAGGGTCCAAGGCATACTGAGGAATCTGCCATACCTGCAACATGGGTAATAAAACCCTGAGTACAAAGGTACTCAACAAGACTTACCCGACTAAAGAAAAAGGGGAGGAGACTCAGGAATGAAGGCTTAGGGTAGTCAAGGTAAGGCTTAAGCAAGATCAAGTATTTTGCAGAAAAGCATTTTGTAAACCTTATTTTATTTTTGAAAGATTCAGTATTCCTCAATTCTTCATCATCATGATTCATTTTACATTTCAAAACATTCCTAGTTGAGAACCACTCTCCGTTGACAGTCAGTGGACCAAGTCTCCATAACCGAGGAGCAACGTTAATCCGGATAAATAATACTCAGCTGAGGATCCCTATCCACACTGCATATGTAGCCCCAAGCTTGCATATGCCAACTCGTCTACCACGATTCCTCCAAGATTGGGCCCGGTCCTACGCCACCCGGAAGTACAGTACACCACTCCAATCCGGGACTCTAACCCACGTGGGTACATGCTACTTCCGCCATCTCTCCACTCCCAGTGCGCGGTTGTCGGTCCAATAATGGATTTCTCGGAGCCAGAGCTTTCCGTAGTATGTGAATAGTTACAAGTCTTGACCAGCAGGCCCCCATACGGATGGTCCCTACATTTTCCAGCCAGCGACAAGCACCTCGGGACTCTAACCCAAGAGTACAGGTCCTGTCAGTTTTTCAACCCTGTCCCGGTCGGTGTCAACTGTTGAGCCCCGGACTACAACATGACGGCACCGTACGCAAGGACAACCTCTCCTTCCCATTGACTAAGTACGGATCAGATACTTAGCCAATAGTGGGAGTAAAGCAAAATCCCATAAAGATTCTTAAGTGATCACACTTTTGAAATTGGCATTTTTATTGCAAATCTATTTAATAGCATTGCTAAGCATTTTTCAAATACCTTGTGAAAAGCAGGTATCGGGTGTATCAGTGGTCAAGGTGGATAGTGCATCAATTAGGATAGCACACAACTCCTATAAACCTAATGCAATAATTTAACCCAAAAGCATTTAAGGAAACATTTTATAAAATTCAAGGAAAGGGTTAAATGCACCGGGGTTGCCTTGGATGGCAAAAAGAGAGCAGACTCGGGGTTGGTGGAGTAGGTGTCGGAGCTCGGGGTTGCCTCGGGGACAGATCCTTCGGTGGCTACCTCGACTTCAGGTCCTTCTTCGTCAACTATACGGATGCAATGATGAATGCACATGAGAATGATGATATGGACTTATGGTGCAAGACAATTCCACTGATTCTAGATTACTTTTAAGCAAGGCATGATTGAACCCTAGGTTGAGCATTAAAGGTAACCTTTTCTCCTTAAGCAATATTGATTAACTAACCCTTATATAATTATCCTAAGCATCAACCAAACATAGCATCACAAACATCATAGACCAAAGGGTAGGGGTCTATGAACATCAATCAATCCAAGATCACATCATCAACACACTTATTACCAACCCTAAACCTCTTTTCTATTTTCTTAAATTAATTAAAAGGTCATTTTATGAAGTTGCTCCAAAAATTACCAAATTAATCACATATTTCATCATGGTGTAGATAGATGGCAAAACAAATTTCATAATTTTTGGAGGTCATTAAGGTGCTCAATTAAATCTAGACATTAATTAACAAAAGGCACTATTCAAGAATTAAAATAAAGCTCAAAAAACAACTTGCTCCAAAAGACTTCAAAATTTTACCAGAGACTAGTCATGGCATAAGAAGCTCACAAAAATTTGTCTCATGGTTTTTGGAGTTATAAATCACTCTCCAAAAATACCAAAACCTTCATTTTTAATTAAAGGGGAGATTTTCATTTTCAAATTTTGCAGAAAAGTCAAGTTTTTATTTTATAAAATACTCCAGAGCATAAAGAGTCTACCACAAAAATTTCAGCATTTTTGGATGCACACAGAAAATCATACAAAAAGATGAAATTTGAACACTATTCACATGTTTGAAAAAGAAAAACGGCACTGTTCTTCTCCTCCGTCCCGCGTTTGCCGGCGGCACGGCGGCGGGGCGCTGCTACGCCGGCCACTCGGGCGCGACGCGCGGCGAAATGAGGGGAGAAGCAACAGGGAGCTCACCGGCGTCGATTGCGGGGCTCGGCGAGGTGAGGGGATGAACGAGGGGGAGTTCGACGGTGACCGGCGGACGGCGGACGGGGTGATCGTCGACTCGGCGTTCCTGTGCGACACAAGCGACCACAAGGGGTCAGTCAGAGACGCAAAGGAGCAAGGAAGGTGATGCGGGGGTCAGTGGAGGATGATCAAGGCCGGAGAGGGAGTATTTCACGATCCCGACCTCGACGGGATCTTCGACCTGATGACAACGACGAGCTACGAAGGGCGAATGGAGGACGCGGGGGAATGGAGGCGGTAGCGACCAAATTGGGGGTGTGGTGAAGCTGCGCAAGGACTTGGCGGAGCTTCTGGGCTAGCTGGGAGAGAAGCGGCGGCTCGGGTTCGCTCTGGCCACGGTGACGGGTTGGGTTCTGCTCGGCCGGCTCGGCGGTTCGGCGGCTATAGCGGGCGGCGTTATAGTCGCGGCAGAGGAGCAATCGGCTGAGCGAGGCGGATAAGAACGAGTGAAGCGTGCGCGATCGATTACACACAGGAGGTCAGCGGTTTGGCACTCAGGGGCGGGGCAGGCTACCGGCGGCGAACGCCGGCGGCGGCGACGCACTGCGGCCGGTAGGGGACGGGAACAAAGTCAGCTGGGAGGTTCGCGTGCGCAATCGAGTGCTGAGCATCGGCGTGGAGTCGGTGGCCGAAGGAGCTTCGGACACGCGGCGGCACGCGACTCCGGCGAGGGGCGCGGGCCGGGCCCCCCCTGACTCGCCTGGGAAGATGAACAGTCTAGGGTGTAGGGTTTGACTTTTGGCTAGTTTCTGTATTTCGCAAAATACTTTCAAAATTGAACTGTGCGACAAAAACTCAAAACACCAAAGTTGTTCAGAAAAGTGAGATCTACAACTTTGTCAATATGAACATTTTCAAATTCCAAATAGTTTTTGAACTACAATCAAAAACAGAAAAGGGGACATTTTCAAACTTGATTCAAATCAAAATTACTCTGGATTTCAAACTGAAACTTGAGAATCTTTCAATATGAAAGTTGTTCCATTTGACAAAACCTATAACTTTGCTAATATACACTTTTTCTGAAACTCAAAGTTTTTGAATAAATTTTTGAAACTGAAAAGGGGACAAAAACTGGAATTTGAATGAATTTGAAATTACTTCAAATTTTATATAGAAACATGGAAATCTGTAAATACCAAAGTTGTTCCTCTAGGTCAGATTCACAACTTTGCTTTTTGAACCAACTCAAAATTTTGAATTTGAAAAAGTTATTAAAAGGGAATAAATCCAGGATTGGGATTTTAGGGTTTTGCAAAAGGAAATTCAATTCAAATCTGATTTTTGAACTTTGATCAAAGCAACAAACATCAGGGCACTAAATTTGAACAAGAATTACATAGAACTAGGCACAGAGGTGAAATTACCATTTTGCCCCTATAGGAAGGAGTGGGCTAATAAGGGTTTTTGCAATAGAGGTACATCACATAAAATGATACACTTAGCAAATGCATACACATGAAATCATGATCAAGATGATTAATGATGCTAATGATGATATCAAGTTAATTACATGCTTAAACACCAGAGGTTGTTACATAAGCTTCCCACCCTCTCAAGAGACCCTGCCTGACATGCTCGACGAATGCCTTAACCAAGGTTTCATGCGAACTATAGTGTTCGCCTTAATGCTCGCGCAGATCATTCCGGCGAGTTGTCGTGGTGCCCACACGTGTCGGTTCTCTCTCCTCGCTTCGTCCAATCGTCGCGTCTGGCAGGTAGCAAAGCCACGCTCATCTTTCTTATCTCTCTTTGCTTTGCTCCGATAGGGTTTCTTATCTCAGCTTATGATCTTATGTATATCCTATCCATTCTTGCAGCGAGTCGGGACCGTTTTAGTGAGCAGTGTCACAGTGAAAGCTAAACCCGGGGCCAAGCTCGCGGATACGGAACGAGGCAAGCCTCTGAGGTTCAGTCCAGCTTCTCTTGTGTCAGTGGCAGTGGTACTCCGTGGTAGTGCGTCTCGTCAGTGGCCGTGGTTTTCAGTGGTAGAGTTTCTTAGTCACTTGCAGTGGTTCTGGTCTTGTAGCGATGGCCGCCTACAAGAACGTCGGTGGAGGTCCTGGGGCCGATCCTCCTCCCCCGCGCCCTCCCTCTGGTGACAAGGGGAAGCGTCCTCAGAAGCTCATCTCCAAGAAGCGCAAGCGCCTCGACCGCGATTCAGAGATAGCCCTTACAGCAGCTTGAGCCGCCGAGAGGGCAGAGCATGGTGGTCAGGCGGTGGCCTTCGTATTTGAGACCCGGCTTCAGCTCAGGAGGGTCAGGGTACTGGTCAGCAGACCGGTCCGCGCGTTCGTGACTTACTCACCGAGCAGCAGGTTCAGGCCTTACTTCAGACAGAGGTCGGAGTCGTCCGGGTTCACGGTCACGAGTACTCTCTCGACGACCCGGCTGACGTCCTCCCTCCTGACTTTTAGTTCCCGTCAGAGGCAGCTTCAGCTCTTGTGGCAGCTACAGCTAGTGGGTCAGCTCCAGAGCCTAGTTCAGCTATAGAGACCCAGGCAGACGGTCAGACAGAGGAGCAGCCAGCTCAGCAGCCACTCCGCAGGTCCACCCGCTCTCGCACTCAGGTGTCTCCTTGACCTGAGGGGCAGTGGCGGGGTGGTCGACCCCCTCCGAGGCCACAGGGACCCCCACCTGTGGAGCACTTGGACCTGCGGGCGGCGACAACACATCAGGTTCAGGCACTACGTCTGATTCCGTACGAGGAGTGGGTCCCAGCTGCCAGGCACCCTCAGGCCGCCGAGGGGTTCTACACAGTTCTTCAGGAGGACTTTTACAGAGCCTATGTCAACAGCGGCGTCCACATCCGTGCTCACAGAGTTTGCCCGCTGGAGACGATATTGCAGTTGCTGGGGAGGCCATCCGTCTGATGCTTTCATATCTACCTGGCTTAGCAGATCTTCTTGGACAGGGTGGCCTGTACATCGAGGATTGGGTGCGACAGTTTTAAGCGTCCCTATGGATCTCCCCGGATCACCGGTTCCTCCATTTTGCCTTCAGGGGGAGGTCCTACAGGCTCTATAGTGCCCGTGCCAAAGAGTATCTAGGTCTGACAGCATATCCGACCAGAGTGCACAAAGTCTGCTATGGTGAGACAGAGCCACCCAGGCGACCACACGCAGGAGTGATTCCACCAGCCGACCTAGTTCGTGCCTGCTTCCGGGAGCCATTCGACGAGGGGTCCAGCCGGCGTCCTCGTGACTTGACGCCAACGGCCCGTCTCATGAACGAGGTTATGAGGCGCACTTTCTACCCCGGATAGGATAGAGAGAGGGGCTTACATGCATTCAGCTATGGCTAGTTCACCACCTGGTTTCACAGCTCGAGTTTGACATTTGGGATGTCATTATTTCTGAGATGGAGGACACATTGGCCGAGGGCTTCAAGGGTCACCGCCAGCTTCCTTATGCTCACGTGATCTGTTACCTTTTGAGGCGGATGATTCCGGGATTGCTTCCAGAGCTTCTTCAGTCCCCGATGGAGTTCCCCGTGTACGACATGCGCCAGATTGCCGGGGACCGTCCAGACACTCGTCCCAGAGGTCAGCGCCAGAGGCCGGTTGTCACAGAGACAGAGGCACAGCAGGACGAGACTGTCAGTCAGTTGGCAGAGGCTGAGCTCGCAGCACTTGAGGCAGAGGGAGAGGACCCCGACGATGAGTTTCCGTCTGACGGCACCGACGACGACTACGCTCCTCTTCCGAGGATGCGTCCACAGGGTGCTCACGACTCTGAGGCCTCCTCCTCGCGTATGGCAGGCTCCGACCCAGCACTTCTCGCTATCCTCTCTAGGATGGAGCAGCAGCAGTCCTGTCTCTCTGAGGAGGTTCAGCATCAGGCTGAGGAGCAGCGACGACAGGCACAGGAGCAGGCCCGACTGGCGGAGGCACAGGCAGTGGCAGCAGCTCGGGCACAGGAGCGCCAGGACACTCTCCAGAGGCAGATGATTCAGCTTCAGACACAGACTCTTGCCTTCATGGAGAGGATGGCCGCTCTTCCCCAGTTACCCCAGCCACCTCAGTTCAAGCTGCAGCAGCCCGGACCGTCGACCTCGTTCTACACGTCAGCTCCTTCATCGACGGTCTCGCCCTTTCCGCAGTACCCGTAGTGGTTCTCACCTCTGCCAGGGCAGCAGCCAGGGTTCACGCCGATCCGCTCCGGTTTCACTCCTACTCAGACGGAGTCGATCCTCGTGACCCCTCGGAGTTTGGAGGCTACTTTCAGCGAGCTCACCGGCCTGCCTACACCGCTAGCGTTTCAGTTGCCGTTGACCTCAGCTCCAGCTCCTGCTCCAGCTACTGGCACTACAGAGACTCTCCCTTCCTCAGTAGCGTCGTCCGAGCCACCGGTCTCTTAGAGTTTGACTTTGCTAGTCAGTTCAGCGCCTGAGGCTTCGACGACAGTGTCAGTGGCAGTGACCGAGACCGTGGACCCTCCTTCAGCGACAGAGCTTCCAGAGTCAGAGCTCCCAGCGCCAGCGACAGCTCCTGAGTTGGCTGAGCAGACCCAGACTGCTTCACCTACATGTCCAGTGTCCAAGGGTCAGGCAGCTCACAGTTCGTCGTCCGACGAGGAGGCCTACCTTGCTCAGTTTGAGACACTCCTGCGCACCTCGTCGCCCGAATCGTCTGCTCCCGTCCCGCCTTCCGACCCTTAGTTTTGGTCTTTGATGCCAAAGGGGGAGAGAGCGTATGTTAGACTTAGGGGGAGCCTGTGAGAGAGTTTCGGTTCTTTTGTATGATCTTGCACTCGTATGCATTCATGTTTATCTTTTGGCACTTGTACGGTTTATGTATGACTTTTGGATGTGACATGTTATGTTTCACTTGCTATATACTTCATGTCACTCCTTTATGCTCAGTTATGACATGTCATGCTTCACTCGTTATTTTATACATGTCATTTGATTATGCTAATTTACTTTGCTTCCGCACTTATACTCTGATAAATGAGCTTGTTCATAAGTACTTGTGTTAATTCGTATATGTTGAGTACTTATGTGGACTTGGTTTGTATAAGCATGCCTAACCCATTTTGATCTTATTGTCACATGCTTATATGAACCAAGCTTTTGAAAACCTCTCTTTCAAACATACTTGAGGTTGTCATCAATCACCAAAAAGGGGGAGATTGTGAGCATCTAGGCCCCTAGTGGGTTCGGTTGTGATTGGATGACAACGGTAAATTACTATGACTAACGTGTGTTTTGCAGAAACAATTGAGTTAGGTCATGGTAATGGTGATCGTGAGGGCACTATGGTATTCATGCCCCCTTATTTGTGGAATTCGTTCGGTTTTCAAAGGATGGACGACGAAGACGGTGATAGGCTAGTTCTAAGTGTCATTTGTGTGTTGAAGGACACTAAGAGTAGCATAGGTCTTTGTTTTATCTTTGGCCGTACTATTAAGAGGGGTTTGAATGGGTAGCTTGACCTAGGTGAGACTTTTGAGTTAGGTGTGGTGCACACTTGTTAACCAAAGCCCTAGGTAGCTTAGAAAAGTCCCTAAGATCATAAGGAAGAAAGTTCGTGAAGGGAGCGTCGCAAACCGAAGTCGTTTTGGACTTCAAATAGCGACCGGACGCTCCAACCCTAATGACCGGACGCTGGGGCATGCGTCCGATCAGTAGTGTTGGCTGAGGAGCGGGTCTGGCTGTGACCGGATGCTTCTCAGTAATCGACCGGACGCACCTGGCGGGTGAGTCCGGTCGCATGCAGAGAGGTTCCAGAGAGCAAAAACGTCGACCGGATGCATGAGAGCATCCGATCAACGCTTCATACAGGCCTCTGCTTCATACAGGTGTCACCCCGACAGTGCGTCCAGTTAGTGTGTAAACTGGCTGGATTTACCCCTTCGTGCATGTTTTGAGTTGGGGGGTATAAATATGCCTCCCCCTCATTCATGTTGTTACTCTTGCTCATTTGAAAGGTTGCCAAACACATTGTGATTCCAAGTGAGTGCAAGAGGCCTAGTGAGGTTGAGAGATTTGATAATTGAGTGATCAAACACCTCATTAGTGAATAGAGAGTAGCAAGTGTGCATCCACCCATCTCATTAGCCTGGCGTTGGTCAAGTGAGAGTTCTTGCTTGATACTCTTGGTGATCGGCATCACCTAGACGGCTTGGTGGCGATCGGAGAGCTTGGTAATCATCCGGAGGCATTGTGGATGACCCAAGCCAAGTTGTCACCGGTAGCGAGCGATTCACCGGGCCGGAGTGGCGAAGAATCAGCTCGTAGTGAGCACTTGATCCTTGCGTGGATCAAGGGGAGTGATACCCTTGCGCGGGTGCTCCAACGAGGACTAGGGGGGTGTGCCGACACCTCGATACCTCGGCAAAAAGATCGTCGTGTCATCTCTACTCTCTTCTCTACGCATTTACCTTTAAGCAATTCAATTCCGCATTTACTTGTTGTTCTTTCATAAGTTGAATTGCCATGCTAGAGTAGAAATGGTTTAGCGATAGTCTTTTGTGCAATTGATTCTTGCCAAACACACTTCTAGGCACTAGGGGGTTAATGGGGCTTGATAGGTTTTATTATCGCAAGAAGTTTTTAGAAAAGCCCAATTCACCCCCCCCCCTCTTGGGCATCTTGATCCATTCAGGTGTGGATCACTTTGCCCTTCTGTGGCAAACACTCCTCCTGGATAGGTGGCATCGTATCAAGCTGTTCTTTAAGTGATTTGGTTTGGGATACCACACTTGGTTCTTGGGTGGAGCTCTCGGAGGTTCTTCAAACACTCCATCCTTGGTGTTAGGCTTGAGGGGCTCTTTGGGTGGAAGCTTGGTAAGTTTGGGAGTAGTGGTGGAGTTGGGCTTCTCACTCGGGTTCAAACCACTCGACTCTCCAATCTTCCCAAAAGCAGAAAGATCCACACCCGGAGCAAAACCTACACCAGGACCTCCAGCAGCTCGCTTGAATTGGGAGATCATCATCCCGAGCTGTGGCTCACCACAAGACACCCGTGACAAGATGGTCCGAAGGTATGTGTTTTCCTCCTCGGTTTGCATCTTGTCATGCTTCACATTAGCAATCTCCAACTCCAAACCCTCACACAAAGCGCACCTAGTCAAACAAGTGCTATCCGAGCTGGCCTCCTCAAGAGCCACAATCTTGGCAATCTTCTCTACCAACTCGGATTGCAAGACAGGACAAGTCTTGCACGCACCCAACAGCGAGGGTCTAGCCTTCACCTCATCCACCTCTCCTACCAACACAACATACTTGCTTCTCAAAGTGAGAAGGTTAGTCATGTGCGTGGTGCACATCTCACACTCCTCCTCATCAGTAACGACCACGGTGGACTTGACAGAATCAAGCTCCTTCACCGTATCCTCCCACTTCTGCCTAAACTCCTTGAGCTCTCTAGCGGCTCGCCTAAGCAACTTATCTTGACTAAGGAACGCGGCAGTAAGTTTCTCGACCTCAGCGGAAAGCTCATCGTGGGTCAGAGATACTGGGAGGTGTCGTCGTCGTCGTCCGATGGGAGTTCACCAGCTCGCCGTCGACCTCCTTGCCGAGGGACATGGTGCAGAGGCCATCGTCGTCGGCAAAGAAGCAGAGGCCGTTCAGCTTGTCCTCGATCCTCTTCTTCTTCTCGGACTCGTCGTCGCTTGAGCAAGCGGAGTCATCATCCGAGCTGTCGACGTCGCTGAGCGTGGCGAAGAATGCATGCTGCTCAGCCGGGGCCTTCTCCAAGTACTTCTTCTTGATGTACTCCTTGTCGAAGTCGCCCCTTCGCTTGTGCCTCGCGGGGACGTACTTCTCCTTGCGCTTGCCAGAGTCGTACTTGTGCCCATGGTCACCCTTCCCAGATGAGTTCTTCTTGGGGCAGTTGGCGACGAAGTGGTCGGGGTCGCCGCACTCATAGCATCCTGAGCGTCCTCCTCCGCGGCGACGGTTCATGCGGTTGTTGTGGAACCACGAGAACCGGTTGGCGAGCATTGCCAACTCGTCACCCCAAAGACTCCAGCTAGTCCTCTGTGACAGAAAGAGAGACAAAAGAGCAAAGCCTCCAGAGGGGTTAGCAGAAGAGCCAGAAACCAAAGCCATCGACGGGCCAGAAGGATTTTCATAAGAAGCCCTCGCCATGGCATCAATCTCACTGAACTTGAGCTTACTGAAGAGCTCGTCGCACGTGAGGGTCTCATAGTTAGGTGATTCGATGATCGCGTGAACCTTGGAATTCCACACCGACCGATCAAGAGTATGGAGTAGCTTCAAAGCTCTCTCATGTTCATCGAAAGGCAACAGCTCCTTGTTAGCCCTCATCCTGTTGACAATCACCTGAAAGCAAGCGAATAAACATTCTATGCTCTCGCCAGGCATGTGTCGAAAGTTCTCATACTCTCGCTTGAACGACTCGTAGAGTCGGGTTTTGACTTGAGAGGTTCCCTCAGGAAAGTGCATGAGGGTAGCCCAAATCTCCCGAGCCGTAGCGAGGTGAGAAAACACGATCAAACTCACTCATGCTCAAACATGAGAAAAGAGCATTACATGCTCGGCTATTGGCATCGTGCTCATCGATCTGATGCTGAGTCACATGAGCAGCCAAGACAACGTAATCAGAAGAGTTGCAAATATCCCAGATGGAAGCACCCAAACTCTGCAGATAGGCCGACATGCGTATCTTCCAATATGCATAGTTCGTCCCATCGAAAAACGGCGGTTTGCCCATGCCGCAATCCATGTCGCCTTCTGTGGATCTGGAACCGGTTAAGGTGGAAGATCCTTAACCTGCTTCGATACCAATTGAAGGACCAAGAAGCAACCAGAAAGCGACCAGAGGGGGGGGGTGAATGGGAGCTTCAAATTTTCCTTTCGGAAACTTGACACCACTTTCCCAAGAATCAACCCCAAAAACAAACTCTAGAGCTTGATAGTGTCCACGACCCTAGATGTAGGGTGGATGCTTCCAAGAAGCACAGCGAGACACTATACAACTCTAGAAACTCAACGCAACAGGCGGAAACCAAATCCGACAACGGACGAACAAACTGCGAACGGAAACGCGCAAACCCTCACTGACCAGACTCTGAAGAGCGTCCGGTCAGGTTGGATCAGACGCGTCCGGTCAGCTCAAGAGCGACCTGGGAGCTCTCTGAGTTGGACCAGACTCACAGTGAGGAGCGTCCGGTCACAACCCTGTAGCGTCCGGTCAGGCACAAACAAAGCCGTGAACAGTAGAAGAGTTGTTGTGTCCGGTCGTTCACGGGAACCAGCGTCCGGTCACGAGCGTTCGGTCAAGTCGCGAGAAACACAGTAAAGACGTTCAACGACCGGACTCTGGGGGTGCGTCCGGTCAGCCTGACCCAAGCGTTCAATCACCCCGAAAGTCTACTGTTCGTCCACCGATTTGGCTCAATGTCACCCAAAACAAATCCTCTAGGGATAAAACTTGGTGAGAGGAGTCACAAGGAAGATAGTGAGCTATCTCTAAGAGATCATGGCTCGAACCTATCTCCAAATCGATGAATCGAAGAAATTCGGGGAAGGTAGAAAAGCTTGACCGAAATCAAAATCGATCGATCTCCTAGACCGTGAAGTTAGAGGTGAATTCCTTCGGTGGAAAGAAGTGCCTCACGATCTAGAACAACTTGGTTCAAACGGATTTGCAAATGAAGAACCGAGCAAAGAGATCAAGCGATGGGAAAAACGTGGAGAAAAAGGATTCCGCGAAGAACACGAACGAAACACAAATCACAACCACGAATTGCAATTGTGTGGCTAGCACACGCTACAACAGTGAGGTTACGGCCTCACTTCCTCAAAATCTCATGAACACAGAGGTATTGTTCTCTTCTCTGTGGATCTCAAGTTCGCTACAACAGGGGAGAGGGAGAGCAGGAAAACCTAGAAGCAAAAGAGCAAATGACTGAGATATTTGGGAGGAGGGTGTCTTCCCCTACTTAACCTATTCCTAATTCCTACTCTATCCTATTCTACCCCTCTCTACTTACAGAGCGAACCAGCTAAACCCTAAGGTTATTCTGGACCAACTCGGTGGTAGGTAGATCCGACGGCCACGCCCGCACAACTCGTAGCGTTGCCTCGACGCAACCTCCCGATTGCCGCCACGTGCCGCCACCGCTCCGCGTCCTTTTCCTGGACGTTGCACCCCCGTTTTGAGGCCCAAACCGGGAAACCGGGAAACCAGCCTTCACAGCCAACCCCCGGTTTTGAGGCCCAAACCGGGAAACCAGCCCACCAGCGTCTGAGTTTTGAGGCCCAAACTCAGCAAACCCGCAGCGCCCCAGGTTTTGAGGCCCAAACCTGGAAACCGTCCTCAGCCCGAGTTTTGTGGCCAAACTCGGAAACCGTCCGCACCCAGGTTTTGAGGCCCAAACCTGGAAACCGTCCACCCGATGGTTTTTCTCTGGCTCTACCACCAAACCGATGCCGTAGAGGATGCACCACCCGTGCACCCGTCCACCGACACGTGTCCCCAAGTCCATGACTTAGGCAACACATGACCACAAGTCTTCGCTCGTCGCTGTCCCAGGCTGCCAGCCACCACAGCTGATCCTCGGGCCACCGGTCCATCAGTCAAGCCTCACGTCCGCCCTTCGCCACTCTCGGTCCATCGGCACGGCACGTCTCTACTTGACCTTCACCTTGCCTCTGATCACTGTATCCGTGCTCGACACCTGCACAACACAAGCCAAAGAACATGCGCATCATCCCAGTTGACAATCACTCATCACTCAGAGACTCGGCATACACCCATGTATCCGCACTAAGCATAATATCAGGCCTAGATGCACAAAGGTAAAGCAATGAACCGATCATAGAGCGATATACCTTTTGGTCCACTGACTTACCATCCTCATTTAGATCAAGATGTCCATTCGTAGTCATGGGGGTCTTGAAGGGTTTGGCCTTGTCCATCTCAAACTTCTTTAGCATGTCTCTTGTATACTTGGTTTGACTGATGAATGTGCCATCCTTGAGTTGCTTGATTTGGAATCCAAGAAAATACTTCAACTCACCCATCATGGACATCTCGAACCTTTTGGTCATGATCATACTAAATTCCTCACAAAAAGTCACATTAGTACTACCAAATATTATGTCATCAACATATATTTGGCACACAAAGATATCATTATCGACTTTGCGAGTAAATAAAGTAGCGTCGGCCCTTCCTATCTCAAAACCGTTTTTGAGTAGGAAGTCCTTAAGGCAATCATACCACGCTCTAGGGGCTTGCTTGAGCCCATAGAGTGCCTTGTCGAGCTTGTAGACGTGGTTGGGAAACTTGAGATCTTCAAAACCCGGTGGTTGCTCCACATATACCAATTCGGAGAGGGGGCCGTTGAGGAATGCACTTTTCACATCCATTTGGTATAGCTTGAAATCATGGTGAGTAGCAAAGGCAAGTAATATGCGAATTGACTCAAGCCTAGCTACGGGAGCATAGGTTTCCCCAAAATCCAAACCTTTGATTTGGGTGAAACCTTGAGCCACCAACCATGCTTTGTTCCTTGTTACCACGCCATGCTCGTCTTGTTTGTTGCGGAAGACCCATTTGGTTCCTATCACATTTTGCTTGGGTCTTTCCACCAAGGACCAGACTTCATTCCTGGTGAAGTTGTTCAGCTCTTCTTGCATAGCCATCACCCAGTACGAATCATCAAGTGCTTCTTCCACCCTAAGAGGTTCCAAAGGGGAGACAAACAAGTAATGTTCACAAAACTCGCTAAACGAGAACGTGTTGTTACCCCACGTCGTATGCTCCCCCAAGATGTTGTCAATGGGATGATCCCATTGAATCGTATGATGCACTTTAGGATGTGGCACAAGTGATCTCCTTTGAATGGGTCCATCTTCATCTTCTTCGTCACATGTGGGGATGACCCCATCATCTTGTCGGTCTTCATGTTGAGCTTGTGCTTGATCATCAAGTTGATGTTGCATTTGACCACCATTTGCACCTCCATCTATCGGAGTTGCGGAAGCTTCACCATGTACATTCGAATGCACATGATGGACATTTGAATCTTGTGGAGTGTGCAACGGATCATCATCATCATCTTGAATTCAATAGGTCTCACATCCGGTTGCAAGCTTCTTGATTGCTTCGGATGGAGACATGTCATCACCTACAAGCTCATCATTGACTTGCTCCTTTGGGAGCCGTCGAATTCATCAGAAGTCACGTCTACCGTTAGCTCAATAGTGCCGGTGGCATTGTTGAATACGCGGTAGCCGTGTTCGCTAGTACCATAACCAAGTAGAAAGCCTTCATGTACCTTAGGTGCAAACTTTGAACTTTTGGCTCTCTTGTTAAGTATGAAACATTTGTAGCCAAAAACTCGAAAGTAATGCACCTTTGGTTTGTTACCGGTTAGAAGCTCGTATGGCATCTTGTCCCTTAGCTTGTGGAGGTAGAGGCGGTTGATAGCATGACACGCGGGTGTTCATCGCCTCCGCCCAAAAGCCATGGGAAGTCTTTGTACTCATCCAACATAGATCTTGCGACTTCAACAAGAGTTCTATTCTTCCTTCCACAACCCCATTTTGTTGTCGGGTATATGGAACGGAGAACTCATGCTGATTCCTTCATCATCAAGATATTATTCTATATTGGTGTTTCTAAACTCGGTCCCATTGTCGCTTCTCACTTTCTTGATCTTCAGCTCAAACTCATTTTGAGCCCTTCTAGCAAACTTCTGAAGATACATTGGGTCTCGGTTTTATCTGCTAAAAAGAACACCCACGTGAAACGAGAAAAGTCATCGACAATAACGAAACCATATTTGTTACCGCCGATGCTTTGGTAAGCAACGGGTCCGATGAGGTCCATGTGAAGCAGCTCCAATGGACTTGTGGTTGATACAACGTTCTTCATTGATGCTTTGCTCCAACTTGCTTTCCTGCTTGGCACGCACTGCAAATCCTATCTTCCTCAAACGAGACATTGGTTAGTCCAAGGATGTGCCCTTCCCTTTGAAGTTGGGCCAAGTTCCTCATCCCAACATGAGCTAGTCGACGATGCCAAAGCCAACCCATGCTAGATTTGCCATTAGACATGTTGTAGGTTCTACCTTACTAATTGAGAAGTCAACTAGGTAAAGTTTTCCCTTCAACACGCCTTTAAAAGCAATAGAGGAATCCCTTCTTCTAGAGACGGTCACACCCTATCTGTAAAGAGACAATCATAACCCATTTCACAAAGTTCAGGAAACGGATAGCAAATTGTAACTCAACGAATGCACAAGTAATACATTAGATATGGAATTGTCAGTTGAGATAGCAATTTTACCCAAACCAAGCACTTCTCCTTACCATTCACCAACAAACACGATGTTGTTGCATGAGTCGTTGCTTCGTTGGAAGGAGGAGAACATTTCTTTTGCCCCGGTCATATGATTGGTGTGATCGACTATCCAACACCCAATTGACCACCGGAGGCATATTCTACCCCAAAACAAGATTATGTTCTTGATTTAGGTACCCAAATGAGATTGGGTCCTAGGGGTTAGTGACATATGCTTTTGGCACCCAAACATTTCTCATAATTTCCCTCTTCTTGAGGGCACCAACATACTTAACGACAATCTTGCAGTTTTCTCCCCAACAACACAAGTAATCACATGTATAGCTTCTTGATATAGGCTTTTGTTGCTTCGGGACCTCCACTTGCTTCTCCTTGTTGATCTTACCATTAGCAAGTGGAGGCATAGGGTGGCAACCTTGTTGGCCTTGTTCATAAGGTCAAAGAGAGGAACCCCTTGTTAAAGTTTACAAAGGGTACCCCCTTTACCATCTTCCTTCCATTGGCCTTGCCACCATACCTATTGTACCCAATCCCATCCTTGATGGATGGATGTCTTGCAGTCTTGAGGATATCTTTGGTTGTTCCATCTTGCACTTGCAACCATTCCTCAATCATGTTCAACTGTTGGATCTCTTTGCTCTTCTTCTCTAACTCAACAATGTTAGTTGCAAAGCATTGATATCAACTTTATAACATCTATGCAACCATTACTTGTTGAAGCATTAGAGGTTGTCGGAATCCTTTAGGAGTAGTTGAAGAAGAGGTACTACTCCAAAGAGTGTTGTAGCTTAGTTCAAGAGTTTGATATTTATCTGAGAGCTTGTGAGGCTCTCTTGAACCAAGCTAATCTTACTCTTTAGATTAGCAATTGAGTCATTGCTCGTGGAACACTCCTTAGCCAACTTCTTGTTAGAGTCGTAGTAAAGATAGTTCCATGGTCAATTTCTCAACCTTCAACTTCTCCTCGGCAAGAGCGGCTTCCAATGCAAAGGTTCTTTTCTCTTCTTGAGAGATCAAGTCCCTTTGCAAAAACAAGACTCTCATTCCGACTTTCCAATTTACTAAGCAATTTTAATATTTTTGGTCCACCCTTTTTACCAAACTTTCTTATGATAGTTAGTTCAAATTCATCCATGTCATCATCACTAAATTCATCACTAGAACAATAGGAGAGCAGTGATGAGGTGGATACCTTCTCATCTTAGCCATGAAGCAAGAATGATGACATCATCGTCATCGTCGGTGAGGTCCTCGAAACAAGCGTGATGATGTCGGCGAGGTAGTCATGTTGAGGAGAGGACTTGGAGAAGAAGTCTTGTGGTATGGCGATGTTGGTCGCTCCCTTTTCTTTCTCCTTTCCCTTGCTCATCTCTTCATCACTTGAGTCATCTTCGGAGAACCATTCTTCACCAAGATGGCTTCACCACCTCTTCTTCTTCTTTGCTTCCTATCATGAGTCTTGCTATATTTGTTCTTGTTCTTCTTTTGTGGACAATCAGCGATGACCATGATCGTCTGCACCACACTCATAACAAGTCCTCTTCTTTGACTTCTTGAAGTATCCACCTTTGCCCTTCTTTGTACATTTTCTTCTTCATAAATTTCGGGAAGTTCTTCACAAGGAGAGCAATCTCATCATCGGAATCGTCGCTTTCATCACTTGATGAATCATGTTGGGCCTTGCTTCCTTCTTCTGGTTTGCCTTGAGAGCTACCACCTTCTTGTGGCTTTCCTCTTGATCTTCTAGAGCTTCATCATCCAAGACTTCATGATGCTTTATTTTGGCAAGAACTCATGATGGGTCCCATGCTCTCATAGTTGGGTCTCTCCATGATGATGATGCAAGTGTCTTGTTCTCTTTTTCTATATGCTCTGAATAGCTTTCTTGCAGCTGAGTTGTCATCCCACTTTGTGTCTCCAAGAGCTCTAATCTTATTGACCAATGTCACGAATCTATAAAACATTTGTTGAGTGGTCTCATTTTCTTGATAGCGAAGTTCTCAATCTTTCCTTGAAGAAGCTCAATGTTTGCATTCCTCACACAGCATCACCCTCATACGATATCTTGAAAGTGTCCGCAATCTTCTTGGCATTCTCCATTCCATGTACCTTGTTGCTTTCTTCAGGCTTAAGGGCATGATAGAATCAATGATGCGGCTTGAACATTTTGTTGAAACTCAACCCACATCATTTTCGGTGAACTCTTCGCCTTTAACATGACTTGGTCCACTTTTGACAATCTCCCAAACTCTTGCAGTAAGAAGATGCAGCTCATCTTGTGTGCCCAATCATTGTAATTGATTCCGTCGAAGGAGGGTGGGTTTGCCTAGATTGATGCTAGGTAATTGGATGACCTTTGCCCATTTGGCTATAGTCATAAGACATCTTAGAGAGCTCCCTCCCTCTTGCCTTTCTCTTCATCTTCCTTTTTCTTATCCTCTTTGGGCTGTAGCGGAGTTTCTCCGCTTTCAAAACTTCGCCTTTGGTGACCAAAGGCTTGCCTCAAGATCTCCATCTCATCTTTCATCTTTTGCATTTGATCTTCATGTTTCTTTGCTTGATCTTCTAGCAGCTGAGTGGATACCCACTTGACAATGTCATCAATTTGTTCTTGACTAATGGTAGACATGATTATCCCTTATGCGGTGAAGCGCTAACACAAGGGTTAGGCTCCGATACCAATTGAAAGGATCTAATCAGCCTAGAGGGGGGTGAATAGGTGATTATTGACAATCTAAAACTTCACAAACTAGAAAATGTAGTTAGACAACAACTGGTGATAACGGTTTGTTTGGGTAGGTACTACCGGGTGTGATACACCGGTACTACCGACCCAAACAAACGGCACTACCGGGATGTTAAGGATGAACTACAAATACAATGTAAGTGAGCTATGAATGTAATACATGTATGAACCCCACTTCCCTAAGAAGATACACAGCGATTCTAGCCTTACCAAGCTTGGTTGCTTTCCACGGTGTGGATCGAGCCTTCTCAACCTAAGAAAGAGATAGGGAGAGGAAGAACACGAAGAACGCAAGTAATACGCAAAGTAGAGACAACAACAAGCACACGAGACACGACGATTTATCCCGAGGTTCGGCCAATCCACTAAGGAGTGCCTACGTCCTCGTTGTTGAGGTGACCACAAAGGTCGGAGTCTATTTCACCTCCAAGCCTCACTCAAGCAACCACAAAGGCTACTAGAGTTTCTCCACTAGAAATCACAGGGGTAATACAAACGCTTCGGGGAGCCCTCACAAGTGAATCAAATACGGGCTACCACGAAGAACACCTAACGGCTAGAGCTCAAAGAGCTCAAGAGTAAAAGACACAAATCAAGCCGGCTAAATGGAAACCAAGTGCTCAAGTCGTAGATCGAAGCTTCCCACTCTCTAATCTCACTTCCCTAGCTCAAATCTTGCAAGTGAGTGAATCTAGGAAGCAAAGGGGGAGAAGAGAGGGAGTAGTCAATGCTTGGAGAGGGCTTTGTCTGAAAGTAGGTCGCAATGAATGAGTGGAATAAGTGTTTAACGTCAAAAGTGAAGTGGAGGGCTATAAATAGTCCCTCAGTCCCGAGGCTGGTCGGTAGTACCGACCACCCATGGTCGGTAGTACCGACCAGTCACTGACCAATGCACAGAGTGGATCTGACCAAAAAGTCAGCTACCGCCCTAAAGTCGGTACGACCGAGGGTGGTAGTACCGGCCCTATGGCGGTACTACCGCCAGGCCAAATTGGCAGCGAACAGAGAGCTCCGCAGAAAAGACTCAGTCCCTCGGTTACTACCGACCAGGTTCGGTACCACCGAGGGTCGGTAGTACCGGCCTATGGCGGTGCTACCGCCAAGTCAAAATAGAGTCAGCACAGAGAGCCCTGCAAAACTTGGTTACTACCGGCTGGGTCGGTAACACCGGGGGGCGGTAGTACCGGCCCTATGGCGGTACTACCGCCAGGCCATTTTTGATCTACACAGAGAGATTCGCAAATCTGCCTTTCTACCGACCAGGGTCGGTACCACCGAGGGTAGGTAGTACCGGCCCTATAGTGGTACTACCGCCAATTCATTTTGAATCTACACAGAGAAGGTTGCAAACTGACTTGCTACCGGCCAGGGTCGGTACCACCGGGGGTGGTAGTACCGGCCTATAGCGGTACTACCGTTAGGCCATTTTCGAGCCAACACAGAGAGGTTGTTTTGAGCAATGCGCGGAGAAGCCGTGGTCGGTACTACCGACCACCCATGGTCGGTACTACCGACACACAAAATTAACCTCTATGTGTTCGTGATTGTGCGGTGTCTCTCAAGCAAACTATAGTTAGTCGAATTGAGCACTTTTCTCCGCATCTAGCCAACATAATTTGTGACCCTCTTGATAGTCCGGCTTACTATAACTCAAGTTTAAAATTGAAATTTTAAACTACCACTTGAGCTAGGCATCTTTATGTCCAATGTATCCAAAGTGCTTTGTTCACGAGATTTCATCATTTCAAATCTTTCTAGGACTAACACCTGCATACATGCTTTTATAACCGATTAGTCCCTAATTTGATGTGGCAGAACCTCCTGAATTAAGTGGCCCACATGCACCCATCATTGTCCTAAAGACTTCTGATCAGCGTGCATGAGTTCCAAATGACTCAGGAGATCTGTCGGGTGTCCTCGGGAAACCTGATCATCCATGTTACATTCTTTTCAGGACTTCCCTCATCAAGCATCATAGTATTACAACAGTTTTATAAATAAGATAAATCAGAGTAAAGCGGAAAGAGTATATAATATAGATCGAAACTTAGGTTTAAAAGTTTACAATCCAGCAGTACTTGATACATAAAAGTGTTAGAACTTCTTATTACATCTACCACACAAATTTTTGTTACTTGCCCAAGGTCAAACATCAGAGTCATTATCACTCTCCTCCACAAGAGTGAAGAAACATTGACCACCAAAAGGATGATCAATGAACTACCTGCAACGAAGGTTAACAAACCTTGAGTACAAAAGTACTCAACAAGACTTAACCGTCTAGAAAAGAGGAGAAGACTCAGGTATGAAGACTATAGGGATTCAAGGTAAGGCTTTAGCAAGATCAAAACATTTCTGTTGCATAAAAGCTTACTAATAGTAAAACCTAGTTTCAAGTTTTAACTCAAGATTAAACTTTATAACTATCCAAAGATTCTCAAACTTTCATAAGCATACCACATCTTTCGTTCTCATTTCATAAGGATCCCATTCATTACTACGGTGCGGGTCAGTGGATTGAGGCTCCATATCCGAGGAAACACGGCGATTCGAATCGTTTAAACCCAGCTGGGGATTCAGTACCACACGACATATGTAGAACTTAATCTTGCATACGTCAACCCTATCTATAGATCCTCCCATACAAGAACGGGTCCAGCGTCACCCCGAGTGTACAGTACACCTCGAACCCGACTATCTCATAGCCCCGAGGGTACACGCTACTCCGCCATCTCTCCACTCCCAGTACGCGGTTGGCCGTTCTCAGTATCGGAATAGCTATAGACGAGGCTTACCACCGCATGTGGGCTGTACTCAAAGGTCTCAATCACAGCAGGCCAACAACGATAAGGTCCTAGGTTGAGTAACACTACAACAAGACTCCATTCTTGATGTAAGTTACTATCATTATCATGTTGTCTCAAGATTCATTCTTTCCAATAACATAACAACCATTTTTAAAAGCACCTACTATAATGAAGTAAGTAAGCATGACTAAGCATACTAGCATTTTCATAAAACGGGTATCAAGGTTAAGTGTTGGAATCATCAAGGTTGATAATGCATCAAATAGGGTTCACTCAACTCCTATTCACTTAATGCATCATATTAACTCAAGTGATATCAAAAACTTTATAAAATACAAGGATAAGTTTAATGTCCGGGGCTTGCCTTGGTGATCAGCGAAGTCCGGAGATTCTGAAAAAGCAGAAGGATCCACACACTCAGGAGAAACCCACTGAGGATCAGGACCTTCCGAAACGAGATCTACACGTAGAAGTGCATATGCATGATCAATGAGATGCTTATGACATGATCATGGTAAAGATGGAAATTTTCTAAGCTATATACATTTATTCGTACAATTTTTCATCACGGTAAAGTTGCAAATCAACAAAACCAAATTAGCTATTAAACTATATATTATTACTAAGCAAATTTTATTATCTCTATTAAGCAAGATTAGGTAACTATCAAGCAATAAAAGGTCATTAACATAAAGGATCCATAACCAGGGAGCAAATCTTGCTAGTTTTCCACTGGTTGTCAAACAATTCCAAAAGTCACACAATTCTAAAAGGGATTAACAATTTCTTCTTATTTTATAAATCATTTTAATTAGCCCTTTATTTATACACACAAATCATACTTATTCAAATAGAGCTGAAATTAATCATGAAGGTAGATATTAATGACATAAACTCACATGTCAAATTTCATGATTTTTGGAGAAACACAGAAATCACATAATTCATCAAAGTTGCATTTATTAATTAAAGTGCAGATTTAATTGTCAAAGTAAAATTACTCAAAACACAAGTTTTATAATTTTATATTAGCACAGAAATGCTATCATCTTACATGTCAAATTTCATAATTAACAGAGCTATAGAAAAATTATAGCAAAAATAACAAAATTAGCTACTGTGCATAAAGCCATAAAAAGAAAAACGCAAAACTAGCCCAAACTAGGCTTTCGGCCCATACCAGCGCGGCCTGACGAACGCGAAAACGGCCCGGCCTGGCTCCCGCCCGCGCGCTCTGACGCTTATGCAGAAAAGCCCTTCGGCTTAAACGAAACTAACCCGCAGTCAAGACACTATTTAAATGAGTCACGGACTTTGCAACCAACAACCCTGATACTTATCGTCTTCGCAACCGGGAGGTCCCCGACCATGGCCCGAACGGACGGCGGCGCACTGAGCGCCGACGAGCCTTACGCCGGCCATCTCCGGCCAGTAGAGACCTAACGGACGCGAGCAAGCACCGGAGTCACCGGCGAGAGCCTCACCCTAAACGCACCGCTAGAGCCGCATCTACGCTACAAACTGCGCGGCCGGGGCACGGCGGCGGACCGACCGCGGCGGAGCTGTTCCGCGAACCTAGGCTAGCAACAGAAGAACGGAGGGGCTAGGAAGCTCCAGTAGCTCACCCTGATGCTGGCCACGTAGTTGGTTCGAGCGGAGGAGGAACGGAAGGCAAGGTCCACGGAGCAGTGGCTCGCGGCGGCGAACTTCGGCGAGGCAAGCGATGTTCCGGCGAGACCTGAGCACCAAACAAAGAACCATCGAGCCGATGAGCGCTCTGGAGTCAAGGTGAAATGGAAACAGGAGACAGAGAGAGTAGAGGAGTGCCAGGTTGGGCTGACCACGGCGAGGTCGAGCTCGGCGGCTATTTCGCCCGGCGGGAAGAAAAACGGCGAGCTCGAGCTCTCTGAGGCAGTAGAGGTGGAAGGGATGGGCTCTGGAGATGCGCAAGGAGGTAAGGAGTTTATAAATGCGGTCAATTTGGATGAGATCTCGTTCGCGGTGAATTTGGGATTGGGTTAAGGTGCAGTCCGTCGGTGCCCTGGTGGCGAAACGGTGACGGCGAGGTCCAAAGAAGGCGCCACGACGCGAGGGAGAGCACTAGCAGCTGCTTCACTTTGCCACGAACACGGTTGCGAGTTCAAATGAGAATGATCGACGGCCTTTGCGCTGGCACTACCGATCAAAGATCGGCCTCTCACTGCCATGAACAGGGAAACTAGCTTATTCCCCCTTTCTCCTTTATACCCTTTCGGAAAATTTTAAATTACATCAGATTTTTGAATATAAGTTGAAAAATGTTAAATATCAAATGTTAGATTCAATACTGAACATCTTTATTTTTGCAACATATGCAGAATATGCTAAGATTTTGAATTAGGGTTTTCAAATCAAAAAGGACAATTAGGGCAAAAGGGTATTTTGACCATTACTTTTGATTTTCATAAGAACTTGAAAAACTTTATACATCAAAGTTGATCCTTATAAAAATGGAGCAACTTTGCTTTTTGAAACATACTCAAATTCTTTTTAGATTTTGATTAAAAAGAAAGGGGATAAAATAGGGTTTTAAAATTAATAAAACTATTTAATTGAATTTCAACCCAATTTGAATTATACCTCAATGGTGACTTGAAACATGTTCCAAATACACCTTTGAGACATAATACCAAAATTTGGTAAAGATTCCATTACTAAATTAGAATTTACCATAATACCCTTATATAGCATAAAAGCATTAAACACACACAAGAAAACATAAACTAGGGATTCAACTTAAACACCCCTTATCAACTAAGCACAAGCATGATGGCTTAAACTTGTTTTTAGTGAATGCATAATTAGGTTATCAACTCAAATGAAATGCCAGTGCTTATGATGACATGTCAAGTTTTAGTCTACTTAACACCAGAGTGTTACAGCTCTTTCCCCCTTAAAGAAATCTCGTCCCGAGGTTTAACCTGTAGGCTAACTAATGGAAAAGGAAATGTGTGGCACTTCCATAACTAACCTTTGTATAAAGCAGGGGATTGGTCATCATATAACAAATTACAAGGACTATACAGAAGAAAGAAACTCAGGAAAACTTTCTAAGAGGAACTCTTCTGATTCCCACGTGGCATCATCTCCCGTATGCTGATTCCATTGAACCTTGTAGAACTTGACAGTTCTTTTTCGAGTGACTCGATCTTTCTGGTCCACAATCTTGATAGGATACTCTGAGTATGTCAAATCAGGCTCTAATTCAATCTCTTCAACATGAATGATATGATCAGGCACTTGAAGACATTTCTTTAACTGAGAGACATGGAACACATTATGAATAATGATAACTGTGGCTGTAATCAAGTTGATATGCCACCTTTCCACATCTTTTAAGAATCTGATAGGGACCTATATATCGAGGTGCCAACTTTCCTTTGATTCCAAATCGAGTAACTCCTTTCATTGGTGATACCTTGAGATAGACATAATCACCAACTTTAAAGGTAAGAGACCGTCGTCTCTTATCGGCGTAACTCTTTTGCCTGGATTGTGCTTTCTTCATGTTCTTTCGAATCAATCTGACTTTTTCTTCAGCTTCTTTGACTAAGTCAACTCCAAAGAGACTACGTTCTCCAGGTTCAGACTAACTTAACGGTGTTCTGCATCTTCTGCCATATAGTGCTTCAAATGGTGCCATCTTAATGCTCTCTTGATAACTATTATTATAAGAGAACTCTGCTAAAGGCAAACATTCATCCCATTTCTCTGAATAATTGAGTACACAGGATCTTAACATATCTTCTAAGATCTGATTAACTCTGTACTATGCAGAAGCTTGGTACCCAAAGACTCATGTAAATGCCTCCAGAAAACATTGACAAACTGTGTCCCTCTATCAGACACGATAGTCTTTGGAATTCCATGCAGACTTATAATCTTGTTGAAATATATCTTGGCATAGGTAGATGCTGGATATGTTGTTTTAACAGATATGAAATGAGCTGATTTGGTCAGACGATCAACAATGACCCATATGGAATCAAACCATTTTGATGTCTTGGCAGACCCACTATGAAGTCCATACTAATGTCATCCCACTTCCAAGATGGAATTGGCAATGGTTGCAATTCTCCGGCAGACCTAAGGTGAACTGCCTTCACTTTCTGACAAGTATCACATTAGCTACATAACTAGCAATTTCAAGTTCATTTTAGTCCACCAGAATCTCTGTTTCAGATCATGATACTTCTTATTACTGCCTGGATGTACTGAAAATCTTGTTGCATGAGCTTCATCAAGAATCTGTTTTCTGAGTTCAGGAACCTTGGAACCACTAACCGATCCTTAAACCAAATTACTCCAGCTTCATCTATTTTGAAATTGGAATTCTGCTCAGAGTGAATCTTTTCTTTTAGATGGATCATACTCTTGCTTTCCTTCTGGGCTGCAATGATCTGATCTTTAATGGATGATTGAACGGTCACATTGGCAAAATTTCCTTGTGGAATCATTTCAAGGCTTAACCTTTCAAACTCACGGCACAAGGTAATATCTATTGGCTTGACTTCTAGACAATTGCAATGACCCTTTCGACTGAGTGCATCTGCCACTACATTGGCTTTACCTGGGTGATAGTGCACTTCAATATCATAATCTTTTATCAGTTCTAACCATCTTCTCTGACGCATATTCAACTCAGACTGAGTGAAGATATATTTCAAACTTTTATGATCAGTGTATATGTGACAAATATTACCCAACAAATAATGTCGCCAGATCTTCAGAGCATGGACTACAGCTGCCAACTCTAGATCATGTGTTGGATAATGTTCTTCGTGTCGCTTAAGCTGTCGTGAAGCATAGGCAATGACTCTGCCTTCTTGCATCAGTACACACCCAATGTCTTTGCCTGAAGCATCATAATAAAACATCAAGGGATTTTTCAATGTCTGGCTGAGCTAATACTGGTGCAGTTGTCAATAACTTTTTCAGAGTCTAGCTTCTTCACATTCTGATGACCACACAAACTTGGTGTCATTCTTTAGCAGTGTAGTCATTGGTTTAGAAATCTTGGAGAAGTCAGGGATAAATCTACGATAATACCCTGCTAATCCTAAGAAACTCCGAACTTGATGTACTGACGTTGGTGACTTCCAGTCAAGAACTTCTTGGACTTTGCTTGGATCTACTGCAACACCTTCAGCTGACAGAACATGACCCAAGAATTGAACTCTGTCTATCCATAACTCACATTTACTGAATTTAGCATATAACTGATGTTCTCTCAGGTGAGTCAACACTATCCTGAGATGTTCTGCATGCTCTTCTTTGGTTTTGGAATAGATGAGAATATCATCAATAAACACAACCACGAACTTATCTAGCTCTGGCATAAACACTGAATTCATCAAGTACATGAAATGTGCTGGGGCATTAGTCAGACCAAAGGACATGACTAGATATTCATATAGACCATATCTAGTAGTGAATGCTGTTTTCGGAACATCTTCTGGTTTGATCTTGATCTGATGATACCCCGATCTCAAATCTATCATCGAGAATACCTTCGCACCAGCAAGTTGATCAAAGAGAAGATCAATACGGGGCAAAGGATACTTGTTCTTGATTGTTACTTCATTCAAGGGACAATAATCAACACATAGCCTCAAGGTATGGTCCTTCTTTTTCACAAAGATGGCTGGACACCCCAGGGTAATGAACTAGGTCGAATGAAACCTTTATCTATGAAACCTTGCAACTGAGTTTTCATCTCTGCTAACTCTTTTGGTGGCATTCTATAAGCTCTTCTGGCTATTGGTGCTGTCCTTGGTTTGAGTTCTATTTCAAACTCCACATCACGATCAGGTGGCAGACCACGTAAATCTTCTGGGAATACATCAGGAAACTCACAGACCACCGAATGTCTTGGATTTCCTTGACAGAGGTAGCACACACTTGCTCAACTGCCCTCTTAAGAGTAGGAAGATGGACAAGAAGTTGAGATTTGCTATTAGGTAAGTTGAGCTTGATGGTTCTATTCAAGGTGTCTATCACTGCACCTCTCTGGTTCATCCAGTTCATACCCAAGATCACGTCTATACTTGGATCTTTTAAAACTATCATGGAGGTTGGAAATATATTTCCACCCAGATCTATAGGTACCTGATGTACCATTTCCTTAGTACATAGTCGACCCCCAGGTGACTGTATAAAAATTTATCTTTGGTTTCACCAATAGGTATATTATGCTTCTCCGCAAATGTTCTATTCATGAAAGTATGTGATGCACCAGAATAAAAAATTGTAAGTGCGGGTATTGAGCAACAGGGAACATACCAAGCATAACAGGTTCTCCTTCAGGAATAGCTTCTATCTGAGTATGGAAAACCTTTCCTATTTTCTGAGTACCCTTACCCTTCTGATTGTTCTGTGCATTTCCCTTGTTCTGGTTTACTTGCTGATTTCCCGCTGGCCTTGGTACATTGGCAATGGGAACATTCTGCCTTGGATAAGGACAGTCACGAGAGAAATGTCCAACCTTTCCACAATTGTAGCATGGATAATTCGTAGCTTGTGGCACTGGTGGACGGATAGCAGGAACACTCTGCTGACGTTGAACATTAAAAGGCATAGCAGGCCTTGTAAAAGTACTTTGAGAATTCTGCTGCTGAGGCGGACGGTACGGTGGACGATAAGATGGGCGGAACTGCTGGACTGGATGATATACGAGCCTCTGACGCTTCTTGTTGCCGCCAGATGATCCAGACCCTGACACAAATCCCTTCTTTTTCTTAGCCTCCTTATGCTTGCGATTCTTTTCTTCACTAGCTAAAGCAACATTCACTGTCTCATGATAATTCATATTACCACAAGTTGTCATCATAGACTGAAGCTTTGTATTCAATCCTCTCATGAAACATGCCTTCTTCTTCTCATCAGTGTTGACCTGGTCAAAGGCATATTGGGACAGATGATTAAACTTCCCAATGTACTGCATAACTGGCTCATCTCCGTGACGGAGAGCTAAGAACTCTTCAAGCTTCATCTTCATAACCCCATCTGGAATATAATGAGCCTGAAGGCCTCCTTGAATTCAGCCCAAGTGATTTGGTGACCAGCTGGTTGAACAGCTAGTAAATTTGCCCACCAAACCCCTGCGGCTCCTCGAAGTTGTTGAGCTGCAAAAGCTGGCTTCTGAACTTCAGTGTAATTGATAAGACTGAATTTTTGTTCCATGGTGCGGAGCCAATCATCAGCTTCAAGAGGTTCATCAGCTTTAGTGAACACTGGAGGACGGGTGTCAGTGAAATCGACATATGTTGTCTCTTCCCTGTTATTACGGCCACGACCACGTTGACCACCATTCTGATTTTGTGCTAACAGAGTTGTTGCATTGACCAATGCTGCAATTGCATCAGCCAAAGAGGGTGGAACTGGTGGTGCATTAGGGATATCATCCCCACCATGGGAAGAACTAGCGCCACGAGTGTTAACAGGCATCTGCTTAAAACAAACCATACTTGAATTAACATTCATATATATACATCATAACATGCATACCATGCTCAACTTATTTATCATACAAGCCCGCTCTGGGGCAGGACTACTGAAACCACTATCTTACATATCTGACCGTACCAGAGTTTTTCTGAATAACTAGGTTACAAAGTCAGAAAGATCACACTGTGATACATCTCAAGGTTACTCAACCTCTAGATCTATCACTCCCCCTCAGAGACAAGCTCATACTCCACAGGTTCTAACTCCTCATCTTCTTCTTCTTCGGCTTCCCCCTCAGATTCATTTTCAGGAGTAGATGGTGTAGCAGGTTCTGGCTGCAACCATGCAGTCAGCTCCTCCACCTGCCTATGAAGGTCAGCATGATGGATCTGCATGAGGTTCTGATTATCCCTCATTACATCTACCCGTGTTCGTGCCCGATTCCTCTGCTCGACGGCCTTCTTCCATTTGCACTCATACTCTTGATGCTGTTCGTGGTGGTACTGCAACTGCTCACGTAACTCTTCCTTCTCTCTGGTGCCCCTCATCCTTTCTCCATTCGCCCTTGCCAACTCCATGAACAGGCGGTCTACTTCCGCCTGAAGTTGTGACGAGGCACTGTTACTACCTTCACCTTCTTCATAAGCAACCACTGGCTGGTTGCTTCCCACACTATCTGCGGGTTCATCATCTCTTGGGGCAAGAATGTGTCGCGGAACACCTCGAGGTCCGGTACACTTACGTGCAGTCTGTTTGGTACGGGCCATCTGCCAAATATATTTATTTTGAATATTAGAACTATATATGTTCCAAGATTAAGAGACAGTTTTATATATAATAAGATAGACATATAAACTCTATTTAGATACAACTTCTAAGAGAGAAAGTTAAGTATATGTTATCAATTATGATGCATGAATCGTACTTACGAACAAAGCATACAACAAACAATTAATTAACTTTAAAGTAGTCACTTATTATAAAAGTGAATAAACTTTCTTTTCATAATTAGGGCAATATTATATTGTTATAAGCATTGTTCCTTAGATATAAATATCACTATAACTATATTAAAACATATCCACTTAGATAGAAGGATAAGTCTAAAGAACGAATGAAGGCAAGTCAGAAGAATAAGACAAGTCTTAGAAGCAATTTGGACTCAAACTAATTCGAAATTTAGTTTGACTCAAAACTTTTGAAGTTTTCAAAAATGAATACTGTTATACTTTCTAAGGGACCTGCTCTGATACCAGCTGTGGCAGAACCTCCTGAATTAAGTGGCCCACATGCACCCATCATTGTTCTAAAGACTTCTGATCAGCGTGCACGAGTTCCAAATGACTCAGGAGATCTGTCGGGTGTCCTCGGGAAACCCGAATCATCCACGTTACATTCTTTTCAGGATTTCCTCATCAAGCATCACAGTATTACAACAGTTTTATAGATAAGATAAATCAGAGTAAAGCGGAAAGAGTATATAATATAGATCGAAACTTAGGTTTAAAAGTTTACAATCCAGCAGTACTTGATACATAAAAGTGTCGGAACTTCTTATTACATCTACGACACAAATTTTTGTTACTTGCCCAAGGTCAAACATCAGAGTCATTATCACTCTCCTCCACAAGAGTGAAGAAACATGACCACCAAAAGGATGATCAATGAACTCACCTGCAACGAAGGTTAACAAACCTTGAGAACAAAAGTACTCAACAAGACTTAACAGTCTAGAAAAGAGAGAAGACTCAGGTATGAAGGCTATAGGGATTCAAGGTAAGGCTTTAGCAAGATCAAACAACATTTCTGTTGCATATAAGCTTACTAATAGTAAAACCTAGTTTCAAGTTTTAACTCAAGATTAAACTTTATAACTATCCAAAGATTCTCAAACTTTCATAAGCATACACATCTTTCGTTCTCATTTCATAAGGATCCCATTCATTACTACGGCGCGGGTCAGTGGATTGAGGCTCCATATCCGAGGAAACACGGCGATTCGAATCGTTTAAACCCAGCTGGGGATTCAGCACCACACGACATATGTAGAACTTAATCTTGCATACGTCAACCCTATCTATAGATCCTCCCATACAAGAACGGGTCCAGCGTCACCGAGAGTAGTACACCTCAAACCCGACTATCTCATAGCCCGAGTGTACACGCTACTCCCGCCATCTCTCCACTCCCAGTACGCGGTTGGCCGTTCTCAAGTATCGGAATAGCTATAGACGAGGCTTACCACCGCATGTGGCCTGTACTCAAAGGTCTCAATCACAGCAGGCCAACAACGATAAGGTCCTAGGTTGAGTGACACTACAACAAGACTCCATTCTTGATGTAAGTTACTATCATTATCATGTTGTCTCAAGATTCATTCTTTCCATAAATAACAACCATTTTTAAAAGCACCTACTATAATGAAGTAAGTAAGCATGACTAAGCATACTAAGCATTTTCATAAAACGGGTATCAAGGTTAAGTGTTGGAATCATCAAGGTTGATAATGCATCAAATAGGGTTCACTCAACTCCTATTCACTTAATGCATCATATTAACTCAAGTGATATCAATAACTTTATAAAATACAAGGATAGGTTTAATGTCCGGGGTTGCCTTGGTGATCAGCGAAGTCCGAAGATTCTGAAAAAGCAGAAGGATCCACACACTCAGGAGAAACCCACTGAGGATCAGGTCCTTCCGAAACGAGATCTACACGTAGAAGTGCATATGCATGATCAATGAGATGCTTATGACTTGATCATGGTAAAGATAGAAATTTTAAGCTGTAGACATTTATTCGTACAATTTTTTCATCACGGTAAAGTTGCAAATCAACAAAACCAAATTAGCTATTAAACTATATATTATTACTAAGCAAATTTTATTATCTCTATTAAGCAAGATTAGGTAACTATCAAGCAATAAAAGGTCATTAACATAAAGGAATCCATAACCAGGGAGCAAATCTTGCTAGTTTTTCACTCGTTGTCAAACAATTCCAAAAGTCACACAATTCTAAAAGGGATTAACAATTTCTTCTTATTTTATAAATCATTTTAATTAGCCCTTTATTTATACACAAATCATACTTATTCAAATAGAGCTGAAATTAATCATGAAGTAGATATTAATGACATAAACTCACATGTCAAATTTCATGATTTTTGGAGAAACACAGAAAAAAATCACATAATTCATCAAAGTTGCATTTATTAATTAAAGTGCAGATTTAATTGTCAAAGTAAAATTACTCAAAACACAATTTTGATATTTTATATATTTTTATATTAGCACAGAAATGCTATCATCTTACATGTCAATTTCATAATTAACAGAGCTAAATAAATTATAAAAAAAATAAAAATTAGCTACTGTGCATAAAGCCATAAAAAGAAAAACGCAAAACTAGCCCAAACTGGGCTTTCAGCCCATTCCAGCGCGGCCCGACGAACGCGAAAACGGCCCGGCCTGGCTCCCCCCTCGCACTCTGACGCTTATGCAGAAAAGCCCTTCGGCTTAAACGAAACTAACCCGCAGTCCAAGACACTATTTAAATGAGTCACGGACTTTGCAACCAACACCCTGATACTTATCGTCTTCGCAACGGGAGGTCCCCGACCATGGCCCGAACGGACGGCGGCGCACCGAGCGCCGGCAAGCCTTACGCCAGCCAACTCGGCCAGTAGAGACCTAACGGACGCGAGCACAAGCACCGGCGAGTCACCCGCGGCCGATAGAGCCTCTAACCCTAAACGCTACTGCTCTGGTGAGGTCTGGCCACGCGCGGCGGCGGACCGAACCGCGGCGGAGCTGTTCCGGCGAACCTAGGCTAGCAACAGAGAACGGAGGGGCTAGGAAGCTCCAGTAGCTCACCCTGATGCTGGCCACGTAGTTGGTTCGAGCGGAGGAGGAACGAGAAGGCAAGGTCCACGGAGCAGTGGCTCGCGGCGGCGAACTCCGGCGAGGCAAGCGATGTTCCGGCGAGACCTGAGCACCAAACAAAGAACCATCGAGCCGATGAGCGCTCTGGAGTCAAGGTGAAACGGAAACATGAGACAGAGTGTCGGGGGAACACCAAAGGGGTACCCCCAATCAACGCATAAGTTAAACCTAGAACACCAGTTAATAACCCCAGCAAGTCAGGCCACGTGCCGCGCACGTTCTCCGCTTCGCCGCCCTCCAGGCAGGCCTCGGGCAAGCGCTCGTTCTCCGTCTCGCCGAGCCCTCCGCGTCAGGCCTCGGGCGAGCGCCGTTTTTCCGTCTCGCCCGAGCCCTCCAAGCCAGGCCTCGGGCGCACACTCGCTTTCAGTCTCACCCGAGCCCTCCGCGTCGGGCCTCGGGCGAGCACTCGTTCTCCGTCTCGCCTGAGCCCTTCGCGTCAGGCCTCGGGCGAGCGCTCGTTTTCCGTCTCGCCCCGAGCCCTCCGCTCAGGCCTCGGGCGAGCGCCTCGTTTTCCGTCTCGCCCGAGCCCTCCAAGCAGGCCTCGGGCGCACACTCGCTTTCCGTCTCGCCCGAGCCCCCCGGGCTTCGGGCAAGCGCTCCACTACCTTTCTAGCCCCCCACAGCCAAACATCACACCTCGAGACCCCACTCAGGGACCTCGAGCCCCTCTGGCACAGCGGCTTATCCCTCGAGACGCTCTATGCCCCCCTCGAGCGGTGCAGATGTTGGATGCCAGCCCCATACCACGCATTTAATACATCCACCTACTTCAGTCACGTCCTCTGCAGCCCGACGTGTACCACAGTAACCAGGGCAAAAGTCAAGTCTCGTTTTCACCACAAGCATGGGCAAAAAGGCACCAGCACAGCACTGTTCGACCACACCTTGCACTGTGGCAAGTCCGGGTCACATCTCGAGACCCGGATTTCCGCTGTACGACCAGGCTCCCGGGAACTCGCCCATACCTGCGGGGACTCGAGCCCCCTGCAGGCGCCATCTCGAGGCCGGCTCCGCGCCCTTCGAGCCCTAACTACTTTCATGCTATTGGAGGACAGGTACCCCAAGACCCGAGGGACCCCGCCGCGTCCTGTACGTTCCGGGATGGGTGCTGTACGGCTCCCACCTTGCCGCGCCACCACGTCCGCGCCCAGGATGGAAGCCACGACCCAAGGACGTCTCAACAGCAACGATCACATCGGCTCCAGTGGCCCCGACAAGACAGGGTTCCTGCCCTTCTCCGTATGGGGCACCGTACGCCCCGACACCTGTAATACCCTTATGTAACCCTGGCCTCCCCTTGCTCTATAAAAGGGGACACCAGGGCCCTCATTCGGGAGGCGGACACAACACACGAGTCCATACACAGGCACGAGTCCGGACTCCGGTCCACGCTCACTGAGCTTATATTCGCCCCTGTACAAGCACTTAGGTGCAAGTATCAAGAACATCCCCCCCCCCCGCTGGACGTTGACAGTAGGCCTTCTTTGCCCGAACCAGGATAAATCCTTGTGTCCTCCTTGCATCACCCATCCAGGAAGAGAAGCACGCGATCATATTACTCGTTGTGTGATACCCCCGGGTACGAAACACCGACAGTTGGCGCGCCAGGTAGGGGACTTCGCGTGTCCGAGCCGATTTCTCGTTGATTCCTAGATGGCTTCATCCCCTCTTCGTTCTCGGCTGGTGCCCGTCGTCTGGTTCGGGAGCCTCGAGTTCCTGGCCACAGGCAACAGCAACGAGCTGACTCTGCTCTCCACGGAGGGCCCGAGCGGAGGGCGTGTCACGCCACCCCGTGCGGGGGGCGTGACGCGTCGCCCCCGCACCACCACACGTCGCCACATCGCGAGCGGCGCGTCGTCACCGTCGTCGCCGGGCGCAGGCGGTGCCCCGGCAAACACCCACGCCCCCGTAGCCGGTGCAGGGTCCCCGAGGGGAAACCAGCCCGGCGCGCGGCCGGAGACCTCCAGGGCGCACCCGCGCCCGCCTAGCGACTTCGCATTCATCATGCGTACGGACCAGGAACCAGGCCAGAGGCCTCCGAGCTGTGCGCCGTCGACGCCACTCAGCCTCCTCCCGCACGGGTCGCGCCGCGCTCGACGCCAGCGGTTCCCGGTCGGCCTCGACAACTCTGCGGCTGTATACGCCCACCACCTCGACGAGCGCCATCAGGACCGGACGTTGGCGGACCGGGAGCAGCGTTCGGGCGCGCTGCTGCAGCCATGGCCAACCTGGAGATCGTCCACCCCGCGTGCGTCAACCGCGACTTCTCGCGAGCCTTCGAGCCACCTCGGCGAGCCACCGTCGGGAATGGTACCACGAGCTGCGGTCCCAGCATCGGCCAAGGCGGCGTGCCGTCAACAGCTCCGACTCCGACGAATACGACTACCACGACCCCGACTCTGGGATCCCACCAGGGAGTGCTTCCAACTCGAGGGAGTCGTATGCGATACCGAGGACGAAGGCGACGACGACAGGCCGCGCTCGACCTAGAGGACCTAGCGACGTGGCCGCGGCAGGCGGATCACGCGTTCAGGGAAGGGACGAACCTCCAGCACCGGCTGTACCGCCTCAGCACGACGCGCACGGCCGGGCGGCGCAACTCGCACAAGTGCAAGAGGCAATCACCAAGCCGAGGAAGAACGGCGACACCTGCTGCAGCTCCGGCAAACCCCTGATGCAGAAACCAACCCAGCCCCGAGGAGCCGGAGCTCGAGGCCGGCTCGAGAGGTCCACCGGCGGATCCTCGAGGACGGGCACCAGCACGCCCTGAGGTATGTTTCCCGCGAGCCGGGCAGAACGTGGTGGCGGCGGCTATGATGCTCCGTGACCTGCCCGCCGTTTCAAACCCCGACGCCAGGCGCGCATGCTTGGAGAAATGAAAAATTTCCTCGAGACAGCCGCGGTACAGCAGGCCGAGAGCTCGGTGTCACGCCGACGCGGAGCAGCCTCGGGGAGACCGGCGGACACGCCCCGCGACGCTCGCGAGGCATCCGTCCACCAGCCAGACGCCTCTCGAGCTAGGCCAGTCCGCGAACGGATCGTCGACAACCGGCCACCTCGAGACCCTAACGACGCCCGCAACGACATCAAACCGACAGCGCAAGGACAAGGGGGCCCAAGAGCGTGGCTATAGCGCCCATCGAGGGGGGCGCTACGACAAGCGACGAGGACCGCAGGTCCTCGAGCCCCCGGGCCCCCGAGTCTTCAGCCGGGCCATCCGCAGCTCAACCCTTCCCGACCGCTTCCGACCGCCGACCAACATCGTGAAGTATGACGGGGAGGTCGAGCCCAAGCTCTGGCTCTCGGACTTCCGCCTTGGCTGCCAACTGGGCCGGAAGCGAAGAACGACGACCGTGTGATCATACGCCAACTCCCACTTTACCTCTCGGACACCGCCCGCCGGTGGCTCGAGGGGCTCCCGCCGGATCGGATCCATGACTGGGTCGACCTAGTCAGGTCTTTCGACGGGAATTTCAAGGGGACCTGCGTGCGTCCAGGCAACCCCTGGGACCTACGGCGTTGCAGGCAGGCGGCGGACGAGCCCCTCCGCGACTTTGCTCGACGGTTCTTGAAGGCAGCGTCTCGAGCTCCCCCACGTGCCTGACGAGGACGTCATCTCAGCGTTCCTCGCGGCACGACATGGCAAGAGCTTGTTCATGAGCTAGGACGCTACCGTCCCGGGACGGTCGAGGACCTGATGGATCGCGTCACCAGCTTTGCTTCGGGCGACGAAGCAGTGGGGGCCTTCTTTGGCCGTTCCACGGACAAAGGCAAGGCGGTGATCGCGCCGGAGGGCTCCAACATGGGCAACGACGCCAAGAACACACAATGACGGCAACAAACGGAAGAAAACAAACGCAAGGGCCAGAAGGCGAAGCGTGGCACGATGACGACGACGACAAAGAGGTGCTCGCGGGCGCCCTCGAGCCTAAGAAGCCCCGAGGCCCCCCTGACGGGGCTGTTTTCGACCAGATGCTCGAGGATCCCTGCCCCTACCACAGGGCCCGTAACCACAAGTTGAAAACTGCCGACTGTTGAAGGGCTACTACTCAAAGCTCGGCGATAAGAGGGAAGACCCGCGCCTAAGGAAAGGATACCGATCGACGCGACGGCAGGAACGCAGATGGCGACTTCCCCCCGGTTGCGCGACTGCTACATGATCTACGGGGGGCCGACCGTCGGGCTCTCAGCTCAAGAAAGAAGAAGGAGGCCGGGAATCTTTTCGCTTGGCCACGACGCCCCCCCGTATCTTGACTGGTCCGATGCGCCAATCACGTTCGACCGTGACGACCATCCGGACCGTGTCATAAACCCGGGGGCTTACCCCCTCGTCGTCGACCCATCATAGTCGACGTTCGGTTCTCCAAGGTGTTTGATGGATGGGGGCTCAAACCTCAACATCATATACCTCGAGACCCTCGACCTCCTGGGGATTTCAGAGGGACAGCTCCGACCCAGCGTCGGGGGTTCCACGGAGTAGTACCAGGAAAGAAGGCCACCCCCTCGGCGCATCGACCTGCCGGTTTGCTTCGGCACGCCGGCAAACTTCCCGTCAGGAACGCTCACCTTTCGAGGTGGTCGGCTTCCAAAGGGACCTACCCACGCCATCAATCGCCGGCCAGGCTACGCCAAGTTCATGGCGATTCCTAAAACTACAACGTACTTGAAGCTCAAGATGCCGGGGCAAAAGGGGTCATCACCTTTGACACCTCCTACGAGCACGCATACCACTGCGACGTGGAGTGCGTCGAGCGGGGGAGGCGGCCAACGTCCACCTCGACTCGCTCGAGGCCTTGGCAGCTCTGGCCACCGAGGAGGCCCCAGAAGCAAAGCGTCACGCCGGCACCTTCGAGCCGGCTGAGCACACCAAGCAAATACCCGTCGACCCGACCTCGGCCAATGGCAAGACGCTGACCATCAGTACCAGCCTCGAGCCCAAATAGGAAGCAGTGCTCGTCGACTTTCTCCGCGCGAACATCGACATGTTTGCGTGGAACCCCTCGGACATGCCGGGCATACCGAGGGAAGTCGCCGAGCACGCCTTGGAGATCCAGGCCGGGTCCAGACCGGTGAAGCAACGCCTGCGCCGCTTCGACGAGGAAAAGCGCAGGATCATCGGCGAGGAGGTGCACAAGCTTTTGGCGGCCGGATTCATCAAGGAGGTATTTCACCCAGAGTGGCTAGCTAACCCTGTACTAGTTAGGAAAAAGAATGGAAAAATGCGGATGTGTGTAGATTACACTGGTCTGAATAAAGCATGTCCAAAAGTTCCATTTCCTTTACCTAGAATTGACCAGATCGTCGATTCCACTGCTGGGTGCGAAGTGCTTTCGTTCCTTGATGCGTATTCCGGCTACCACCAAATTAGGATGAGAAAATCCGATGAACTCGCAACCTCTTTTATCACGCCATTTGGTATGTATTGCTATGTTACGATGCCCTTCGGCCTGCGAAACGCCGGGGCAACGTACCAGCGATGTATGCAGCACATCTTTGGCGAGCACATAGGCAAGACCGTCGAGGCCTACGTCGATGACATCGTGGTTAAAACTAAAAAAGTCGGGAACCTCATCAGCGACCTCGAGACCACGTTCGAGTGCCTCCGGGCCAAGAATGTGAAGCTCAACCCCGAGAAGTGTGTCTTTGGTGTGCCTCGAGGCATGCTACTTGGCTACATCGTCTCACAACGGGGGATCGAGGCAAACCCTGAAAAAATCTCAGCAGTCACGAGGATGGGCCCGATTCGTGACCTCAAGGGTGTGCAGAAAGTGACAGGCTGCCTAGCCGCTCTCAGCAGATTCATCTCGAGGCTGGGGGAAAAAGCACTACCCCTCTACCGCCTGCTAAAAAAGACGGAACACTTTGCGTGGACCGCCGAAGCCGAGGAGGCCTTAACCAAGTTGAAGGGGTTGCTGACTTCTGCACCAATTCTCGTGCCCCCGCGACCAGCCGAAGGTGGCGATTCCCCCGAGCCCCTCCTCCTCTATGTGGCCGCAACCACTCAGGTGGTTAGCGCGGTCATAGCCGTCGAGAGGCACGAGGAGGGTCATGCATTGCCGGTCCAACGACCGGTATACTTCACCAGTGAGGTACTCTCCGAGGCCAAGGTCCGGTATCCGCACATCCAGAAGCTGCTCTACGGCATCATCGTCACAAGGCGCAAGCTCCAGCACTACTTCCTCGCTCATCCCGTGACGGTGGTGTCGTCCTTCCCCCTCGGAGAGATCGTCAACAATCGGGAGGCCACGGGGCGCATCGCCAAGTGGTCCGCCGAACTAATGGGGGAGACCATCACCTATGCCCCGCGAAAGGCCATCAAGTCGCAAGCGTTGGCGGACTTCGTTGCTGAATGGACCGACACTCAGCTCCCGCCGGCACAGATTCAAGCCGAGCTCTGGACCATGTACTTCGATGGATCCC
>CM019829.1:60217677-60233378 GCA_009763385.1 Coix lacryma-jobi var. lacryma-jobi
AGAAAAGCCCTTTGGCTTTAACAAAACTACAACCAAGCCCTTGACACTATATTAGGCACTATTCCTCTGAGTCTAGGGCTTTGCACTTAGGCCCTCGGGTTTTGTCGAATTCTCGTCGACACGTCCCCGATGCCAAGGCTGCCGGCGGCAAGCTTCGGCTCGTGTACGCCGGAGCAACGCAACCTTCTCCGGCCAAACCAACCAGCTCAGCACCTTCCCCTTCACCTCACGGCTCCATTGAACCCTCAAACTCCCTCCCTCGACCTCTCTCTCTCTCCGACGACGACAGCGGCGGACGCGACGGCACGGCGATGGCACGCCGGCGAACTGGGAGCTCTAACGAGCCCACGAACAAGCGCATCAGCACCAGAGGATCACCACGACTCTAGCGGGCTAGGTCTCCGAGGCTGACGCGGCTCCGAACGGTGATGACGACGACGACGGCGGGTTTCAGCGGTGCGGCTCGTCGGCGACGACCTGTTCCGGCTGAGACAGAGAGAGACAAGGTCAACGACCTGGTGCTAGAGCATCAGCAACAGATAAGGAAGAGAAAACAGGGCTCAGGTGAGGATGATAGGGCCCCGAGCTCGCTGACCACGGTGGCGGCGTCGATGGAGGTGTCCGGGACCGGAGATGAAGAAGACGACCACGCCGGGCGGCTGCGGGGGCGAGCGAGGCTGCTACCTAGCTCTATAGCTCCGCAACGACGAGGCGAACACGGTGACGCGGTTGAATGGGACGAACGAGCGCTCAGGTGGCCGGCGTAGCTAAGCAGAGGAACGGCGGCGATGGTGAGCGAGCAGAGGAGAAAAGCGAAGCACGGTGCTTCTGTGGGATAAAAAGGACGATGGAGAGGGCGGCGGCGTGAAGAACTTGCGCACGCAGCTGCCAAGCAGCTCGCTGGCGCGACGCATGCGCCCCAGCGCGACCACGACCTGGGCGGAGCAGCTCGCTGGCGAGCTTCCAGGCGTTTCCTCCCTGTGGCACTGTTCCTTGCTCTCTCCCCCACTTTCTGAAATTTCAAAATTACTTTAGAAATTTGAACTGCACTTCAAGTTTTGCCAAAATATGAAATGTAGAGTTTCAAAAGTTGTACAACTTTGCTTTAACACCCCATGGCTGATTTCAAATGGAAATAAGTCAAATTGATCAAAATAGTTCAAATCCAACTCAAATTTGGAAATTTGAAAAGGGGACAGAACTAGGGTTTTGTAGTAGAAGCAAAATTACTTTTGATTTTGCAATGACACTTGAAAAATGCTCAATGTATGAAATGTTCCTTTTGAAATTCTCTACCACTTTGATGTAAACCTCAAACTCAGATTTCAAATAGTTTTTGAAATGCAAGTTTAGAATCAAAAGGAGACCATTTCCAGGGTTTGAATAGATTCAAAATTACATAGAATTTTGTACAGAAACTTTGAAAACTTTGAATACCAAAGATGTACCTCTTCTCAATATCAACTAAAAAGCTTTTAGGGTCAGCCCCTAAATATGCACAGATTTTGAGTTAACTAGAAAGGGTTAATTAACTTATATAGAAATTGATGATTTTCCCATTTTTAGGCTAAGTAAACTTTGTAACCTTTTGAATTGTTGAACTTGGATTCATGCCTTTACATGACTCTAGTCAAAAGGGATTGAACACAAGTTACTTCATAATGACATTCCAAAATTGGGTTTTGAGCTACCTCACAAGCAATGACAAAATGCTCACACATTAGGAATTAAACTCTTTTTAGTGAATGCATCTCAAGTGAGCTAGCATATGATGCTATGGAATGGAATGCTTATGATGGCATGACATTATTTTATTCATGTAAACACCTGAGGTGTTACACCTCAGGGCAATCTTGTTTGTATGATTTCGCCCTTTGGAAAAGTCTTTCGTGCGAATTTCTCGGAGTCTTTTGGCATTTCTCGTTGTCTTGTGGCTAGACATTCCTCCTCTGATCTTTGGAAGTGGCATAGGAGACTTGGACATTTGAGCTTTGACTTGCTTACAAGACTTAGTTCACTTGGCTTAATCCGAGGATTGCCCAAGTTATCCATGGAGAAGGATCTTGTTTGCCATTCTTGTAGACATGGGAAGATGGTTGTCGCTCCCCACCATCCAGTGACTCAGGTCATGACAAGCGCCCTGGAGAGCTTTTGCACATGGACCTTGTTGGTCCGGCTCGGGTGAGCTCGGTTGGGGGGAAGTGGTATGTGCTTGTTGTTGTTGACGACTTTTCGAGATATTCGTGGGTCTTCTTTTTAGCTAAGAAGACCGACACTTTCTCCTTTGCTTGCAATCTAATTTTGTGTCTTCAGAATGAGTTCCCTTTGAACTTGATGCGAGCTATTAGGAGTGATAATGGTTCCGAATTCAAGAATTCGGATTTTGAGAAGTTTTGTAACTCCTTGGATTTAGAGCATCAGTTTTCTTCCCTCTACACACCGCCACAGAATGGTGTTGTAGAGAGGAAGAATCGGACCCTTGTAGAGATGGCCAGCATGATGCTCGATGAGCATAGGACTCCTAGGCGATATTGGGCCGAAGCTATGAGCACTGCATGCTACATTTCAAATCGCATTTTTCTCGGAGCTTTCTTGAAAAAGTCTTCTTATGAGTTGCGTTTTGGAAAACTGCCCAAGGTGAGTTATTTTCGAGTTTTTGGTTGCCATTGTTTTATACTAAAAAAGGGCAACCTGGACAAGTTTGAGTCTCGTTCTTCTGACGGTGTGTTTTTGGGTTATGGCACTCACACTCGAGCTTATCGTGTACTTAACCTTGACACTAACCGAGTCATGGAGACATCCGATGTCACCTTCAACGAGACCATGGTTTGTCCTTCTTCTCGTTTTGAGCTTGCAGGTGATCATGAGGTTGGTGAGCCTCTTTTTGATGACGAGGACGAGGGTGCTGAAGGTATAGATGATCCAGCACCCCCTCCACCTGTTGTGCTGCAAGGAGCGGTTTCTACGACGACTCACGGCCCTGACACGTCTTCTTCCTGGGGGCCGTGGTATCCGCCACCCCGAGTGGTACCTTTTGTACCCATGGAGGCACCAACTGCTGTTGAGGGGGAGATCACTTCTGCACGGGAGGCACCACGACACATCCAGCGCCAACACCCCCCTCAGCAGATGATCGGGAACATTGACGAATGGGTCACTCGGTCCATGTCTCAGATCTCTCACTTTGCTCATTCTGCTTTTGTTGCTGATTTTGAGCCTCGAGATGTTGGACACGCTTTGACGGATCCGGATTGGGTCAATGCCATGCATGAGGAGTTAGAGAATTTTGAGCGAAATCGGGTTTTGGTTTTAGTTCCACCTCCTCCAGACTGTAAGCCTATTAGGACAAAATGGGTTTTCAAAAACAAGCAAGGAGAGGATGACCACGTTGTTAAAAACAAGGCCAGGCTTGTAGCGAAGGGGTATAGCCAGAAGGAGGGGATAGACTATGAGGAGTCTTTTGCTCCTGTAGCTTGTTTAGAGGCAATTAGGATACTCTTGGCTTTTGCTACATCCAGGGGTTTCAAACTTTTTCAAATGGATGTCAAGAGTGCCTTCATAAACGGCTACATAGAAGAAGAGGTTTATGTTGAACAACCCCCCCGGTTTTGAAAATCCCAAGTTTCCGAACCATGTTTTCAAACTTCACAAAGCTTTATATGGTTTGAAACAAGCCCCTAGAGCCTGGTATGATAGGTTGAAAACCTTTTTGCTTGCTAAGGGTTTTAAAATGGGATGTGTGGATAAAACGCTCTTTCTCCTCAAGCAAGGCAAAGACACTCTCTTGGTCCAGATTTACGTGGATGATATCATTTTCGGTGGTTCTTCTCACGCTTTGGTTGCCAAGTTTGCAGATACTATGAGCAGGGAGTTCGAGATGAGTATGATTAGCGAGCTGACTTTCTTTCTCGGATTGCAAATTAAGCAATCCCGAGAAGGGACGTTTGTGCACCAGGGAAAGTATATCAAGGACTTACTGAAGAGGTTCGATATGGGTGAGGCCAAGCCTCTTCCAACACCCATGTCGACCACGATGGCCCTGGATGCGGACAAGGATGGAGAAGCTGTGGACCAGAAGGAGTACCGAAGCATGATCGGTCGCTGCTCTACCTGACAGCGACACGCCCGGACATCCAGTTCGCGGTGTGTCCGTGTGCGCGCTTTCAGGCGTCGCCGCGCACTTCTCACCGTCAGGCGGTCAAGCGCATTTTCAGGTACCTTCGTTTCACACCTGAGTTCAGGATTTGGTATTCAGCTTCCTCCACCCTCTCCCTTTGCGGTTATTCTGATGCCGATTTTGCTGGTTGTCGCATTGAGCGCAAGTCCACTTCTGGGACTTGCCAATTTATTGGTTCTTCTCTTGTATCGTGGTCTTCTCGCAAGCAGTCTAGTGTCGCCCAGTCTACCACAGAGGCTGAGTATGTTGCTGCGGCTAGCTGCTGTTCCCAGTTACTTTGGATGATGGCCACTTTGCGTGATTTTGGTCTGAGCTTTTCTCGCGTGCCTTTGCTTTGTGACAGCACGAGTGCGATTAGCGTAGCTAAGAACCCCGTGCTTCACTCGAAGACCAAACACATTGATGTGTGCTTTCACTTTTTGCGAGACCATTATGAGAAGGGTGATATTGACCTTCGCCATGTCGATACTCATCATCAGTTAGCTGATATTCTCACCAAGCCTTTGGACGAATCAACCTTTAATCGGTTGAGGGGTGAGCTTGGTGTGTGTTTCCCCTTTTAGATGGGGGAAACATTTTGGTTCTTGTACGATAGACTGACTCTTTTTCGTTTGTCTTTGTTTTTCTGTTGCATTTTCAGCATACGCTTTTACATTCTGAGGTTCATGTATATAATCTTTAGAATGTAACTATGCTCTGTTTAGTATGCTCCGATGCTATTTATTGATACTGGTAGCTTATTCTCTTTCTGATCACTAAATACATGTTATGAGCTGGGCTATTTTTGAATGGTGAACCTGCTTAATGAACTTAAAATCTAAATACAGTCACCATTGAGATATGCAACTAGCATGTGTAGGATGTGTTGAATTCACTCGTGCTTTTCATATATGCTAGGTTGCTATGTCTCTAGTTCTGAGTCTGTCACTTGCTTGGTCTGTTCATATTCTGTCAATAAAATCTGAACCAAGTTTTAAGTGAATTGAAAAGATCGAGATGAGATTGCTTGTCAACACATCACAGTTTCGAGACTGTTTCTCAGTGCACTTTGAGTTAAACTTGAGCTGTGTAGTGTATGACCGAAACTGTTGCTTTAAGCTTCTGATTGCTTTTGCATAGGCTTCGCACTGTTGAAAAGTTAGGCAATGACAAGCCTTCAACCTCTCGCAGTCACATGCTGAATTCTGAACTTGTGTTATTTCACCGCTGCAACTCCGATTAAAATTTGAAAACACAAGTCCATGTTTCATTCTGCAGCATGATGATTGAACTTTGCTAGAGGCAGTTCACCTAGTATACATGTTTAGCACTTGTTCGAATTCCTGTCTATACATGTTCAGTGCTCTTTTGATGGTGAATACTTTTGGCTAAAAACTGCTCACTTTGCTCATATGTTCATATTTCATATTTGGTGATCAGTTTGAGCCTTCGCTAGCTTGTATGCTTTCCAGTGAGGCGTTGGAGCTATACTGTTTAGAGCATCTTTGCATTTTCTTGACTATATTCCTGAAGCTGCTAACTTGCATTTTGACTCATATGCATTTTGGAAGAGGGAGCACTTCTCTTGATGGCACTTTTGATGGTGCATTTTCTGAGGGGGAAAAATTTGCTTTTGGTTCTTTTTGCTTGATGGTGCATTTTCAACTAAGGGGGAGAATTAGGACAAATCATACCTCCCATGTTCATCGGTTGTGTGCACCATGCAAGGGGGAGCTTGCTCATGATGAGTTTTTGAAATTTCCAATTGGTTCGGAGCGTTTTTGCTAGTTGTGTTGAGCCTTTGCCTCTTTCTTGAGGGACTAGCATTCGCCTTTCAGATTTTCAATTGGTGTCAAGCATTCTTGCTAGTTGCGTTGAGCCTCTGTGCCTCTATCTTGAGGGACTAATATTTTGCCTCGATTTTTCATTTGGCATTTGCTAGCGGTGTTGAGCATGTTCTACCTCTTCTTGAGAGCTAGCTTCGCTTTGCTTGGTTGCGTCGAGCCGTTGCCCATGTCTTTGGGGACCAAGTGGTCTTGCTCTTTCCACTTGACCTTCTTCGGCCTTGCTATGCTTTTGGGTCATTTGGTTGAGTTCTCTCTTCTCCTTCTTCCTCCTTTTATTTCCATTATGATTTGTGTTGGTAGTTGACAATGCACTCATCAAGGGGGAGATTGCGGATACATGGGCGTATGCCGAGTCTCTGAGTGATGAGTGATTGTTAACTGGGATAATGTGCAGCTTCTTTGTCTTGTGTTGTGCAGGTGTCGAGCACGGATACAGTGACCAGAGGCAAGGTGAAGGTCAAGTAGAGACGTGCTGTGTCGATGGGCCGAGAGTGGCGAAGGGCGGACGAGAGGCTTGGACTGAGGGATCGGTGGCCCGAGGATCAGCTGTGGTGGCTGACAGCCTGGGACAGCGACGAGCGAAGACTTGCGGACACGGTGTTGCTTGGGTCGAGGACCTAGGGACACGTGTCGGTGGACGGGGTGCACGGGCGGTGCATCCGCTCTACAGCCTCGGTTTGGTGGTAGAGCCAGAGAAAAACCATCAGGTGGACGATTTCCAGGTTTGGGCCTCAAAACCAGGGTGCTGATGGTTTCCGAGTTTGGCCACAAAACTCAGGCTGAGGACTGTTTCCAGGTTTGGGCCTCAAAACCTGGGTGCTATGGGTTTGCTGAGTTTGGGCCACAAAACTCAGGCTACTGTGGGCTGGTTTCCCGGTTTGGGCCTCAAAGCTGGGGGTTGGTCGTGAAGGCTGGTTTCCCGGTTTGGGCCTCAAAACCGGGGGCGGAGTCCATGAAGAGGATGCAGAGCGGTGGCGGCACGTGGCGGCAATCGGGAGGTTGCGTCGAGGCAACACTACGAGTTGTGCGGGCGTGGCCGTCAGATCACCACCTACCACGAGTTGGTCCAGAATAACCCTAGGGTTCAACTGGTTCGCTCTATTAGTAGTTAGGGGTAGAGTGGGAATTAGGAATAGTTAGAATTAGGATAAGTAGGGGGAGACACCCACCTCCCCATCTATCTCAGCCATTTGCTCTTTGCCTTCTAGGTTTTCCTGCTCTCCCACTCCCCTGTTGTAGCAAACTGAGATTCATAGAGAAGAGAACAATACCTCTGTGCCCGTGAGATTTTTGAGGAAGTGAGACCGTAATCTCACTATTGTAGCTTGTGGTAGCCACACGGTTGCAAATTCGTGGTTGTGATTCGCGTTTTGCTTGTGTTCTTCGCGGGTTGTTTTTCTCCACGTTTTTCTCGTTGATCGATCTCTCTACTCGGTGCGTCTTTTGCAAATCCGTTTGAACTGAGTTGTTCTAGATCGTGAGGCACTTCTTTCCACCGAAGGAAATCATCTCTAACCTCACGAGCTAGTAGATCGGTCGATTTTTGTTTTTGATCGAGTTTGTTCCTTTTGTCCCGACGAACAGTGCAGTATCGGGACCATCTGACGCTGTGTTCTTGAGCATCGGACGCTGAGTCATTTCCATCGGAGCTAGTAGATCGGTCGATTTTTGTTTTGGATCGAGTTGTTTTGGATCTCTAACCTCTCTAGCCATGGTCTCTTTGGGATAGCTCACTAACCTCCTAGGAACTCCTCATACCAAGTCTAAGCCATAGTGCTTTTGATTCGGAGGAGATCAGGTGATTTTCACAGAAGAACAGTGCAGTATCGGGACCATCTGACGCTGTGTTCTTGAGCATCGGACGCTGAGTCGTTTCCATCGGAGCGTCCGGTGCCACGTGTCGTCTGACAGTGTTTTTGAAGGAGCATCGGATGCTGACCATCGGAGCGTCCGTTGCCATCGAACGCGCCGGGGGTCTAGCATCGGACGCTAGGGTTTCACTGTAGCAGTGTCCGATGCCAGTCCAGTAAGGTTCCAGAGAGGTCCTGTTTGCATCGGACGCGTCCGGTGCTTGGCCATCGGACGCTGCCAGCGTCCGATGCAGTGATTTCTTCACTGTTTCATCCGCAGTTTGATCGTTCGACTTCGGATTCGGTTTTGGGTTTTTTTGCGTTGGATTTCTGACTTCGTGCTCTACAGAAATCGGACTTCCCGCTTTGCAAAATAGCCTGAATCCCCCTTGCGTTGCTCGGGGGAGGTTGAGGTTACCCAAAGTCCACCCTGTCACTAGTTGACTTGCGTGACCTTGGGTGAGAAAGTTTTTGTGGTGTCCCACTGTGTTCTTAGGTAACATCCACCCATTCTCATGGGTCGTGGACATCACGTGCATCGGTTGTGCCCTTGGGGTTGATTCTCGGGATAGTGGCGACAAGTTTCCGAAAGGAAAATTTGTAGCTCCCATTCACCCCCCTCTGGTCGCTTTCTGATGCACTCTCGGTCCTTCAGCCTCATGCGCCCAGCCCCATCCATGCCCTGCGTGCGGTCCTCCCTGCAACAGCAGAGCCGGCCACCACCGTGGCCGCTGGAGCTAGCCCCCATGCAAGCCGCGTGGGCCCCTGCTGGTATGGCCCAAGGCCCCCTGCTGGAGTCCTCCCCTTCCATGTGCTCGAACACAGGAAAACACTCCCGTGGTCTGTACGATCTATCTCAATGTTGAAGACGATCTTATTTGCAAGTTTGCCACTGCTTGTTAATCTATGTCATTTAATTATCTAATCTCCGTTTTAGTCCATTTCAGTTGTGTTAGTTTCGTAATGAGGAGCTCTACGCAGCAGTGTTAACAATTTTTATTTGACATGTTTTTCCACATAAAGTTAAATATTAATTTAATTAATAAACCTACAACTATTTCATAATTAGAAATTAATATAGGTTTTATACTTCGATATTTTATACATAAATGTTCACATGATTAATCACTACCATAAATATATTTCTGATTTATAATTTGATTAGGTTAACCGTTGTCATATATGCGGATACATGGGTGTATGCCGTATGTTGAGATGATGAGTGATTGTCAACTGGGATGATGCGCATGTTCTTTGGTTTGTGTTGTGCAGGTGTTGAGCTCGGATATGGTGATCAAAGGCAAGGTGAAGGTCAAGTAGACACGTGCCGTGCCGATGGACTCGGAGCGGTGAAGGGCGGACGTGAGGCTTGGACTGACAGACCGGTGGCCTGAGGATTGGTCGTGGTGGCTGACAGCCTGGGACAGCGACAAGTGAAGACTTGCGGGTGGACGGGGTGCATGGGCGGTGCATCCATCTACGGCGTCGGTTTGGTGGTTGAGCCATAGAAAAACCACCGAGTAGACGGTTTCCAGGATTGGGCCTCAAAACCTGGGTGCGCCGGGTTTCCGAGTTGGGGCCACAAAACTAGGGGTGACGACGGTTTCCAGGTTTGACCTCAAAACCTGGGCGCTGGCGGGTTTCTGAGTTAGGGCGACAAAACTCAGGCGACGGACGACTGATTTCCCGGTTTTGGCCTCAAAACCGGGGGATGGCCCAGGTTTCCCGGTTTCGGCCTTAAAAACGGGGGAGGTCCGTGAAAAGGACGAGCGGCGCTTGACGACACGTGGCAGCATCCGGTGAGATCACGTCGAGGCGAAGCTACCCGATGTGCGGGCGTGGCCGTTGGATCAACATCAACTCGAGTTGGTCAGGAATACCCTTAGGGTTAGCCTGCTCGCTCATTAGGTATAGGGGTAGAAGGGGAATAATTGTATTAGGCTATATTAGGAGAGGCAGCCCCTCCCTCCAAACTATCTCAGCCATTGCTATTTTCATTCTAGGGTTTCCTCTCTCCCATTCCCTGTTGTAGCTACTGAGATCCGCAGAGACAGTGAACAATACCTCTGTGTATTTGGATTTTGCAGAAATGGGACCGGATTCCCGTTGTCTCCTCGTGGGAACGAATTTCGGCTGGCAATTCGTGGTCTTGATTCACGTATTGAACTTGTTCTTCACGTTCTTCGTTTCTCCATGATTTTCCCTTCACTTGATCTCCCTCCTCGCTGCGTCTTTTTCGAATCCACTTGAATCAACTTTTTCTTTGAAGTGAGGAGAACATTTCCACCGAAGGAACTCATCTTTGCCCTCACGAACAAGTAGATCGGGTCGATTCATGTTTCGTGGTGCTTTTCCGGTTCATACACCTTCCCTTTTGATTTCCCCGAGTTTGAGTCGATTTGAGCGGATGATTTCTTGGGGATAGTCTCCTAACTATCTTGTGATCATCTTCTCCAATTTTGAGATCGTCGGATTTTGATTTGGATCAGATTTGGGAAGATTTGGGTGAAGGGCGACCGAAATCGCCCTCTCTGGACACTCGCGGACAGTCCGCCGCTGTCCCCGCGGACAGTCCGCGCATCGGGACTTGGCCAGATCAGTGGCCGCGAGTCTCAGCTATTTGAGTCTAGGTTGACCGGCGGACAGTCCGCCGTTGCAATCCGCGGATAGTCCAGGACTGTCCAGAGCTGTTTCAGCAGAGGTGTTGTTTTGCTCTTTTGGCCGGCGGATAGTCCGCCGCTGGTTCCCGGACAGTCCGCCGTTGGGCAGACAGTCCGCGGTCCGAACCCCGGACAGTCCGGGACTCGCCTATGTGCTGATTTTTAGTGCGTTTGATCTCTCGGCTTTTCGGCTTGGTTTTCGGACTTCTCGTTTGGCCCTAGAGTTAAGCAAGGAACCTCTCTAGGTATCTTTGCTACTTGTTAGCATAGGTATTTTGAGTTTTCCCGACGTAGCCTTCCATCTACGTTCGGGAGTCGGTTTTGGGGTCAAACTTGGGCCGGATCTTTAGGTGTTTGGCTTGCTCTCGTTTTGTGGTGCCTTGCTGTGATCCTAGAGATCATCCACTCTCTTCCAAGGGTCGTGGGCATCACGTGTAGATCGAAGCTTTTTGGGGGTTGATTTTCGGCATAGAGGCCAAAGTTTTGAGAGAAATTTTTAGCCTCCCATTCACCTCCCTCTGGTCGCTTTTTGGTAGAGTTCTCGGTCCTTCAATATAAAATACGTTTAGATGCTCTCATATGTTTATTTTCTTTTACTGAGATAAAATTTAAATTGATTAAATTATATGACAATGTTTATAAATAAAATATGATTAGTCTAAACTTACTTGAAATTAGAATAATTTTGTGTTCCAAATATTTTACTTTTTAATCTCTGATTTTTAAAAGTAATTAAAAACAAATCCTTTTAATTACCAAATTGCCCTCCAAACTTCAAAAGCCCATAACTTTCAAATTGTAGCTCTGTTTTCAGCGGTTTTTGTGCTCACGTGATCATTGAAACAAGCCTTACGCGTTAGTAACCTTTCTAGTATATTTTCACAATGTTTGATGTACTGTTTTTATTTATTTGTACATGTTTGCTTGTATGTTTGCGCATTGAAGTTTGTCGCGATGGAAGAAAAGTCATCAATGGACCCCGAAGACCCCGAGTTAGAGTTGTATCGTGTTTTCTCATCAAAGGCAAGTGTTCTTGAACATCTTGCTCCCGCATTTATTTTACTTTTTGTATTAGAGTAGAGTAGATCCAGTAGATGCATGCTGAGTCTAAATTTGAATCTCATGTTAGGTTTTATTGGATCTTGTTTTATTTTCCTTGTCACCTAGATTTGGGAATATGGGTAGAAGTCATGCTTAGCCTTGCTATCATGGTTGGGATGAGTTGGATACAATTAATAAACTTGATTAATGATACATGGAATAATTTGGGGGTTGGTAATGTTGTAGTATGGTGATTAGGTATATCCGGCAGGATGAACCGGGTGGTGGTTGCCATGGGACATGGCGTACGGTTGTCGTGTGACTTGGCATTACAGTTTGCCATGGACTTGGCGTTCGTTTGGGTTTGTGGTTTGTTATCCTGCCTGGATTCCTAGGACCCGATTCTTAGACAAGTAACCAGACAAAACAGCGCAAACCATGAAACATAAATGGCTCTGGGACTGGCTAATTAATTAGTTTCCTCCAAGTTGAGGGTTTACATGGGGTTTCTTTAGTGGCTCAAGAGGGGGCTTCTACAGTGGTGCATTTATCCACTGTTAGCGGTGAAACCTTACAGGTACGTGTAAAATGGACTTGGAGGCGGCTTTGTAACGACCTTGTAGTGAACCCTGCCAACTCACCTTGGAAGTGGGTCCAGAGGCTAGCTACCTCGAGCACAAGGGCAACCCCACTCATGGGTAAAGATGTGCGAACTCTACAGAGTACTAAAACTGATATATCAGTCGTGCTCACAGTCTAGAGCGGGCTTGGACTTCTTTGAGATTAGTTGGTGGTTTGGTTCAGGTTCGGTTGGCCTGATGGACTTCAAGTGTGGTTTGCCTGATGGACTTCAGGTGTGGGTTGTGTTTGGTGTGACTCCAAGTGTGGTTGCTTGGTGGACTCCAAGTGTCGGTTGCTCGGTGCATGTCCGAGTGTGGTTTTGCTCGGCGTGACTCCGAGTGTGGTTACTTTTCTCTGGAGACTGAGGTTATAACCTAGTAAATACATAGGATTTAATAGGATGTATCGCTTTAGGTGCTTGAGACAAACAGAGTTAGCCTACCTTGATAATGGCCCCATGGCATATTTTTCCTACACTTGCGGAGTACATTTCGATGTACTCACCCTTCCTCTTTGTCCCCCTTGCTACCCCACCCAGACGCTTGAGCCTACGACGTGGAGCAGGAGTACTGAAACGTACCACGATTTCCTCGAAGGGAAATCCACAGATACAACAACAATGCGACAGTCATGCCATCACATTATCATGGAAATTCAGTTGCTAATCAAAGTGCATACAGCGAATCCCTGTTTTAAAGTACAAATAGCAGGGTTTACTTATTTATTACATTGCCACTTGGCAGAATCAAGCATCACACAACATCTAGAACGGCATCCGAAGGCACGATCTCGGTAGACTCGTCGACTCCTCAAACTCGAGCGTAGAACCAGACCTTCTAGTCCTCCCATCCGTCGCCCTCGTAGTCATACTCGGGCTCAACACCTGTTTAACTAAATTTTTAGTACGATTTGTACTGGCCACACTTTCCCATCCTATGATTTATTTGCTATGTGGTAGGTGGATGCAAGGGTAGAACATAAAGGAACCTATTGTGGCTGTAGTTTTCCTATGCATTCAGTCATCATTTTAAGTAAGTATATAATCAAGTTTTTTTTTTCCATCATCCAGTCACGTGATCGGCCACCCGATCACCCTTCCGGATATCCCATCCAGTCCGTCCACACACATGTCACCACACGCACTCGCACTCTCTAGACGGCAAAGGCGACTCCCTCTCGCTCCTTGCCTCAATGGCCAAGCCGGGCCTATCCACCACGGGGCAAGAAGATGAAAGGACTCCACTCACTAAGTCCGGGGGACTCTGATCACCATAGTGTTGTCCATGACCGTGGACACGGCTATACGTATAGATCGAACGACTCTGCAGAACATGTACGCCTGGAACCACAGGTTAGCCATCATCGACGATCGCGCTCGCCTAGGCTGATTCTGAACTTCCCCCTAATCCGCAACGATGTCATTCTACCACTCAGCCCTGGGCACCCCGGAATCCATCGGCACGCTGAGACTGTGAGACATGGATCCTGGCGTACCAAATAAAACACCATGTTGTCTTAGGAGGGTGTGGGTATCCATCCCTTACCTCCCTACACTTATCACCTCCCAGCCTAGCAGTAATGGCATCGCTTCGCCCAGGGGGTAGGAACGGTTCTGTGCCCATACAAGAACAAGTGGTGCGCACGAAGGTACTATGGCCGGTAGCCCCAGCGCAATCAGTCCTAAGGATCGGACATGATATCTCCTCCTGGGGGCTTCCATCGCCCCCGTGCTGACACAGCACCTCCGTCCCAGGGATTCGTCCCACAGAGACACTCCTCCCTAGAACCTCTTCTCATATCACAATGTACCCGCCACAGGTACTCCCCAGGGAATGCCCACGTCACATCCCCTCGGCAAGACTCACCTCCGGACTCGTCGTAGATCCTGTCCGATCGACTCAACCCTCACCCACAGGCACCCAAGACACACGCCAAGATCTCCCCATATACCATCCCGTTCTTATGGCACCACGTGCCTTAGCCAAGCACAAGCATCACATCACAGATATAATGCCTAGAAGAAGCAAGTAGCATGTATGAGTAAGCAGTGTCTAGCCTATAAGCGGGTGTGCAGGGGAAAGGTTGCGACAAGGTAAAGGCTTCACAAGAAATCTATCATGCAACCTATCACAGTTCATTTGCAGAAAGTAAAGTGCTAGCAGCTACATTATTGCATGTCTAATAGGTTCCACGAGGTTGGATGGGTTGTGGCACCTTCAGAACCGTCGTCTCCGAGCTCCACCTGGTATTCGTAGTCGTCCGCCTCAGGGTCCTGCTCCTCCGGGGTTGAAAAACAAGACGTAATGTCACAATAAGCGACTCCTATAAATATTCACAAAGAAGCAACTGAAATTTGAAAGATCCAAATTCACTCAAACATAGGCCTATGACGTAGTACTTATTTTTAGAAAAAAATAGAAACTGGTTTCGCATTTTTCTAAGGCCATATGAATTTATTATGAATTTTTCCAAGATTGAAATCATTTCTAAAAAAGGAAAAGGATCCAAAATCCCTTCTGCTGACACGTGGCGTCTTCAGGTTGCGACACTTAGCACCTTCCGGTTGGCTCAGGGCTCAGTGAGGCTGACAGGTGGGACCCGGTGTCAGTCAACGTTGACCAGTCAATGGTCAACGCTGACTGGGTTTGGCGAGCCGAACATGGGCTGGATTTGGGCTGGTCTGGGTCGGGCCGGCCCTGACACGTGTCGCCTTGAGAGCAAGGCCACATGGCGGCGTGGGCTCCTGCAGGGCCTGCGAAGAGGGCAGAGCCCTCGGCGCGGTCCATGGTGCGCTTTTTCTACGCCGGTCTATAGTCCGCAGGCAGAGTCTACGGCAGATCACGTCCATTCTCCCCCTCCTCATTCTCTGGCTCACACGCACCGGGTGCACGGGAAAACTCCTCTTCCTCCCCATCCTTCCCCCTTTCTCCCACATCGGCTCCCACCGGCGGTGATCTCCTCCCCCTCCTTCGCTCTTCAAAGGTTATACGAACCAGCGGAGACCTCCGGTGGCTTCCCCGTTCTACGGCGGGCATGGCAAGGTGCTAAAGGTGGGGCCTTGGCTAACCAGGGGCTCGGTGATGGCGCGGCAGCGGACCTCAGCGCTCGACCGGGATGGTGTCGGTGTTTGTTAACCGGAAACTCGTCTTGAGTAATCTCAGACGATTTGTTCAGTGGGGATCGGCGTTCGTAGGACTCCACGAGAACACAGGGACAACGATTTATACTGGTTCAGGCCGCTAAATAGCGTAATACCTTACGTCCACTGCAGCGTATGCCTTGTGTATGTTTATGATTCAATTGATTGGAGCCCGCACCTGCTTCCCCTTATATATCCGGGTGAAGCATAGTGCAGACCGAGTCCTAGTCGGTTACAATGGAGGAGTCCTATTCTAATTACAAGACTTCCTTTACGAACTCGACTAAGTTACAATGAGAGTCCTAATCCAAGTACGCTTCGTATCAAGTCTTCGGATCTCCCATTCCATCCGGGATTAGTCGGAGTAATCATCTTCTGATGATATCT
>CM019829.1:60233878-60266272 GCA_009763385.1 Coix lacryma-jobi var. lacryma-jobi
GTACGCAAGGACACCTCTCCTTCCCATTGACTAAGTACGGTCAGATACTTACCAAGAGTGGGAGTAACACCATGACATTCCATAATATTCTTAAGTGATCGCCACTTTGAAATTGGCCTTTTTTAATTTGCAATCTATCATATAGCATTGCTAAGCATTGCAATAGTTTTTGAAAACAGGTGTCGTGTAATTTCATTGTCAAGGTAGATAATGCATCAGAGAGGATTTCACTCACTCCTATCAACCTGAATGCAATAACTTTAACTCAAAACATTTAAGAAAACATTTATAAAGCAAGGTAGGGTTAAAATGCACCGGGCTTGCCTTGATGCGGCAAAAAGAGTAACTGCGGGGTATATAAGCGTCGGAGCTCGGGGTTTGCCCTTGGGGGCGGCTCCGTTCGGCGGCTTACCCTCGACTATCAGGGCCTCGTTCGTCAACTTATAACGATTGCAATGATGATCTCAATGAGAATGAATGATATGGACTTTGGTGTCAGAACATACCACTATTCCAAGATACTCTTAGAAGGCCATAACGATCTAGGTTGAGACATAAAAGTACCATTTTCTTCCTTATACAAATTGATTAAGGCTAGACTTTATCATACTCATCCTACGCATCACAAACATCATATACCAAAGGGTAGGGTCTCTGAACATCACGTCACATCCCAAAAGTCACTCACATAGGGCATTCCACTACACCCTAATCATTTCTTTCTATTTTCCTTAATTATTTAAAAAAGGTCATTTTTGAAGGTGCCCAAAATTACCAACTTATCACCAAGTTCTTAGATCAAGATATGGCAAAACAAACTTTTCATAATTTTGGAGGTCATTAATAGTGCTCAATTAAATCTAGAACATTATTAAACAAAAGGCACTATTACTTAATTAAAATAAAGCTCAAAATCAACTTGCTCTCCAACAGACTTCAACATTTTAACCAAGTAGACTCAAAAGGCATACTAGCACATAGCAATTTAATCTCCAATTTTTTGGAGTTATCGATCACTCTCCAAAATACCAAACCTCCATTTTTCAATTAAAGAGGGGAATTTAACATTTTTAAATCTTTGCAGAAAATCAAGTTTATATTTTTTATAAAATCCTCCAGATGCATAAAGAGCAGACTACTATTGAATTTTTCAGAATTTTTGGATCAACATCATAAAATCAATCAAAAAAAGATGAATATCAGAACGTTCCCATTTTTAAAGAAAAGAGCCTGTGCTCGAGTCGGAACGGGGCTCGGCAGAATCGCGGAATCTCGGCCGACCCGATGGCCTTGCTGGTAGGCTCGGGCCGAGACGTAAACCAAACGTTCGTCGAGGCCTGGCTCGACGAGGCGGAGGTGCAGACCGGTCTCTCGAGGCCTGGCTCAGCGAAGTTGGTGAGGGTCTGTCCGCCGTGCTATGCGGGCTGGGCGAGAAGGAGTGGAAGCAGGAGGCCGAGGCCTCGGGTGCTTACCAGATTGAGGCAGGCTCGAGGGGGAGGCTCGGCACGCGCTCGAGGGTGAGGCTCGTACCGGGCTCGAGGGGGTGGTCGGTGGAGCTGTTGAGCTCCTTCGCGGCTAGCGTCAGCGGCGCTCCGCGACCCTGCGCAACACACCGAGCCTCAATGGTTCCTGGTCCAGAGTCCACGTGAACCGAGGAACACGACACGGGGTTCGTTGGGAATGGTGCGAGGCCGGAGGCGACGAATTCTCACGAACCCGATCTCCGCCGGGTTTCTGCCGAGAGATTGGGAAACGCGTAGGTACGCCGGCTTGGAGGCGGTAGAGTAAAATTGAGGTGGTTGATTGCAGCACAATACACGGCGGAGCTCTTTGACTAGGTTGGTGGAGCGGGATCTAGTCACTGGAACTGTCTGGCGACGGAGTGCGGATCAATGAGTGCGGAGGTCCGGAGCTCCGTGCGGGCTTATATAGCCGCGGCCAAGGGCCCGGTGAGACCTCGGGGTGGTTGTGGATGACGGTTTGCGAGGCGTGCGCACCTCGATTGCGCTCTGGCGGATTACGTGCGTGCACCGGGGCTCGGGGCTGGGGGGCGCAAGCTCGGGGCCGGCGAGGCCACGCGGGCGGTGCTGGGCGGCGCGGTAGAGGACTGTAGGGGAACGGGAGCGATGGCCATCTCTCGCGAGGGGCCGGAGGGAACAGTGGCGACAGCCGCGGCAGTTTTGGTGGCGCTTGGGGAGCAGGCCGGCGTGCCGGCAGGCGCGCGCGGGCGCCATTGGCCGTGCCCCCCCCCTCATGTCGCTATGAGAAGAGACCAGTGAGGGTGTAGGTTTTACTTGTGGCTGTTTTCTACTTTTGCCAAAATGCCTCCCCAAAATTTGAACTTGCGCACAAAACCTCCCATACCAAATTTGTCTCGAAAAATGAGATCTACAACTTTGGTCAAAAGAACATTTCAATTCAAACAGTTTTTTGAACAAAATTTCAAAAACGAAAAAAGGGGAACACTTTGAAATTTGCATCATTTCAAAATTTTTTGGATTTTATACTGAAACTAGAAATCTTCAACTATGAAAGCCTGTTTTCCTTTTAAATCAAAACCTACAACTTTTGCTATAACTAACTTTTCCTAAACCTCATAAGTTTTTTAGACTCTTGTTGAAAACTTGAAAGGGAACAAAGTTGGGGTTTGTTGAATGTGAAATAAACTCAAAACTTTGTACTGCAACTTGAAAATTTGTAAATACCAAAGTTGTTTCTCTTTGACGCTCACAAACTTTGCTTTTTTGGACCACCCCCTAATTTTGAATAATTTTTAAATTACACCAGAGGATAAAATCCACAGGATTGGGAAATTAGGGTTTTGCAAAGAGGATTTGAAATCAAATTCTGCTTTTGAATACTTTGGCCAACACAAACAAAACTTCAAACACAAAGGAACAGAATTACACAAACTAATCACAGAGAGAAATTACCATTTTGCCCTAGTATAGAGAAGTGGGCTAATTAGATGTTTTGCAATAGAGGTAATTCCATAACTGACTAACCTTAGCAAATGCATACACATGAAATCATTGATCAAGATGCTTACATTGATGATAATGATGATATGTCAGTTAAATTACATTTAAACACCAGATGTGTTTCAACAAACAGCCTCCGCCCCCCTTAAAGAAATCTCGCCCCGAGTCTTCCACGTCTTATGAAAGGACAAGAGGGATAATAGCAAAACCTTACACTGGACAACATTCGATAAAGTCGGGGTAGTTTCTTGCTAAAATTCTTCAATTCCCAAGTAGCTTCTTCTTCAGAGTGCTGTTCCCACTGACTTTGTACCATCTTGTGGTGGTTCTTCGTGTAACGCGTCCTTGTGGCCCACACGCGACATGATATTTAGTAGGACAGATCAGGCTCTAGCTTGACACCTTCAACTTCCACTGACATGTCAGTACTCGGAGACACTTCTTGCGTTGGGAGACATGAAAACATTGTGGACTGCGAGAGATATCGGGCAACGTTCAGCTTGTAAGCTACCTTGCCACACATTCCAAAATCTCAAACGACCAAGTAGGGCGTGGGTGCTAAACTTCCTTTAGTACTCAAAACGAGTGACTCCTGGTTGTGTGAGACCTTGAATCTACAAAATCTCCACTTGAAACTCAAGGATCACCGTCTCTGTCGCATAGCCTTTTGTCGAGATTGGGCAATCTTCATTCCCTTGTATCTGCTTGACTTCTCTTCCATATCCTTGACCAGGTCAACTCCAAAGAAATTCCCCCTTTTTCCCGGTTCGGACCAACTGAGAGGTGTACGACAACGACGACCGTACAGTTGTTCAAAGGGTGCCCTCTGAGCTTTCTGTAACTGTTATTATATGAGAACTCTGCCAAGGGCACAACAGTCCACCCAAGTATCTCGAGGTGAAGGCACAGGTCTCTCAACAGTTTCCATGCACCTGGTTTGACTCGCTCCGCTGTCCATCAGTCTAGTGATGATGTATGCTGTTTGTAATAAAGCCTGGGTTCCAAGTGAAGGTATGGAACTCCTTCCAGAACTTAGGCACCAACTGGTACCAGCGGTCGAGACAATTGTCTTGGGTATTGCATGTAAGCTTCACTATGTTGTTTCTTGTAACAGCGCATATGTGGGGACGGTGTAATAGTCTTGACTGGCAGAAAGTGGAGCTTGTTGGTGAGTCGGTCCATCTTACCCAATTGAACAAACACCTTTCCGGGTCTTGGGTAGTCCATTAAGAATCCATGCTGATATCTTCCACTTCCCAGGCATGTCACGAAAACTGCAATCGTCCTCCATGTTTCTCATGTGCAACCGGCTTTGACTTGCTGACAAGTATCCAAAGCGAGCGACATAGCGAGCGATTTCAATCTTCATCTTGTCCACCCCAGAATCTCTGCCTCAGATCCTGTACATCTTGTTGCTGCCGGGTGGATGGAAAACCTAGACAGGTGTGCTTTCAGTCCAAGGATCACTGTCTCAACACTCAGGCACCTTGGGAACGATATAACGGTTCTTTGAACCAAACAACTCCTACTCAATCGATCCCCGAAACATCAGCCTTTCCGTCTCGGGACCTTTTCGATGATTGCTGATTCAGGGTTTCCCTTTTGTGCAGCAAATGACCTGGTTTCGCTGATGGTCTCTATCCTGACATGCTCAGAGTTCCCTTGTGGTACCATTTCAATAATCCCAATCCTTTCAGATCATGGCACCAAGGAAATCATAGGCTTCCGTCTCAGACAGTTCCAGTATGACTTGCGACTGAGGGCATCGGCGACTACATTCGCCTTACCAGGATGGTAATGCACTTCGATAACTCATACTCCTTGATTAACTCAGCTCATCTTCCGCTGCCTCATTTTCAACCTTCTTGAGTGAAAAAATGATATACGTTCAGGCTCTTTGTCGGTGTACACATTGCAAGCACTGCCCAACAGATAATGACCCATTCTTTCAAGCATTGCACCACTGCTGCTATTCAAGGTTACCCCCATGGGTTGGGTAAATTCTCCTCATGTCCGCTTAAGGCGCGTGAGCATAAGCGATCAACTCGACCTCTTGCATCAACACAACAACCCAAACCAGTACCAGATGCATCAAATCCGTATACGCTAAAGGGTTTCTTCTTTCGATATCTGGTTGACTGGACTGTGATGAGTTAACAGTTCCTTCAAGGCTTGAAAAGTCGCCTCCATGGTGGTGACCAAACAAAATCCACGAATTCTTCAACAACTGTGTGATAGGCGTGGCAACTTCTGGAAAATCTGGGATGAAACGACGATAGTATCCAGCCACTCCCCATGAAGCTCGAACTTCGTCTCGACAGTGGTATGGTGGCTTCCAATCCAAATATCTGCCTACTTTTCCACGGTCACTGACACCAACAAACACCTTCAGCGGACATGGACATGACCCAAGGAATGAATTCGATTTCTAGCCAATAATTCAGCATTTACTGAACTTGTGCATACAGCTGTGATCTCGAGACGAGAGAGAACGACACTGAAGATGCTTGTGCATGATCTGTCAGGATGTCTTGAATAAACAAGGAGGTCGTCAATGAACACGACTACAATTTATCGAGCCTGTGGCATTAACACAGAGTTCATGAGATACATGAAATACGGGTGCATTGGTCAAACCCGAAAGACAATGACCAAATACCATATAGCCTCTGGTGTGGAAAGCTGTTTTGGGAATGGATCTTATTACGGGACGAATCTTTATTTGGTGCTAGCCAGATCTGAGGTCGATCTTGGAAACACCTTCTGGCTCCAGAATAACTGTCAAAAAGAGGTCAATGCGAGGCAAAGAATCTTTATTCTTGATGGTGACCTCATTGAGTGGGCGATAGTCAACGCACAGACGAAGACTTTTGTCCTTCTTCTTCACAAAGATAGCAGGGCACCCAAGGAGATGAACTTGAGGCGAATGAGACCCTTGTCCAATAGCTCTTGCAATTGGATCTTAGCTCTGCCAATTCTCTGGGAGGCATTCGATAAGCTCTACGGGATAGTAGGAGCAGTCCCGGCTTTAGCTCTATAGCAAACTCACATCACGTCAGAGGCAGACCGGGTAGATCTTCTGGAAGAGACATCAGGGAACTCACAGACCACGGGAATATCCTGACTTCCCGGAGCATAGGCAAAATTTAACTGGGTGGTTGTTGGCTTTGAGGCATTTGGAAGTTGGAGAAAGTTTGGAGGTACTGTTAGGAATATCCACTCTCACAACTCTATTCAAGATGTCTATCATGGCTTTATACTGACACAATCCAATTCATGCCTAAGATGACATCTATCTCTTGATCGCGCAGTACTATCATGGTGGTAGGAAAGACATGTTCCCCCCAACATTACTGGTATGCTGCGGACCACTTCCTTAGTATTTATCCTCCTCCAGGCGAAAGTATGCAAAAACTTTCTTTTAACTCCCCCATGGGTAACTCATGCTTGATGACAAAAGTGCGACTGATGAAGGAATGCGATGCACCAGAATCAACAAGACGATTGCAGGATGATTGGGCAACAGGGAACCTACCGAGCATGACGGGCTCTCCTTCTGGGATGTTACTGACGGTGGTGAAGTAGACTTGCCCGTGCTTCCTGACAAGCTTGCCCTTCTGGACGTGCTGCTGCGGTGCACGGTGCTGCTGCTGCTGTGATCCTCCAGGGCCTTTCTGTGCATACTGGGCATTCTTCTTGGGTTTTGGGCACTCGCGAGCCCAGTGACCAACTTGGCCACAGTTGTAGCATGGGAGGTTGTAAGCTGTTTGTGGGGCGGTGACACGAACACCTGGGGCGTTCGGCTGAGTGGCACTTTGCTGGTTGGCATTATGGGTGGTGGCTGCGGTACGAACGACCACTTGCTGATGGGGGTATGGGGCACGGTTTTGATGGTGACTGGGGTGGTAGATGACTCTTGGGCGCTTATGGTTGCTGGAGAAACTGCTAGACCCAGCCTTCTTCTTCTTTTTCTCTTCCTGGTACTGGCGGTTGCTTTCCCTCAAAAGCAACAGCACGGTCAACGACATCATGGTAGGATCCATTCAGGTTGTTGGACAGACCTCTACGAATCTTAGGGTGCAGACCCCTGAGGAAACAATCTCTCTTCTTTCCGTCCGTGTTGACATAGTCGGAGGCATACTGGCTGAGGTGATTGAATTGTCCCACGTACTGCATGACGGTGGAATCTTTCTGTTGCAGGGCCAAGAACTGATCCAACTTCATTCTCATCAATCCCGAAGGGATGTGATGTGCTCTGAAAGCGGTGCGGAACTCTTCCCAGGTCAACTCATGACCTTCAGGTTGGGCAGCCAACAGGTTGGCGTACCAGGCACTTGCGGGACCACGGAGCTGCTGAGAAGCGAACCGAGGCTTCTGGATCTCTGTGCATCGGATGAGACCAACTTCTGCTCCATGGTGCGGAGCCAATCATCAGCTTCGAGGGGTTCATCGGCTCTGGTGAAAAACCGGTGGACGGGTTTCAGTGAACTCCACATAGGTGGTCTCTTGGTTGTGGCGACCACGGTGACCAACATTCTGCTGTCCTTGGTTTTGAGCCATAAGGTTGGCGGCGGCGGCCAAGGCTGCAATGGCATCTGCCAGGGTAGCAGGAACTGGTGGAGGATTTGGAAGGTTGGCACCTCCGGAACTTCCTGCTCCAGTGCGGGTGTTCACAGGCATCTGTTAAGAAGTTTGGGAACTTAGCATCCAAAGATTGCTTTTGAACGAAACTGACTGATAAGATTCATTGATGCAAGGGTAGATAACTGATACAGAAGTTCGATAGATAACCACATGACTGACAAAAGGAAAGGTACAAGACAAGATACAAACTCGACTAAACAGAAGACCAACTAACGCCCCAAACCTAGACTTAAGGCTTTAGGTAAGCGGATGGTACAGACACAAGGAAGTCTAGTCATCATCGATGAAGATCAACTCTTCGTCATCATCATCATCCTCGATGATAAGCTCAGGCTCTTCCTCCTCATCTTCATCTTCAACGTGGACATCTTCAGCAGTTCCACTTCTACATTCTGGACTGGCTCATGTCCTACTTCAGGTTCCTCCACGACTCCATCTTCTGGATCCTCAGCAACAGGTGGAATCATGGGGTGAAGTTGGTTGTACAGCTGATGTGCCTCCTCATGAAGTATATCATTGTACTGCTCAAACCTGAGCGGTGTACTGCTGTAGTCCATGGAACTGGGCTCTGGCAACGTCCTCGCGGGTCCAAGCATCATTGCGCTGCTCGATAGCGCGAACCGTGTTCCGATTGGCCTGCTCCAGAGAAGCTCGTGCCTCATAAAACTCCATGCAGGAAAGATAGAAGTCATGCTCCATGTTTTCCATCTCGGCCTTCAGATTCTTGATTTCCTCCTTCAGCTGCTTGCGGGTGCGGCGGGGGAAAAGCGATGACCATTGGAGGATTCTCCAGTCTCTTCTCCGGTGCGGGCGCCAGCTGGTGACGCGGCACACCATGCGGTCCAGTCGACTTGCGGAACAGTCCGCTTGAGGATGACCATATCTGGACAAGAGGGTATAGGTGAGAAAGGCTAGCAAGAAAAAGGTAAAGGCATACTAACCCAACCGATTTAGAGAGGAAGTTATACTTAAGTGATTATGACATGATGCATGATTCGTTCCTACGGAATCAAGGCAATACAACTACTAAGGTAAGGTACATAGGGCTATACAAGTTGTCTTGCTACTAGTTGCCAAAGACAAGATGAGAATAGGAGAGAAGCAATTTGGACTCAAAATAGTCAAGTTTAGTTTTGGACTCAAAAATCTTTTGAAGTTTTCGCAAAAAAAAAAAAATTGCAACGTCGTAGTGAGATGCTCCGATACCACTCTGTGACGTAACGGCCCTAATCCCATGGCCCACGATCACCGTCAACCACTGACAGTCGATCCGTACAGCCAAGAGATTAAGACCGGGTTCGCCACTGGGCTACAGTCAGTGCCCGATGTCCGCAGGATCATCTCACAATTCAGTTACAATCTCTTGAACATTTTGACAAATAATATCGGAGTAAATAGCGGAAGACTTAAATAACAATAGTTTTACAAACCAGTGTTCAACATAAACTTAAAGTGAAGTTATTACAGACCATAGTTCAAATAGATAGAGTTGACAGGGTAGCAGATGACAACAACTAAAAGATATAGATACATCACCCAGCCCGAGGGTGAATAATCACTCATCGGCCTCATCGGCCTCTTCCTGAACCACAGTCACACAGCAGGGTCCAAGGCATACTGAGGGATCTGCCATACCTGCAACATGGGTAAAAGAACCCTGAGTACAAAGGTACTCAACAAGACTTAACCGACTAAAGAAAAGGGGAGGAGACTCAGGAATGAAGGCTTAGGGTAGTCAAGGTAAGGCTTAAGCAAGATCAAGTATTTTGCAGAAAAGCATTTTTGTAAATCTTATTTTATTTTGAAAGATTCAGTATTCCTCAATTCTTCATCCTTCATGATTCATTTTACATTTCAAACATTCCTAGTTGAGAACCACTCTCCGTTGAGAGTCAATGGAACAAGTCTCCATAACCGAGGAGCAACGTTAATCGGATAAAGAATACTCAGCTGAGGATCCCTATTCACACTGCATATGTAGCACCCAAGCTTGCATATGCCAACTCGTCTTCCACGATTCCTCCATTATTGGGCCCGGTCCTACGCCACCCGGAAGTACAGTACACCACTCCAATCCGGGACTCTAACCCACGTGGGTACATGCTACTTCCGCCATCTCTCCACTCCCAGTGCGCGGTTGTCGGTCCAATAATGGATTTCTCGGAGCCAGAGCTTTCCGTAGTATGTGAATAGTTGCAAGTCCTGCCCAGCAGGCCCCCATACGGATGGTCCCTAATTTTCCAGCCAGCAACTGTGCCTTGGTTATATCTCACCCAAGCGCAACAGTCCTGTCAGTTTTTCAACCCGTCCCGGTCGGTGTCAACTGTCGAGTCCCGGACTACGACATGACGGCACCGTACGCAAGGACAACCTCTCCTTCCCATTGACTAAGTACGGATCAGATACTTAGCCAATAGTGGGAGTAAACCAGAAATTCCCATAAATATTCTTAAGTGATCACACTTTTGAAATTGGCATTTTTATTGCAAATCTATCATATAGCATTGCTAAGCATTTTGCAATAGTTTTTGAAAACAGGTGTCGGGTATTTCATTGGTCAAGGTAGATAATGCATCAGAGAGGATTTCACTCAACTCCTATCAACCTAATGCAATAATTTAACTCAAAACATTTAAAGAAAACATTTATAAAAGCAAGGTAGGGTTAAATGCACCGGGGCTTGCCTTGGATGGCAAAAAGAGTAGACTCGGGGTAGGTATAAGCGTCGGAGCTCGGGGTTGCCTTGGGGACGGATCCTTCGGCGGCTACCTCGACTTCAGGGCCTTCTTCGTCAACTATACGGATGCAATGATGAATGCTCATGAGAATGATGATATGGACTTATGGTGCAAGACAATACCACTGATTCAAGATTACTCTTAGGCAAGGCATAAACGAAATCTAGGTTGAGCATAAAAGTAACCATTTCTTCCTTAAGCAAATTGATTAACTAGACTTTATCATAACTATCCTAAGCATCACAAACATCATAGACCAAAGGGTAGGGGTCTATGAACATCACGCAATCCCAAAAGTCACTTCACAGGGCATTCACACTAACCCTAATCATTTCTTTCTATTTTCTTAATTATTTAAAAAGGTCATTTTATGAAGGTGCTCCAAAAATTACCAAATTAATCACACAAGTTCATTAGAGTACAAGTATATGGCAAAACAAATTTCATAATTTTTGGAGGTCATTAAGGTGCTCAATTAAATCTAGACATTTAATTAACAAAAGGCACTATTCCTTAATTAAAATAAAGCTCAAAAATCAACTTGCTCCAAAAGACTTCAAAATTTTACCAGAGACTCAGAAAGGCATAACTAGCACATAGAAATTTATCTCCAGATTTTTGGAGTTATAGATCACTCTCCAAAAATACCAAAACCTTCATTTTTCAATTAAAAGGGGAATTTTACATTTTTAAATCTTTGCAGAAAAGTCAAGTTTTATATTTTTATAAAATACTCCAGAGCATAAAGAGTCTACTGTGAAATTTTCAGAATTTTTGGATCAACACAGAAAATCATACAAAAAGATGAAATATCAGAACTGTTCCCATTTTTAAAAGGAAAAGAGCACTGTGCTCGAGTCGGAACGGGGCTCGGGCGAATCGCGGAACTCTCGGCCGACCGAGGCCTGGCTGGTAGGCTCGGGCGAGACGGAAACCAAACGTTTCGTCCGAGGCCTGGCTCGACGAGGCGGAGGGTGCACAGGTTCTCTCGAGGCCTGGCTCGAGCGAAGTGGTGAGGGTCTGTCCGCCGAGGCTCGGGCTCGGGCGAGACGGAGTGGAAGCAGAGGCCGAGGCCTCGGGTGCTTACCAAGGATTGGAGGCAGGGCTCGAGGGTGAGGCTCGGCACGCGCTCGAGGGTGAGGCTCGACACGGGCTCGAGGGGCGGTGGTTCGGTGGAGCTCCTTCGGCGGCGAGCGGCGAGCGGCGCTCCGGCGACCCTGCGCAACACACGAGACCGCAAGGGTCTGGTCAGAGTCGCACGGGACCGAGGAACACGACACGGGGGTCGGTGAGGGATGGTCGAGGCCGGAGGCGACGAATTTCACGAACCCGAGCTCGCCGGGTTTCTGCCGGAGATGGGAACGGCGAGGTTACGCCGGGCGATTGGAGGCGGTAGAGGTAAAATTGGAGGGTGGTGAAGCAGCACAAGAACACGGCGGAGCTTTTGAGCTAGGTGGTGGAGCGGCGGAGGCACTGGACTGTGCTGGCGACGGAGGCGGAGATGAGTGCGGAGGTCGGAGCTCCGGCGGGCTTATATAGCCGCGGCCAGGGCCGGTAGAGACCTCGGGGTGGTGTGGATGAGGTTTGCGGAGGCGTGCGCACTCGATTGCGCTCTGGCGGATACGTGGGCGTGCAGCCGGGGCTCGGGCGCAAGCTCGGCCGGCGATGGCCACGCGGCGGCGGCGCGGAGAGGACTGTAGGGGACGGGAGCGAGGGCCAGCGCTCGCGCGCGGGCGCGGAGGGAACAGGGCGACAGCGGCGGCAGGTTGGTGGCGCGTGGGGAGCAGCCGGGCGTGCGGCAGGCGCGGCGCGGGCGCCATGGCCGGGCCCCCCCTCTGTCGCTATGAAGAAGAGGAACAGTGTAGGGTGTAGGGTTTGACTTTTGGCTAGTTTCTGACTTTTGCAAAATGCTCCCAAAATTTGAACTGTGCGACAAAAACTCCCAATACCAAAGTTGTTCAGAAAAATGAGATCTACAACTTTGTCAAAAAGAACATTTTCAAATTCCAAACAGTTTTTGAACAAAATTCAAAAACAGAAAAAGGGGACACTTTTGAAATTTGAATCAATTCAAAATTACTTTGGATTTTATACTGAAACTAGAAAATCTTCAAACATGAAAGCTGTTCCTTTTATCAAAACCTACAACTTTGCTATAATACACTTTTCCAGAAACTCATTAGTTTTTGAACTCTTTTTGAAAACTGAAAAGGGAACAAAAGTTGGGGTTTGATTGAATTTGAAATAACTCAAAACTTTGTACTGCAACTTGAAAATTTGTAAATACCAAAGTTGTTTCTCTTTGACAGCTCTACAACTTTGCTTTTTGGACCAACCCCAAATTTTGAATAATTTTTAAATTACACCAGAGGGATAAAATCCAGGATTTGGAAATTAGGGTTTTGCAAAAGGGATTTGAAATCAAATTCTGATTTTTGAACTTTGGCCAACACAACAAAACTTCAAGACACCAAAGGAACAAGAATTACACAAAACTAATCACAGAGATGAAATTACCATTTTGCCCTAGTAGAGAGAAGTGGGCTAATTAGGATTTTTGCAATAGAGGTAATTCACATAAAATGATACACTTAGCAAAATGCATACACATGAAATCATGATCAAGATGCTTAATGATGATAATGATGATATGTCAAGTTAATTACAGTTAAACACCAGAGGTGTTACAGCCTCCCCCCCTTAAAGAAATCTCGCCCCGAGATTCCACGTCTTATGAAAGGACAAAGAAGGGATAAAGGCAAAACCTTACATGGACAGCGATTCGAGAAAGTCGGGGTAGTTCTTTGCTAAGAAGTCTTCAGATTCCCAAGTAGCTTCTTCTTCAGAGTGCTGGTTCCACTGGACTTTGTACCATCTTGTGGTGGTTCTTCGGGTAACGCGATCCTTGTGGTCCAACACGCGAACTGGATATTCTGAGTAGGACAGATCAGGCTCTAGCTTGACACCTTCAACTTCCACGACATGTTCAGGTACTCGGAGACACTTCTTGAGTTGGGAGACATGGAAAACATTGTGGACTGCGGAGAGATGATCGGGCAACTTCAGCTTGTAAGCTACCTTGCCACAACATTCCAAAATCTCAAACGGACCAATGTAGCGGGGTGCTAACTTTCCTTTAACTCCAAAACGAGTGACTCCTTTGGTTGGTGAGACCTTGAGATATACATAATCTCCAACTTGAAACTTCAGAGGTCGACGTCTCTTGTCAGCATAGCTCTTTTGTCGAGATTGGGCAATCTTCATGTTCTCTTGTATCTGCTTGACTTTCTCTTCCATATCCTTGACCAGGTCAACTCCAAAGAATTCCCTTTCTCCAGGTTCGGACCAACTGAGAGGTGTACGACAACGACGACCGTACAGTGCTTCAAAGGGTGCCATCTTGATGCTTTCTTGGTAACTGTTATTATATGAGAACTCTGCCAAGGGCAAACAGTCATCCCAAGTATCTGCGAAGGTGAGAGCACAGGCTCTCAACATGTCTTCCAGCACCTGGTTGACTCGCTCCGTCTGTCCATCAGTCTGAGGATGATATGCTGTGCTGTATAAGAGCTGGGTTCCAAGTGAGGTATGGAACGCCTTCCAGAACTTAGCAACAAACTGGGTACCGCGGTCAGAGACAATGGTCTTGGGTATGCCATGAAGCTTCACTATGTTGTTCTTGTACAAGGCGGCATATGTGGGGACGGTGTAAATAGTCTTGACTGGCAGAAAGTGAGCTTGTTTGGTGAGTCGGTCCACGATTACCCAAATGGAATCAAAACCTTTCCGGGTCTTGGGTAGCCCATTAATAAAATCCATGCTGATATCTTCCCACTTCCAGGCAGGTACAGATAAAGACTGCAATTCTCCTCCAGGTTTCATGTGCACGGCTTTGACTTTCTGACAAGTATCACAGCGAGCGACATAGCGAGCGATTTCAATCTTCATCTTTGTCCACCAGAATCTCTGCCTCAGATCCTGGTACATCTTGTTGCTGCCGGGGTGGATGGAAAACCTAGACAGGTGTGCTTCATCAAGGATCAACTGTCTCAACTCAGGCACCTTGGGAACTACTAGACGGTTCTTGAACCAAACAACTCCTACATCATCGATCCTGAAACAATCAGCCTTTCCGGTCTGGACCTTTTCGATGATGTGCTTGATTCCAGGGTTATCCTTTTGTGCAGCAATGACCTGTTCTCTGATAGAGGTCTCTATCCTGACATTGCTCAGAGTTCCTTGTGGTACCATTTCAATACCCATCCTTTCAAGATCATGGCACAAGGAAAGATCATAGGGCTTCGTCGTCAGACAGTTGCAGTATGACTTGCGACTGAGGGCATCGGCGACTACATTCGCCTTACCAGGATGGTAATGCACTTCGATATCATAATCCTTGATTAACTCAAGCCATCTTCGCTGCCTCATGTTCAACTCTTCTTGAGTGAAGATATACTTCAGGCTCTTATGATCGGTGTACACATTGCAAGCACTGCCCAACAGATAATGACGCCATATCTTCAAAGCATGCACCACTGCTGCTAATTCAAGGTCATGGGTTGGGTAATTCTCCTCATGTCGCTTAAGCTGCCGTGAGGCATAAGCGATCACTCGACCTTCTTGCATCAACACACAACCCAAACCAGTACCAGATGCATCACAGTATACATCAAAGGGTTTCTCGATATCTGGTTGAGCTAGGACTGGTGATGTAGTTAACAGTTCCTTCAAGGCTTGAAAAGCTTGCTCACAGGCTGGTGACCAAACAAAATCCACGGAATTCTTCAACAACTCTGTGATAGGCTTGGCAACTCTGGAGAAATCTGGGATGAAACGACGATAGTATCCAGCCATTCCCATGAAGCTGCGAACTTCGCGGACAGTGGTAGGTGGCTTCCAATCCAAGATATCTGCCACTTTTCCAGGGTCAACTGACACACCTTCAGCGGACAGGACATGACCAAGGAATTGAATTCGATCTAGCCAGAATTCACATTTACTGAACTTGGCATACAGCTGGTGATCTCTGAGACGAGAGAGAACGACACGAAGATGCTTGGCATGATCTTCAGGAGTTCTTGAATAAACAAGGATGTCGTCAATGAACACGACTACAAATTTATCGAGCTCTGGCATGAACACAGAGTTCATGAGATACATGAAATGAGCGGGTGCATTGGTCAAACCGAAAGACATGACCAAATACTCATATAGGCCGTATCTGGTGGTGAAAGCTGTTTTGGGAATATCTTCGGGACGAATCTTTATTTGGTGATAGCCAGATCTGAGGTCGATCTTGGAAAACACTCTGGCTCCAGATAACTGGTCAAAAAGAAGGTCAATGCGAGGCAAAGGATATTTATTCTTGATGGTGACCTCATTGAGTGGGCGATAGTCAACGCACAGACGAAGACTTTTGTCCTTCTTCTTCACAAAGATAGCAGGGCAACCCCAAGGAGATGAACTTGGGCGAATGAGACCCTTGTCCAATAGCTCTTGCAATTGGATCTTTAGCTCTGCCAATTCTCTGGGAGGCATTCGATAAGCTCTACGGGATATAGGAGCAGTCCCGGGCTTTAGCTCTATAGCAAACTCAACATCACGGTCGGGAGGTAGACCAGGTAGATCTCCTGGGAAGACATCAGGGAACTCACAGACTACGGGGATATCCCTGATTTCCGGAGCATAGGCAGAATTTAACTGGGTGGTTGTTGGCTTTTGAGGCATTGGAAGTTGGAGAAAGAGTTTGGAGGTACTGTTAGGAATATCCACTCTCACAACTCTATTCAAGATGTCTATCATGGCTTTATACTGACACATCCAATTCATGCCTAAGATGACATCTATCTCTTGATCGCGCAGTACTATCATGGTGGTAGGAAAGACATGTTCCCCCAACATTACTGGTATGCTGCGGACCACTTCCTTAGTATTCATCCGTCCTCCAGGCGAAAGTATGCAAAAACTTTCTTTTAACTCCCCCATGGGTAACTCATGCTTGATGACAAAAGTGCGACTGATGAAGGAATGCGATGCACCAGAATCAAACAAGACGATTGCAGGATGATTGGCAACAGGGAACCTACCGAGCATGACGGGCTCTCCTTCTGGGATGTTACTGACGGTGGTGAAGTAGACTTGCCCGTGCTTCCTGACAAGCTTGCCCTTCTGGACGTGCTGCTGCGGTGCACGGTGCTGCTGCTGCTGTGATCCTCCAGGGCCTTTCTGTGCATACTGGGCATTCTTCTTGGGTTTTGGGCACTCGCGAGCCCAGTGACCAACTTGGCCACAGTTGTAGCATGGGAGGTTGTAAGCTGTTTGTGGGGCGGTGACACGAACACCTGGGGCGTTCGGCTGAGTGGCACTTTGCTGGTTGGCATTATGGGTGGTGGCTGCGGTACGAACGACCACTTGCTGATGGGGGTATGGGGCACGGTTTTGATGGTGACTGGGGTGGTAGATGACTCTTGGGCGCTTATGGTTGCTGGAGAAACTGCTAGACCCAGCCTTCTTCTTCTTTTTCTCTTCCTGGTACTGGCGGTTGCTTTCCTCAAAAGCAACAGCACGGTCAACGACATCATGGTAGGATCCATTCAGGTTGTTGGACAAACCTCTACGAATCTTAGGGTGCAGACCCCTGAGGAAACAATCTCTCTTCTTTTCCTCCGTGTTGACATAGTCGGAGGCATACTGGCTGAGGTGATTGAATTGTCCCACGTACTGCATGACGGTGGAATCTTTCTGTTGCAGGGCCAAGAACTGATCCAACTTCATTCTCATCAATCCCGAAGGGATGTGATGTGCTCTGAAAGCGGTGCGGAACTCTTCCCAGGTCAACTCATGACCTTCAGGTTGGGCAGCCAACAGGTTGGCGTACCAGGCACTTGCGGGACCACGGAGCTGCTGAGAAGCGAACCGAGGCTTCTGGATCTCTGTGCATCGGATGAGACCAAACTTCTGCTCCATGGTGCGGAGCCAATCATCAGCTTCGAGGGGTTCATCGGCTCTGGTGAAAACCGGTGGACGGGTTTCAGTGAACTCCACATAGGTGGTCTCTTGGTTGTGGCGACCACGGTGACCAACATTCTGCTGTCCTTGGTTTTGAGCCATAAGGTTGGCGGCGGCGGCCAAGGCTGCAATGGCATCTGCCAGGGTAGCAGGAACTGGTGGAGGATTTGGAAGGTTGGCACCTCCGGAACTTCCGGCTCCAGTGCGGGTGTTCACAGGCATCTGTTAAGAATTTGGGAACTTAGCATCCAAAGATTGCTTTTGAACGAAACTGACTGATAAGATTCATTGATGCAAGGGTAGATAACTGATACAGAAGTTCGATAAAAACCACTGACTGACAAAAGAAAGGTACAAGACAAGATACAGACTCGACTAAACAGAAGACCAACTAACGCCCCAAACCTAGACTAAGGCTTTAGGTGAGCAGATGGTACAGACACAAGGAATCTAGTCGTCATCGATGATGATCATCTCTTCATCTTCATCTTCGATGATGAGCTCAGGCTCTTCCTCCTCATCTTCATCTCCAACGTGAACATCTTCAGCAGGTTCCACTTCTACATTCTGGACTGGCTCATGTCCTACTTCAGGTTCCTCCACGACTCCATCTTCTGGATCCTCAGCAACAGGTGGAATCATGGGGTGAAGTTGGTTGTACAGCTGATGTACCTCCTCATGAAGTATATCATTGTACTGCTCAACCTGAGCGGTGTACTGCTGTAGTCCATGGAACTGGGCTCTGGCGACGTCCTCGCGGTCCCAAGCCTCATTGCGCTGTTCGATAGCGCGAACCGTGTTCCGATTGGCCTGCTCCAGAGAAGCTCGTGCCTCATAAAACTCCATGCGGGAAAGGTAGAAGTCATGCTCCATGTTCTCCATTTCAGCCTTCAGATTCTTGATTTCCTCCTTCAGCTGTTTGCGGGTGCGGCGGGAAAAACGATGACCATTGGAGGATTTTCCAGTCTCTTCTCCGGTGCGTGGCGCCAGCTGGTGACGCGGCACACCATTTGGTCCAGTCGACTTGCGGGCAGTCCGCTTGAGGATGACCATATCTGGACAAGAGGGTATAGGTGAGAAAGGCTAGCAAGAAAAAGGTAAAGGCATACTAACCCAACCGACTTAGAGAGGAAGTTATTACCTTAAGTGATTATGACATGATGCATGATTCGTTCCTACGGAATCAAGGCAATGCAACTACTAAGGTAACGTACATAGGGCTTAAACAAGTTGTCTTGCTACTAGTTGCCAAAGACAAGATGAGATGAGAAAGACAAGATGAGAGGAGAGAAGCAATTTGGACTCAAAATAGTCAAGTTTAGTTTTTGGACTTAAAAACCTTTTGAAGTTTTCGCAAAAAGATTGCAACGTCGTAGTGAGATGCTCCGATACCACTCTGTGACGTAACGGCCCTAATCCCATGGCCCACCGATCACTATCAACCACTGACAGTCGATCCGTACAGCCAAGAGATTAAGACCGGGTTCGCCACTGGGCTACATCAGTGCCCGATGTCCGCAGGATCATCTCACAATTCAGTTACAATCTCTTGAACATTTTGACAAATAATATCGGAGTAAATAGCGGAAGACTTAAATAACAATAGTTTTACAAACCAGTGTTCAACATAAACTTAAAGTGGAGTTATTACAGACCATAGTTCAAATAGATAGAGTTGACAGGGTAGCAGATGACAACAACTAAAAGATATAGATACATCACCCAGCCCGAGGGTGAATAATCACTCATCGGCCTCATCGGCCTCTTCCTGAACCACAGTCACACAGCAGGGTCCAAGGCATACTGAGGGATCTGCCATACCTGCAACATGGGTAAAAGAACCCTGAGTACAAAGGTACTCAACAAGACTTAACCGACTAAAGAAAAGGGGAGGAGACTCAGGAATGAAGGCTTAGGGTAGTCAAGGTAAGGCTTAAGCAAGATCAAGTATTTTGCAGAAAAGCATTTTTGTAAATCTTATTTTATTTTGAAAGATTCAGTATTCCTCAATTCTTCATCCTTCATGATTCATTTTACATTTCAAAACATTCCTAGTTGAGAACCACTCTCCGTTGAGAGTCAATGGAACAAGTCTCCATAACCGAGGAGCAACGTTAATCCGGATAAAGAATACTCAGCTGAGGATCCCTATTCACACTGCATATGTAGCACCCAAGCTTGCATATGCCAACTCGTCTTCCACGATTCCTCCATTATTGGGCCCGGTCCTACGCCACCCGGAAGTACAGTACACCACTCCAATCCGGGACTCTAACCCACGTGGGTACATGCTACTTCCGCCATCTCTCCACTCCCAGTGCGCGGTTGTCGGTCCAATAATGGATTTCTCGGAGCCAGAGCTTTCCGTAGTATGTGAATAGTTGCAAGTCCTGCCCAGCAGGCCCCCATACGGATGGTCCCTAATTTTCCAGCCAGCAACTGTGCCTTGGTTATATCTCACCCAAGCGCAACAGTCCTGTCAGTTTTTCAACCCGTCCCGGTCGGTGTCAACTGTCGAGTCCCGGACTACGACATGACGGCACCGTACGCAAGGACAACCTCTCCTTCCCATTGACTAAGTACGGATCAGATACTTAGCCAATAGTGGGAGTAAACCAGAAATTCCCATAAATATTCTTAAGTGATCACACTTTTGAAATTGGCATTTTTATTGCAAATCTATCATATAGCATTGCTAAGCATTTTGCAATAGTTTTTGAAAAACAGGTGTCGGGTATTTCATTGGTCAAGGTAGATAATGCATCAGAGAGGATTTCACTCAACTCCTATCAACCTAATGCAATAATTTAACTCAAAACATTTAAAGAAAACATTTATAAAAGCAAGGTAGGGTTAAATGCACCGGGGCTTGCCTTGGATGGCAAAAAGAGTAGACTCGGGGTAGGTATAAGCGTCGGAGCTCGGGGTTGCCTTGGGGACGGATCCTTCGGCGGCTACCTCGACTTCAGGGCCTTCTTCGTCAACTATACGGATGCAATGATGAATGCTCATGAGAATGATGATATGGACTTATGGTGCAAGACAATACCACTGATTCAAGATTACTCTTAGGCAAGGCATAAACGAAATCTAGGTTGAGCATAAAAGTAACCATTTCTTCCTTAAGCAAAATTGATTAAACTAGACTTTATCATAACTATCCTAAGCATCACAAACATCATAGACCAAAGGGTAGGGGTCTATGAACATCACGCAATCCCAAAAGTCACTTCACAGGGCATTCACACTAACCCTAATCATTTCTTTCTATTTTTCTTAATTATTTAAAAAAGGTCATTTTATGAAGGTGCTCCAAAAATTACCAAATTAATCACACAAGTTCATTAGAGTACAAGTATATGGCAAAACAAATTTCATAATTTTTGGAGGTCATTAAGGTGCTCAATTAAATCTAGACATTTAATTAACAAAAGGCACTATTCCTTAATTAAAATAAAGCTCAAAAATCAACTTGCTCCAAAAGACTTCAAAATTTTACCAGAGACTCAGAAAGGCATAACTAGCACATAGAAATTTATCTCCAGATTTTTGGAGTTATAGATCACTCTCCAAAAATACCAAAACCTTCATTTTTCAATTAAAAGGGGAATTTTACATTTTTAAATCTTTGCAGAAAAGTCAAGTTTTATATTTTTATAAAATACTCCAGAGCATAAAGAGTCTACTGTGAAATTTTCAGAATTTTTGGATCAACACAGAAAATCATACAAAAAGATGAAATATCAGAACTGTTCCCATTTTTAAAAGGAAAAGAGCACTGTGCTCGAGTCGGAACGGGGCTCGGGCGAATCGCGGAACTCTCGGCCGACCGAGGCCTGGCTGGTAGGCTCGGGCGAGACGGAAACCAAACGTTTCGTCCGAGGCCTGGCTCGACGAGGCGGAGGGTGCACAGGTTCTCTCGAGGCCTGGCTCGAGCGAAGTGGTGAGGGTCTGTCCGCCGAGGCTCGGGCTCGGGCGAGACGGAGTGGAAGCAGAGGCCGAGGCCTCGGGTGCTTACCAAGGATTGGAGGCAGGGCTCGAGGGTGAGGCTCGGCACGCGCTCGAGGGTGAGGCTCGACACGGGCTCGAGGGGCGGTGGTTCGGTGGAGCTCCTTCGGCGGCGAGCGGCGAGCGGCGCTCCGGCGACCCTGCGCAACACACGAGACCGCAAGGGTCTGGTCAGAGTCGCACGGGACCGAGGAACACGACACGGGGGTCGGTGAGGGATGGTCGAGGCCGGAGGCGACGAATTTCACGAACCCGAGCTCGCCGGGTTTCTGCCGGAGATGGGAACGGCGAGGTTACGCCGGGCGATTGGAGGCGGTAGAGGTAAAATTGGAGGGTGGTGAAGCAGCACAAGAACACGGCGGAGCTTTTGAGCTAGGTGGTGGAGCGGCGGAGGCACTGGACTGTGCTGGCGACGGAGGCGGAGATGAGTGCGGAGGTCGGAGCTCCGGCGGGCTTATATAGCCGCGGCCAGGGCCGGTAGAGACCTCGGGGTGGTGTGGATGAGGTTTGCGGAGGCGTGCGCACTCGATTGCGCTCTGGCGGATACGTGGGCGTGCAGCCGGGGCTCGGGCGCAAGCTCGGCCGGCGATGGCCACGCGGCGGCGGCGCGGAGAGGACTGTAGGGGACGGGAGCGAGGGCCAGCGCTCGCGCGCGGGCGCGGAGGGAACAGGGCGACAGCGGCGGCAGGTTGGTGGCGCGTGGGGAGCAGCCGGGCGTGCGGCAGGCGCGGCGCGGGCGCCATGGCCGGGCCCCCCCTCTGTCGCTATGAAGAAGAGGAACAGTGTAGGGTGTAGGGTTTGACTTTTGGCTAGTTTCTGACTTTTGCAAAATGCTCCCAAAATTTGAACTGTGCGACAAAAACTCCCAATACCAAAGTTGTTCAGAAAAATGAGATCTACAACTTTGTCAAAAAGAACATTTTCAAATTCCAAACAGTTTTTGAACAAAATTCAAAAACAGAAAAAGGGGACACTTTTGAAATTTGCATCAATTCAAAATTACTTTGGATTTTATACTGAAACTAGAAAATCTTCAAACATGAAAGCTGTTCCTTTTATCAAAACCTACAACTTTGCTATAATACACTTTTCCAGAAACTCATTAGTTTTTGAACTCTTTTTGAAAACTGAAAAGGGAACAAAAGTTGGGGTTTGATTGAATTTGAAATAACTCAAAACTTTGTACTGCAACTTGAAAATTTGTAAATACCAAAGTTGTTTCTCTTTGACAGCTCTACAACTTTGCTTTTTGGACCAACCCCAAATTTTGAATAAATTTTTAAATTACACCAGAGGGATAAAATCCAGGATTTGGAAATTAGGGTTTTGCAAAAGGGATTTGAAATCAAATTCTGATTTTTGAACTTTGGCCAACACAACAAAACTTCAAGACACCAAAGGAACAAGAATTACACAAAACTAATCACAGAGATGAAATTACCATTTTGCCCTAGTAGAGAGAAGTGGGCTAATTAGGATTTTTGCAATAGAGGTAATTCACATAAAATGATACACTTAGCAAAATGCATACACATGAAATCATGATCAAGATGCTTAATGATGATAATGATGATATGTCAAGTTAATTACAGTTAAACACCAGAGGTGTTACACCGTTCCAGGCTTCCTTATTTTGCAAAAAAGATTGGTGTTTCAGACCCGGCAACAGAGCTGTTTACAAGTCCTGACCTTCGGGCGTGCCATTTGCAATGTGCTTCGGAAGAGAGGCGTTTTCTCGGCCGGGTCTTTGGTCGTGTTTGTGTGCCGGAAGCTGAGCTTCGCCTGGCCAACCAGCCTTTGGGCAACATATTGGATGATGTCGATGTCAAACTGGCGGAGCTGATGCTCCTAAATCGCTCTGCTCGGCGTAGGGCTGGTTATAACCATGACTACCTAAGCGGTCGGGTGGCTGAGCTTGAGAAAGAAAATGAGGAGCTTCGCCGGATTTTAGATAGTAAAGAAATTGAGCTCAAAAGTGCAAAGGAGAAAGTTACGAAGTCTCATGAGGAAGCACAAGAGGTGGTAAACCGTAATGTTGAATTGGTTTCGGCTGGCCATGAAAAGGATAAAGCTTTGGCTTCGGCGAATAGTCGTATAGGTGACTTGACCTCGGAACTAGCCTCCCAAACAGAGTCATGGCAAGCGAGCATGGAGAAGATAAAAGTTAAACTCGACGGGTGCTTGACCGAAGCTGGTGGTTCAGCCGGAGAACCGCTCCCTGCTGTTAATGCTGAAGCCTTCAGAGATTAGCTTTCAACTGAGCTTGATGTGTTCAGCTCGCTGGTCGAGAATGCGTTCGACTTCGGTGGTTACGCCGGAGCTTTGGCCATGGCTGGTACTCTTCGTTAGGAGGATTGTGACCACCTTCGGAAAGTTAAAAGGCTGAGTCATGTTTTTCCAACTGTCGATGAGGTGCGTGCAATGAAAGTTGATGATGCGGACGTCCGTAACAGCGCGATGCGTTTACTGCAGAGGTTTTGGATTGCTGGTGGAGGTTGTGCTCTTGCTTTTGAAGAGGCCGCCGAGGCTACTCGTCAGGTTGTTATAGTACAAGATGTTCCACTTTTGTTTGTTTTATTTATATGTGTTTATCTTGGTATTGTTTTGCGTTGTGGAAGTTGTTTTTATTTGACTAGTGCTTTTTCAGGCTCAGGCTCGAAAAGACGCACTGCCTTCACCGTCCATAGCTGAAGATGCCCCGGGTTGCTCGAAATTCGCTCCTGCGAAGGAGTCTATAGGTGCACCGCCGACTGAGAAGACTGTCGAGGTTGAAATCGTCTCTTCGATGTTGGAAACCTCCGCCGAAGCTCTGGACGTGGTTGGGACGGTTGACGTTGGTCATGCTGCGGTGGAAACTTCTGCGTCCGGCCACGATGATACAGAGTTGCTTAAAGCTCGTGACCAGGTGTGAGTGGGGTAGAAAAACTTAGGTTTTGTTTTTTAAGCGGTTCTTTTGTTGTACGAGACGAGGGTTGTTAAGGACTAAACATGTTTGTTTGATTGTTTGGCATGCAGGTTCCTGATGGAACCGTGCATGAGGTGTTAGATGTGACGCCCCTTATGTTAAATTATCAGGATGTTTTTATCTCTGGTGAATCCTGGGCTCATGCTAAGCACAAGCATCCTTCGCTGTCCTTCGATCGTTTCTGGTGGTCTAAGTTGCGGAGATATGATGTTAAAAATAGCATATCGAGCTGCTTTTGGCGTAATGCAGATTATACGGATCGGTAGGCTTCACATGTTTTGTTTGGTTCTTCTTCGCAACCTCTTGTGGATGATGATATTGATGAGGATGATGCGCTAGGATTTTTGTTTGGTCGTAGCAATCTAACACTTGACTCAAGCGGGGCTCTAGTTGTCCCGAAGGAGGAACCCTTTGAAATTAGTGAGGGGGATCATAGATACATGTATAGAGCGAGGGTTTTGTCAGGTGATCTACCAATTGTTCCCGCTACTCCCTTGTTGTGGGGGCCAATTGTTCCATTGGATTTGGAAATTGAAGAAAGTGCCGAGGGGAGTGACTAGGACTAGCCTTTGGTTTTTGTTAAGAGTTGTAAGTTGAGACCTTGTAAAGTTCATTTACGGGTTCATTGTGTGTGGCATCTTGCGAGAGTTTGTAAATGCGAGACTTTTTTGTAGATGATTGTGAGTGTTGTTACAAAAATAGCGTCTTTCCCCAATTCTTTTTAGCGAGACTCGCTCTTGTATTTGTTCAAGAGGAAAGTTTGAAAAACAGCGATGCCCCCTTTTTAGCGAGGCTCGCTCTTGTATTTGTTTAAGAGGAAAGTTTGAAAAACAGCGACGTCCCCCTTTTTTTAGCGAGGCTCGCTCTTGTATTTGTTCAAGAGGAAAGTTTGAAAAACAGCGATGCCCCCCTTTCTTTTTAGCGAGGCTCGCTCTTGTATTTGTTCAAGAGGAAAATTTAAAAAACAGCGACGTTCCCCTTTCTTTTTAGCGAGGCTCGCTCTTGTATTTGTTCAAGAGGAAAGTTTGAAAAATAGCGACGCCCCCTTTGTTTTTAGCGAGGCTCGCTTTTGTATCTGTTCAAGAGGAAAGTTTAAAAAACAGTGACATCCCCTTTCTTTTTAGCGAGCCTCGCTTTTGTATTTTGTTTGGACTTCGCGCCTCCTTTTGTTGGAGGTGAAGTTCTGCGTTCGCAAGCCCCTGGCGTATTTGGCGAGGGCGCTTGGCTTTTTTTGACTTCGCGCCTCCCCTTATCTTAGGTGGAAGGTGAAGTTTGCTTTTGCAAGCCCTTACCATTTTTGCGAGGGTACTTGGATTTTTTGGACTTTGCGTCTCCCCTTATCTTAGGTGGAGATGAAGTTTGCTTTTGCGAGCCCCTTGCATCCTCGCGAGGGTACTTGACTTTTTTGACTTTGCGCCTCCCCTTATCTTAGGTGGAGGTGAAGTTTGCTTTTGCGAGCCCCGTGCGTCTTCGCGAGGGTACTTGACTTTTTTGACTTCGCGCCTCCCCTTATCTTAGGTGGAGGTGAAGTTTGTTTTGTTGAATTTGAGGCGGGATATTTGCGTCCCGAATCAATTTCTTGAGGTTGATCATCGATGTTAGCACCCTGGAAATGAGAGTGCGTTTTTCGATGTTGGCAAAAAACAATTTATGCTTTTTTCGGGGATTTTACTTTTTGTTATTCATATATTGGTCACTGCCTCGTTAAAAAACCTTACGCCCCTTCGTAAGGAAAAAGAGTGCAGCACCTTTGGTTCTAGTTACAATGCACAGAACTAAAGGTAAAAACAAAGAAGGAAAGACATACTACATAATGTCGCTAAGGCTCCGCTAAGGGTAGTACTTACGAAGGTCATCAACGTTCCAAGTATTTGTTAGACGGTTTCCTTCGCTGTCGGAGAGATGGAAGGAACCTGAATGATATGATTCTATTATCAGGTATGGTCCTGTCCATTTTGGCTGTAATTTTCCCGCCATGTGGGTGTTTTGTTTACGGATAAGGATGAGGTCACCCTTTTTCAAATCTTTGATTTTTACTTTTTTGTCTCTCCATCTTTTGGTTTCTTCTTGATACTTGCGAAGGTTGTGTACTGCACTGCATCTTGTTTCTTCGAGCAAATCTTTGTTTGTTAACTGACTTTATCGTTTCAAAAAAAAAAAAAAAAAAACATTAAAAATGGTTTGGAGTATGTTCATACAACTTTTAAATTAAGCATGGTGTAGTCTAGGAGGTGTGATCTTACTTTCAAAGGTTTTTAAATTAAGCGTGGTGCTTAGGTCAAATGCTTTCCTAGATTAAATTAGACATGGCGTCTAGTTTGATTTTGAACCAAGAGTATTCTCTAGTAGATATCGGTTGTTTTGTGGACTAACCCCTGCAGAAATCTCTCAATATCAAAACGGGGAAGTCGAGAGATGAACTCACACTGGATGAAGCAAGGCATAGGACGTGCTCTAACAACTTCACACAAAAGACATGGCTCATTCATCACTGAACTGTAAGTATCAAAGAATATTCACATTTGTTTGCTATAAGCTACCTTGCCTTGAACCATGAAACAATACAGCCACCAAGTTGTCTATGAACTATGATGAATCATGTCTATGCAAACAATTCAAATCCATCTACCATTAGCATAGATAAGGATATAAATTAATAGTGGACACCTGTATTTCAACTATTAATTCCATCGGGTATGTGTCCATTAAAGAAAGGTCTGCTCACGAACCTAAAACTGTGAGCCTCGCCGAGAGGTCAATCGGTAGTTATCTTTAACTTTTTAAATTTAGAATCTGTCTTAATTTACAAAAAAAATAATTAAAAAATAATTATGTTCTTAGGACTAGTTCCCTTCGGGTATTCTTGTCACAACCACTGCAGGGTGAACAATGTCTAAGAACATGGGAGTTGCAAATACAACACGAGGGATGCTTCAACATTCCACACTGCCTTTGTCTAAGTGTGGGGAGGAAGGCTAGCTTTCCAAAAATTCTATAAACATGCTCATCCTCCCAATCAAGAAGCTGTCAACATCCCGACACACTGGTTTGCAATCTCTCTACTCACTGTTACTTTGTCTCTTTAAGTTTGAAGGATATTACAAATTCTAAGCTTAAAATCAAACTTAAGATACAAAATAATTAATACCTTTAGAGAAGAGTAATGGTGAACAATGAAGGTATAATAAAATATGGGATACAAGTTTCTATGCAATATAAATGCCAAGATTAACTTCTCTATAGCATAGAAAAGTGACTTTAGCTCTATGACAAACTACCCTTGTTATTACTTGTATATACCTTCGGGTATGTGTTGTCCACAATGCTTTCGGGAATAAAATAAAGTGGAGCAATAAGTCCAAACATAATTCATGAGGAGAGAGAAGAAGCTTAGAGGTTGAGGAAGGTAAAGTGCAACACAGGAGACAAAGATGCTCAGGAACAAGCCCAAGATGCAAGGAGAAGCTTCAAAACAAAAGGAAGGGGTCATGATAGATCATCTATTCCTACATCACATGGCGCCACGTGGTTTCAATAATGAAGGTAATTATTTTAAGTAAGTGATTATTCTCTACAAAGCTTCCTTTGGTCTTGCTCTGCAATTAAACAAAAGAATCAAAATGTTTGAGTTACAATTTTAAATAAGTCAATCTATAAAACTCAAACTGTTGTTCTTTGAGTATCACTCTTTTAACACTTAGTCTGACCAACTCAACCCTCGTTGTCAAATTCATGCTCACTATTCTGATTTCACATCCATGTCTAAGATGAAACAATGCACGAAATACCAATCTTATCATATTGAATGTGCCTATGGTTAGAGTAGAGTAAATGAAGTTTGGTTCCATTGGTGTTTCTCACTAGCAGAACTTATGACTTGATCTTTGCCTTAGTTTTACGAAGAGGACAAACTTTTCTGAATTCTAGAGGATGTTGCTAGCTTACAGTATTAATGCTTCACTTTAAAATGTTGGTTTGACATTTACCTCCTATTTCTTGATACATATGTGATAAAACAATATTGCACCATCATTAAGTCACATACATAAATGGAATCTAAAACTCTGTTGCTTTGTGCTTGAAAGAAATAACCAAGACTCTAAAATAATTAAGGTGTAGTTTTTCACTAACCCTTAATCTATTCCACGAGCTTTGTTGTCTATCTGAGTTTCAACAGAAAACAGGAATTCCATATGTGCCGACGAAGTCTTCATCCACTCAAGAGCCAATCATCAATGGTTATAGCTCAAGAGAAGTGATGACATCTACGCTATCAAGGATTCAAAGTAAATGACCATGCCAACAACCATTAAAGGAATATGAAGAGCAGTGCACCAAGGAGACAAGTCCACCAGCCACTGAAGAAGAAAGAGAGTTCTACTGAAGTGCAACTAAGGTCTTCACCACGAGGATCTGCTGACGCCCCAAGGAAGAATAAAGAGCGTGCAAGAAGTCTTGTTCGATAGACTATAAACATCGAATCCTCGCCGGAAGGTAACCGATAGTTACCATAGTTCTTTAGCAATAAATTAAGTACTGCATAATCATATCATTTATATTCTGGTTGCATATGTATTTTAGCAAATTATATGGCATTAGAAAAGAAAATAAAAAATTGAAAAACTCTAGCCCATGAGAACAGTTTAGTGCTGTGATTAAAACCGATAAATGTATTCTCTGTGGAGGCATAAAAAATACATCTACATATTTATTCCTGCATTACATCATCTGTAAAAAGAAAAATCTAAAAGGAGACACTATAAAGAACTGCTGAATTTTGCTTAGTGGAAAGGAAGAAAATAAATGATCTTAAGAGCTTTAGACAACTGACAAGGCAAAGAATATTATCACCAACGCTTAATCAAGTTCCACTAGTTGGTTATCTATTTTAGTTCAAGCTAGGAAATAAAGAAGAGAGGGACTTAAGCCATTGCTGATGGTCACTCATCTTCTGAAGAAAGTTACTTCAAGATCCAGCTGGGGGGAGAGCACCCTCACTTATCACGATAAGTATCGACCACGACTTTTTATTTACTTATTAGTTCGTTTTAGCTAGATTAGATCAATATATATAAAAAACCACAAAAAGATGAATAACTATTATAAACCAAATAAATAATATATTAATGAATAAAATGCCTAAGCGGATATAACTTAATTTGCTCAAGATGAAAATGAGAATAGTTGCTCTGTCGTAATCCTCTTAAGTGCTAGTGTTCAGCCAAATTTCCCGAGTTTTGACAAAGCTGTTTTGAATAACTCTGAACCTGAAACTTGTGGGGGGGGTTGCAAATGCTTGATCTAAAAGTCTAGCATAATTGTGGGATATGATATAGAGGTTGAGCTGCTGCTTTATCTAATCCTAGAGATACTAGAGTTCTGAGATCTATTTAAAAGATTAAAAAAACACAGATGAGATTATGTATGACTAAACATGAATTCACCTAGAGCCATTAATATGATCTTTAAGATAAGGCTACTTGCTTTGTTCTAAGTTTTTAGCTAGGTTGTAGAAATTTATCATGCTTAGAGATCAAGAACATTTTTTAAAAGATTCACTCTTCCGCAAGTAGTATTGTGTTAGAGGCATGGGACTATGCAAGTATAAAAGGGGAAATAAAAGGGACAGTGTCCGACTACCTCAAAAGAAAAAAAGAAGAAAAAAGCATTGTGATAAAATATGAAAGAGAAAATACAAGAAGATCCCATGGTCCCTCTATTACAATATGCCAGCAAGAGATGACAAATTCAAAAGTTCTAAGTTCTTTGATCTATGAGTATGAATCTTCTCCCAAGCTTTGAACTTTGACTGGTAAGATATGTATAACTCTTAAAAGCTCAGATATATACCATAAAGAAGGAAAATGCATCGTGAGGAATTCAAAAATCTAAAAGAGTGATTTGAGAGTGTCATACAGTGAAATCTCTTAGTTTTATTTTGAAATATATAAAAACTCAAGAAGGGTTGATCAAAGAGTTAGAGATACAATGCTTAACTTGATTGTTTATCTTTCAATTGTTAAAGATTCAGGTGAAGGCAAAAGCTCCATTGTTAAAGATAATATGAGAAAGTTAGAATAGTTAACTCTAAATCCAAGGGAGATTTTTGTTTAAACATATGTACCATGAGGTGTGAAAGCGATGTAGCAATTCTGATTCATCATTAATATTTGCTAAGGGACTAGCAAAAGGTAAGCTTGGGGGAATTGTTGACGCTGGTTACTATATAATTAAGGGATAAATAAATATGAAAAAGGGCAAGAATTTGGTCCCCAATAAAGGTTAGGGTTTTAACTGACAATATTCACGAGTTTTGGGTGAACTTGATTCTGCAGGGACTAAACCCGGAAATCAACACCGATAGCTTCCCATAGAAGGAAACCGACGGGAGATAACTCCACCGCCACGTAGGAAGTTTCTAGAAGACTCCGAGGGCGCAAGAAGACACCAGGAGGTCGACACCACGAGAGCATGACAGGTGGGACCGACCGGTCCCACCATGGGACGACCGGTCCCCCCTTGGGGCCTACGGAGTCTATCTTCTCGAAGATTCTCCACCGACCTCTAGGATGCATCTTAGCTGTACCTTAAGTCGGTTTGATCCAACGGCCACGGTTCATCGCCCAGGGCTATATAAACAGTCCGAGACCCCCCTCTCAGGGCATCAGGACACTCATCAGATTTCAAGTCATCAGAAGAGGAGGATGATCAATTAGAAACCCTAATTTCCTTAGAGCTACATCAACTTAGGCATAGCTAGATAGAATTTCCTTCGCTTGGATTCGGATCTAGTCGCGAGAAGACTCGGTAAACAAGATCTTCTCTCTTGTATCAATATTATGGATCTAATTATGTTCTCAGTTCATAATTGTTCTTTCTAGTTCTTCATTGTTCTTCATTGTTCATGTTCTACTTCATCTTTCAGTTCTAGTTCATCATCTAGTTTATCTTCTAGTCTTAATCTAGTTCTAGTTCGTGTTTCTAGTTATACTCTAGTTCATCTATGTGTTCTAGTTTATCATTACTATTCATCATTGTGTGCAGTTCATAGTCTAGTTCATAATAGTTAGATATAATTGATTAACTAAGACATTAATTACTATATTCTTAATTATACGCTTGTAGTATACTTTGATTATATATTTGGCATAGATAGATTATCATTATGTTTATACTCATGTTGTATAGCGCTCATTAAAGTACAATGGGTGGGTGATAAATGTTGTGTAGGTGTGGTGCCTAACACTATTTATCTGCGAATGCGTCCTATGTTCCGGATAGAGTGGTAGATCGCGGGTGTGATATTCCTGTTGAGTCCTGTATCCACCTCCCGAATGTAGTGTTCTATGGCTCAGTTAACTCATGGTTTAGGGGTACTCTGTTTGGCACCTTTACTATGGAGTTGCCTTTGAATATGAATATGGGATAACCTAGCCAATGATTGCCAAATATAATTGCACTAATCAATGTATATTATGACTTATAATTAGAAAACTTAGGAATACTTCTTTATAAATCTATTCTAATCCGCATGCTTGTCTAAGTTGAAATGCTCTAAGGACTATCATAGATTGATCTTTATCATTTATAGTGTACTCATTTTATGACTGATCGTTTGGGATAAAGGAGTATGTCTTACTTTGTTCTCAATTCTCCTATCACATGTGTAGGTAGCTCTTGTCCTTATTATCTCACTTCATTCCTAGTGCTAAATATAAATAAACGATACTTGGAACATTCTGGGTAAAATGCTGTACAATGGGTGTATTTATCTGTGCGCTTGCGGGTAAATATTTATCTTTAAGTAGTGCCATGATATAATAACATTGCTAGTTTCATGTTGGGGATGACAACTTGACGTTAAGTGATGCTAGTAGTGTCCTGTACACTTCTTAGTGCCTTCACTAGGTTTTGTTTAGAAGTCATCTTAGAGTGATTCCATTAAGGAGTGTCAACAACACCATTTAGGCTACTCTTCGGAGAAGAAGCAATGTTACCAGAAGAATTAAAACATGGTTCACTCGGGTCGACCCTCGAATACAAACGATCA
>CM019829.1:60266772-60309165 GCA_009763385.1 Coix lacryma-jobi var. lacryma-jobi
AGGATTCTCATAAGAAGCCCTCGACATGGCGTCAATCTCACTAGACTTGAGCTTACTAAAGAGCTCGTCGCAGGTGAGGGTCTCATAGTTAGACGATTCAATGATCGCCTGGACCTTTGAGTCCCACACTGACCGATCAAGAGTGTGCAAAAGCTTCAAAGCCCTCTCATGATCGTCAAAAGGCAACAGCTCCTTGTTCGCTCTCATCTTGTTGACAATAACCTGAAAGCGAGCGAATAAACTCTCTATGCTCTCGCCAGACATATGTCGAAAGTTCTCATACTCCTGCTTGTGCGACTCATAGAGGCGGGATTTGACCTGAGTGGTTCCCTCATGGAAGCGCATGAGGGTCGCCCAAATCTCGCGAGCCGTGGGGAGATGAGAAACGCGATCAAACTCGGACATGCTCAAACAGGAGAACAAGGCGTTACGTGCCCGGCTATTGGCCTCATGCTATCTGAAGCTGAGTGACACGAGCAGCCAAGACAACATAATCATCCCTGTTGCAAATCTCCCAAACAGAAGAGCCCATGCTCTGGAGATAGGCCGACATGCGTATCTTCCAATACGCATAGTTCGTCCCGTCAAAGAACGGCGGTTTGCCCACGCCGCGATCCATGTCGCCTTCTGTGGATCTGGAACCGGCTAAGGTGGAAGATCCTTAACCTGCTCCGATACCAATTGAAGGACCGAGAATGCTACCCAGAAAGCGACCAGAGGAGGGGGGTGAATGGGAGCTTCAAAATTCCTTTCGGAAATTTGTCACCACTGTCCCAAGAATCACCCCAAGAGCAAACCCTAGAGCTTGCAAGTGTCCTCGACCCTAGATGTAGGGTGGATGCTTCCAAGAAGCATAGCGGGACACTACACAACTCTAGAAACCCAACGCAAAAGACGGAAACAAAATCCGAGATCGCATGAACAAACTGCGGACAAAACAACGCAGAGACAACACTGACCGGACTCTGCCTGCGTCCGGTCAAGCACCACCGGACGCGTCCGGTTAGTGCAAACCGAATCTGGGAGCTCCCTGAGTAGGACCGGACTCACTGAAGTGGTGCGTCCGGTCAAGTGCTGAGCGTCCGGTCACAAAGGACAAAACTGCGCAAAACAGACTTGACCGGACTCTGCATGCGTCCGGTCAGGCACCACCGGACGCGTCCGGTCAGGCCAAATCAGATTTCGGAGCTCTCTGTTTGTGACCGTACTCACAGTCACTAAGCGTCCGGTCACACCTCTAGTGTCCGGTCAGTTACGATGAAACCGAGGAACAGTGTGTTAGTCGAGTCCGGTCAGAGAAGAAAGGGCGCGTCCGGTCAGTCAACAGAAATCGAGCAGATCAAAATATTCAACGACCGGACTCACGGCCCTACGTCTGGTCACCCCGTGTCAAGCATCCGGTCACCCTGAAAACCTGCAGTTCGTCCACCGATTCGATCCAAACTCACCCAAAACGAAACCTCTAGGGTTCTAACTTGGTGAGAGGAGTCACAAGGAGGATAGTGAGCTATCTCTAAGAGATCATGGCTCGAACCTATCTCCAAATCGATGAATCGAAGAAATTCGGGGGAAGGGAGAAAAGCTTGAGCCGAAACTAAAATTGATCGATCTCCTAGACCATGAGGTTAGAGGTGAATTCCTTCGGTGGAAAGAAGTGCCTCACGATCTAGAACAACTTGGTTCAAACGGTTTTGCAAAAGATGAACCGAGCAAAGAGATCAAGCGACGGGAAAATCGTGGAGAAAAGGATTCCGCGAAGAACACGAATGAAACGCGAATCACAACCACGAACTGCACAACAGTGAGATTACGGTCTCACTTCCTCAACATCAACAGTACACAGAGGTGAGTCTCTCTACGGATCTCAGCTAGCTACAGCAGGGGATGGGAGAGCAGGAAACCCTAAGTGCGAAAGAGCAAATGACTGAGATAGATGGGAGGAGGGTGTCTCCTGACTACTTATCCTACTACTAGCCTAAGTCTATTTCCTACTCTACCCCTCTCTATTCTAATTACAGAGCGAACCAGCTAAAACCCTAGGGTTATTCTGGACCAACTCGGTGGTAGGTGTATCCGACGACCACGCCCGCTCGATTCGAAGCGTTGCCTCGACGCAACCTCCAGATCGCCGCCACGTGCCGCCCTCGCTCTGCACCCCCGATTTTGTGGCCCAAACCAGGAAACCAGCCTTTTCCAGCCAACCCCCGGTTTTGAGGCCCAAACCGGGAAACCAGCCCACCAGCTTCTGAGTTTTGAGGCCAAACTCAGCAAACCCTCAGCGCCCAGGTTTTGAGGCCCAAACCTGGAAACCGTCCTCAGCCCGAGTTTTGTGGCCAAACTCGGAAACCCTCAGCCCGAGTTTTGTGGCCAAACTCGGAAACCGTCCGCGCCCAGGTTTTGAGGCCCAAACCTGGAAACCGTCCGTCCGATGGTTTTTCTCTGGCTCTACCACCAAACCGACGTCGTAGATGGGATGCACCTCCCGTGCACCCCGTCCACCAACACGTGTCCCCGAGTCCACGACTCAGGCAACACATGACCGCACTTCTTCACTTGTCGTCGTCACAGGGAACCAGCCACCACAGCTGATCCTCGGGCCTCTGGTCCCTCAGTCCAAGCCTCACGTCCGCCCTTCACCGCTCGGTACCTCGGCATGGCACGTCCGCCGCATGGCACGCCCATCCTTCACCGCACCCGGTCCGTCGGCACGACACGTCTTAGCTTGACCTTCACCTGCCTTCGATCACTGCATCCGTGCTCGACACCTGCACACACACAAGCCAAAGAACATGCGCATCATCCCAGTTGACAATCACTCATCACTCAGAGACCCGGCATACACCCATGTATCCGCAACCGACAATGTCAGATCTAGCCATTACACACGGCGCGTTGACCAGAGAAACAACCGACCCCTGGTCGGTACCACCGACGGTCGGTAGTACCAGCCCTATGGCGGTACTACCGACAGGTCATCCTGGGACTGCACAGAGAGCTCCCAGACTTCCTCCTGACCTCGGTACCACCGATGGTCGGTAGTACCGGCCCTATGGCGGTATTACCGACAGGCCAACTTTGGATATACATAGAGAGCATCCAAACTTCTCCAGACTTCGGAAAAACAACGGTCGGTAGTACCGGCCATATGGCGGTACTACCGGCAGGCCAAATCTGGCCACTTCCAAAGAGCCTGCAAACTCTTCACATATCGAAACCTTGAATGGTCGGTAGTACCGACCCTATGGCGGTACTACCGGTAGGCCAAACTCAGCTCAACACAGAGAGCCTGCAAAACCCTTCAGGACCACGGTACCACCGACCCTCTGGTCGGAACTACCGAGGGTCGGTACAACCGACCCTATGGCGGTTCAACCGCCAGGTCACTTCAGACCCAACACAGAGAAGGTTGCACGCAGCACCCTTGGGCGGTACTACCGACCACGCTCAGAAAACTTCCTTTTCTTCTCTGTTTTGATCCAAATCAACTCCAACAACTTCTCCTTTGTAAATGTGCCAACACCACCAAGTGTACAACAACATGTGCATGTGTGTTAGCATTTTCACAATCATTTTCAAAGGATTTTCTCTTTCACTCATAACGCCACTCGATCCTAGTAACATCGCAAAGATAGATCGCTCAAGTGGCACTAGATGACCGATATGCAAACAAGTTTGCTCCTCTTAATAGTACGACCATCTATCCTAAACCCGGTCATAATCTTCTCTACACACCTACGACCGGTGAAATGAAATGCCCTACAAGTATACCTTTGCCTTGCACATTTCATTCCATCTCCTCCGGTGTTGATGCAACACATGCACCAACCTAGATCAAATAATATGATCCACTTCATATCATCACATGGCCTCCATGTTCCATCGATCTTGACATCACTTGCTCTTCACCATTGCTTCGGTCCTTCGGCGCCAAGTCTTGCTTAAGCCTCCCGACACTCGGTACCAACGGCTTCAAAGCCTCCAACTTGCCCTTCACCTTCGCAACCGGTCCATCAAGCCAAGTCTTGCCTTGATATTCACCATTTAGCCACATGACTCCATGTCATGTTTCATGTGCATTAAGCTCCTTCATCACATGTGTGAGCCTTGCAACATCTTCCAAGCCATTTCACCTATATGGCATATGTTGCTCACACATGATCACCTATGGACTAATCACCTGTTTAATTCACTTCAAACACATATTAGTCCACCTAAGTTGTCACTCAATTACCAAAACCAAACTAGGACCTTTCAGCCGTCACCGTCGTCATCCTCGCCGCCGTTCTCGTTCACAGTGTGTAAATTACGTGACAAGGAAAAACATGTATTTACACAAAGAAATATGTGTTCATAGAAAATCATGTGTCATGTTGGAATGCCATAGAAAATCACTTGGATATGTTTAAACATGTATTTACACTTAGAAATATTTTGACAGATATGCTTCTTCGTGTTATTTTTAATGTTGAATTGCCTCTTTACGAATATATGTTATTTTTAATGTTGGTGATTACATGTCACCTAAAACTCGAAACCTCTAAAACACGAAACCCTAACCCTAAACCCTCAAACCCTAAACCCCTAAACCCTCAAATCCTAAACCCCTAAACCCTAAACCCTTAAACCCTAAACCCTAAACCTCTAAACCCCTGAACCCCTAAACCCTTAAACCCTAAACCCTGAAACCCTAAACCTCTAAACCCCGAAACCCTAAACCCCTAAACCCCAAAACCCTAAACCCCGAAAACCTAAACCCCTAAACCCCTAAACCCCAAACCCTAAACCCTAAACCCCTAAACCCTGAAACCCTAAACCCCTAAACCCCAAACCCTAAACCCTAAACCCTAAACCCCTAAACCTCTAGTTTTCGGTTTTGGTTTCACATACATACATGCATAAAGCTCCTCTAAGTGTTCGATCATATTGTATATATATTTTAATATTCGTAGAAATGGATGACCCAAATGAGAACATGGAGGAGGAAATGATGATTTTCATCGTCGGCGGCGATGACGGGAGTCAATACTTATTGAATTACGAAGACATGACCATGCATGATGAAAAGCCCCCTGAACAACAAGTTGAGATGGAAGAAGGCAATACAGGCGAGGTATATATACAATATGTCGTGTTAGGGTTTACATTTAGTTTATTACTTGATTAGGTTTTATTTCAACTTGTATTAGGGTTTCATCTTCGTGTCTTTACCTATATGTAGCCCTCTGGATCGACGTCGGTGACGGGGCAAAGCAGACCAAAACGAGGGCCGAAGAGGCCGTTGAAGGGTCGTCATGTAATCTCCAAATTCGATATGGCTACAGGCCAACCACTAGGACCCCATGCACAAAAATATGTCTTTCACTATGGGTTCCTTGTGAGAGATCGGATTCCGATAAGTGCCCGTGAATGGAAAGAGAAGCAAAGTGCTCCCGAGATCAGTTATGTCTCCAATCTTGACAAGCAGCTAGTCTGCGATGACATCCAAGCTCATTTCTCGTTCGACATGGATGATGAGGAGCTGCAGAGGCGAATTCGGGAGTGGACAATGAAGAAGATGGCCGCACTTTTCAGGACTGGAAGAAGAAATTGTACCACAAGTTTGTGCTGAAGAACGAGACTCCAAATTTCAACTCTAAGGCATATGTCAAGATAAGGGCCGATTGGGATGAATTTGTACAGTACAAAAGATCACAAGAGAGCGAGGCTCGTATCAGAGTAAACAAACAGAATGCAGCTCAGAAGAAATACCACCATCATTTAGGATCAAGTGGCTATAAGACTGCCCTTCCAAAGTGGGAGAGACAGGAACAGGAGATGCTTGCCAGGGGTAGTCCCGAAGACAATAAGAAGAAATTGGAGTGAACGGTCCAGGAATTGGTTCTACGCTCATGGGGGAACCATAAACCCTAATGACGGGGAGCTTGATTGGGGCCCGGATATTTCAAGAGCAACACAGAGGCTAGTTCAATCACGAAGTGCGGTGTTGGCTGTCGAGTTCAAGCCCAACAGAGAGAAGGATGAACTCACGTACGCACTGGAGAATCCTGAGCACGGTGGGCGTACGAGAGGCTTTGGGGCCATTTCGTGGCTGCATTCCTTTGAAGCGGATCGAGAAAGTTACAGAAGCCACCAGAGAAAGACGAACGAGGAGGCAGAGCAGATCTACAAGTTGGAGGAGTATGTTCTGCAAACACAAGAGCATGACAAATCTCGTGAAGAATGGATGCAGGAGGAAATCAAAAGGCAAGTGCAAGTAGCACTTAGTCAAATGACGAGTGGGCAAGGTACATCATCACAACAGCCAGAAGCGAACATTAGCCCCCCAGGTCAGATGAAAAGCAGCTGCGCCTCCACGGAAGTACCAACCATTCAAGATGACTCCAAGCTACGCTTCCCCGTGGATGACGTTAAAGAAACCTTTTACTACTTGTGAGCTGCACATTCCAGATGGAAATGACACGAAAAAGGTGGCTGTCTGTGTTGTAAACCCTATCGACCAAACAAGAACATCAAGAATCCATGGTCAACCAGTGCCAGCCGGATACGCTAGCGTCTCGGTGGATAGGGTTGAGACAGGTTGTGGTAGCGTGGCACTGGAAATCGAAGGGGGAGATGGGGAGAAGACTTTAGGTGAAGCGGAGAAGACATTTATTTGCTGGCGCAAGCGCTTCATTATTATTCCTGGAGTGTCACCGCCGCAACCTCCTCCTACTGATCAAGATCCTCACCATAGGTAGTGCGCGTGAACGAGAAACAATTTTTATTACACTAACTTCCTATATGTATATATTAATTGGATGCTCACATCATTCGTTGTTTTGTGACGCAGGAACTATAGTCTAGTTCGTCATTCCCCAGCGCATCATAGTGCTCCAGGCGGTGACGATGTGTTGGAGGACACGCCTGCAACCCCATCTCCTGCACAAAGATCTCCACCGCGGGCTCCAACACCGCAACCGGCCCCACCATCTCCTCCACCGTGGGCTCCAACGCCACAACCTCCACCGCGGGCTCCAACACCGCCACCGGCCCCACCATCTCCTCAACAGCGGGCTCCAACACCCCCACCTCCACCGCACGGCCCTAAGAAGCGGTCCGCCACCACAGAACCTAAGGCCCCACCTCCAAAAAAGAAGGCTCCTGCATCAGGGAAAAAAGCCCAGGAGAAATTAGCTTATGAACAGACTGATGAGGAGTTAGAAATTTCGCTGAAAAAAGATGTGCGAAATTTTTTAGATGAATGTGAGACCGCTGCTAAAGCGAAGAGGAACCCGGAGAAGCCTTACCTCTTGTTAAACCCACAGGAGTTAAGGAGAAGGGTGGACCAACATGGTATTAAGATGCGTGAAGCCCAAAAGGCTCCGTGAAAATCAGATTACAAACGCTCTTTAATGAAGTCTGCCAAAGAACAACAATCCAGCAAGAAGAAAGTGGGAAAGGGTGTTCCACAGCTCGGGGAAACATCAAGACTTTTGTCCCCGTTAATTGTGCAAAATCAGTATGGTTCAAACATGGGCAGAGTACAGTGGAAATCTGGAGAGACCACTTTGTCTGAGATGGACTCAATTGAAATTTTTTTCATTGACAGCGGTCTCCTGTACGACACGATTAAAAATATTGCTACTGGGCTGGAGTTTCCACGAGCGGAAGTAGTTGATGAATGGAGGAGAAATTTTGCACCGGGCAGGAGTCTAATGAACCCCAATCACTTACATGTACTTGGTACCCAGATGTTTGCAATCAACAAATGGTGCATGGAGGCTTCTAAAGACGGTGATGTCAATTGGATTTCTGTCTGAATTCGGAACCATCACTACTTCCGTGGCGATGACCTAATCTTAGTCCAGATGGACGAATTACACCAGCTATGTCATATGGACGCACTGGACAAATCGCTCCTTAGCTGCTATTGTTTGTAAGTGTTTCTTTTATAGTTTTCATTGAACTCTCTAGTATGTGTATATAGTACGTAGTATTCTTACACACATACTTGTGGATCAACTCGATATTTTGCAGGTATCAGATGACTCAGCTCAGAGATAAACATGACAATTCTGTTGGGTTTGTTGATCCATATGTTGTTTTCAAGGCTCCAAACCCTTTAGCGACTTGGAGCAATGAGTCGTGTATGAATCTCATGAGGTTCTTCGTGAACCAAAAAGATAGAGAAAGAATTCTCTTCCCATACAACTTTAAGTGTGTGAGACATATATAGTTAATAATAAGTATGTTCACATTTTATTTTACTTAACCCTAATAATATATATATATATATGAATCATGTGTATGAACAGCTATCACTGGATACTGATGGTCATCGATCTCAAACACAACAATGTGTTAATCTATGACTCGTTGAGCAAACCGCAAGAAGATTACCAAGATATGATAGACATCCTCCAAAGGTAATTTTTCGATCCCTAGCTTGCATGCTTAAAGTATAGACTAAGCTTGTATATATGTATACTAATTAAATAATGATCCAACTATTAATGTTTCATTGGCCGAATTAGGGTTTGGGAAAAATTCATTGCTCGGGAACATATGAATCAGTGTAAGGCGCCACTTACAATAAAGCCACGACTACCAGTAAGTTTACACCTTCGTCAATGTACGTGTATCTTTATTATATCATGTCATATATATCATATCTTTATTACAAGATGAATCTTTTCATTCTACAGTGGATTTTGAGACAAAAATAGGGTACCAACATATGCGGATTCTATGTTTGCGAGTACATGATGATAGAATCAAATAGAATTCTTGAAGAAATCATCAAAGTAAGTAACATGTTTCTTTTCATTTTTTATAGACTTAATATTGATAATATAGATATTACTAATATCTTCTCTAATTCAAATTGAAGACTGACTGGTTGAAGCAAAAAGTGATGCTACAAGGCCAATTGAAATCAATACAAGAGACAATAGCAGGATTTCTTCGGGAACAAGTCATAAATCCAAATGGCGGGTTCTACTATAATATCAACGAGAAGTTGATTCCGATCATTTGTATGCCCTGTAGATCTTTAGATGGAGTACAACTTGTAATAGGTTTACAGTACTAACTTTTGAGTACAACTTGTGTAGATAAATATTTGGACAACTTCTATGTATATATTGCTTGTAATTTTATGTACATATATTTATATATATATGTAGTTCTATAGTTCAATTATATATGCATGCAATAAGCTTATTGTGTTATGCTGCTAATATATATATAATATATATATATTATATATATATATATATTAGCAGCAAAGAATACATATTGGAAAACCTATTAAATAAATAAACAAAACTAAAAACAAAACAGAAATGAAAATAAAAAGGAAAAACCAGGGGACCCTTTAATCCCGGCTGGTATTACCAACCAGGACTAAAGAGGGGGCTTTAGCCCCGGTGACCGGAGCCGGGACTAAAGGAGGGGCCATTAGTCCCGGAAGCGTAGTCCCGGCTCGGCAACCGGGGCTAAAGGCCCTTGCCGACCAGGGCTATAGGCCTTTTCTGTTGTAGTGAAACCGAGGAGGAAAACACATACCTTCGGTCCATCCTGAGTTGGGTGTCATGCAGTGAGCCGCGGTTGGGCATGATGATCAGTCAGTTCAAGAGGGGAACTGATTGCACGGGAGTAGGCTTTGCTTTAGGTGGGAAGGACGTTAGTATCTTTGGTAAGATCGGTGAGTTTAGTGGAGTGAGCCCTAGTGAAAAGCCATCCGCTATCCCTAAGCTTATCAAGATCACCCCACCTGAGCCTCCCAAGCCTATCACCAAGGAGGGCATCCTTGATGAACCTCCCAAGGCTCCACCTTGCAAGCAAGTGTGGGTTCCCAAACCTAACTATCTTAGGAACACACTTGACACCCTTCCTGACGTCTCTAGTGATCCCCTTCCGAGAGGCAAGCAGCCGGCTAGAGTGCACAACCCACGCAACCATAGGAACCAACAACCCAAGAGAGTGGTGAGGTTCGAGTGCGAGTACTATCACCGTGAGGGTCACCTAGCTAAGTTTTGCTTTCGAAGGAAGAGAGACGCTAGGAAGGAGTTGGAACTGAACAACCAGGCCAGGCACCACCATCTCCATGGTGTGCAAGGTCGAGGAGTTCAGAGGCAGGGTGCTAGACCTAGAGGTGCACCCCCTCAGGTGGCTAGGCCCCAGGCGGCTAGACCACGGGGTGGTGGTCGTGCCCGTCACGGTTCCGGTCATCCTCAATACGATCGCGAGCCGGGTGTAAGAGGCTTTGCTGAACAATCCCATAGCGGACCACCTTTTCAGCATGGTGGTGATCGCTTTGCTCAAATGGGACATGTTGGTGAGTTTGGAGGTTTTCCGTTCCACAACGGACCACCCTTGCAGTTTGGTGGTGATCGCTATCCTCCCATGGGATGAGGACAGCTTGGTGTTGCTTCTAACACTTTTTCTGGGCCTATGACACAACACTGGTATCCTTCTTAGTATACTAACCCCAGTGTTGTGCCACATACTCATTTCCTGCCCTGCTATTGATGCAGGAACTTCGGTTGCAGAACATGTGGCTTATGGATTCTGGGTCTTCACGCCACATGACCGAAAAGAAGGAATGGTTCTCCAGCCTAGACCCCGTGGTGCACAAGGAGTACATCACTTTCGGGGACAACAGTAGAGGTAAGGTTGTTTCTCATGGAGCTATTCGGCTCAATGAGAACTTCATTCTTAAGGATGTTCCTTTGGTTTCTAACTTGCATTTTAATTTGCTTTCTATTTTGCAACTTCTTGTGGACGATTTTGAAGTGCGTTTTAAGAAGGGTCTGAGTCGTGTTTTAGACCCTCGGGGAGATCGTGTTTGTTGGATCGTTCCTTTCGGTCGTGTTTTCAGAGCCGATTTCTCTCGCTCTTTCGGCTCTTCTAGATGTTTGATGGCTGGTCCTTCTTCTGATTTGTGGAAGTGGCGGTCACTTGAGTTTTGACTTGCTTGCAAGACTTAGCTCACTTGGCCTAATCCAAGGATTGCCCAAGCTTAAGTTTCTGAAGGACCTTGTTTGCCATCCTTATCGTCATGGGAAGATGGTTGCTGCTTCTCACCCACCTGTTAATCAGGTGATGACAAAGCGACCCGGAGAGATTTTACACATGTACACTATTGGTCCTACTCGGGTTTGCTTAGCGGGTGGGAAGTGGTATGTTCTAGTGATCGTTGATGATTTTTCGAGGTACTATTGGGTGTTCTTTATGGAGGCTAAGGACGAAGCTTTTTCTTTTGTTCGAGATTTGATTTTGAGGTTGAAAACTGAGTTTCCCCCTGATACCATTAGAGCTATTCGTAGCGACAATGGTACCGAGTTTGTTAACTCCCAGTTTACATCTTTCTGTTCTTCTCATGGAATCGAGCATCAGTTGTCTTCTCCTTATGTCCTCCAGCAGAATGGTGTTGTTGAACGCAAGGACCAGACCCTTGTTGAGATGGCCAGGACGATGCTCGATGAGCATAGGACTCCTAGGCGTTTTTGGGCCGAGGCGATCAACACCGCTTGCCATGTTTCAAATCGCATCTTTCTTCGAGCTTTCATGATGAAGACTTCTTATGAGTTGCGTTTTGGACGGGTATCCAAGGTGTCTCATTTTCGGGTGTTTCGGTGCAAGTGCTTTATCCCGAAGCAAGGCAATTTGGACAAATTTGAATCTCGCTCTGCTGATGGAGTGTTTCTTGGTTATGCTTCGCATTCCGTGCTTATCGAGTTCTTAACCTTGAGACTAACCGGATAGTGGAGACCTGCGAGGTCACATTTGACGAGACTATGCCTTGTGTTTCTTCTGCTTTTGATGTTGCAGGAGAACATGAGCTGGGAGAGACCATCATTGTGAAGGAGGAGCAGGAAGATTGTAACAGAACCGACCAATTTGCACCAGATTAAGCACTGAATCGCTGCTTTCACAAAGATTACAAGTACTTAAGCTCGTACAAACCCGGTAGTCCGGAAATCTCGAAGGATTTCAAGTCATTCAACTTTAACCAAGATCGTAATAGATTAGCGTACATGCCCACAAGGTACATTCAGTTCGCACATAGTTCAAATACATCGGAGTTCAACAGTTATTACAAACCATAGTTTAAATTCAAAAGCGGAAGCAACATAGTTTTGAAACACAAGTCCTTAGTTCACAATATAGTGCCATATGCTTGATCGGTCCACAAAAGCATCAGGGAAGATAAGAGTTGACCATGCCCATGGTCTAGTCACTGCCCTCGACGGGGTACAGACAGTTCTCGCAATAGCCGAAGAAGCATTGCCCATCTGCAACAACAAGGGATAGAACCCTGAGTACGAGAAGGTACTCAGCTAGACTTACCCGTCATAAACCAGAAATAACCGACACCAAGGATTATGCAAGGCTGTATCTGGGGTTGGCCACACTTACCTTTTTGCATAAAAGCACTTTATTATTAACTAATCATCATTAGAGCATTAGCAGTCACTTTTATGTAATCAGCCTGATTATCTAGATTTGCACCTGATCTAGAGCAAACACTTGACTACTTATTCAAGCAAGAGTGACTATTTCATCAATAGCCTTTCAGATTCATCAACCATAACCATCATCAATTCCATATATTACTATGGTAACACATGCTCAGTCAAGTTACTCACTAACCAGGAGCGATGGCGATTATAATCGATTCCTACCAGCTGGGGATAAAAATGCCGCACACTCGCCCGACACACCCTGCCAGGTGGCCGTTGGCGACCACTTCAGGAGGTTCGAGAACACAACACGCGGGACGGTCATGGGCCCTTCTACACCGGGGGTTATCTCAATGCCAGGTCGCTCAAGCTATTAACTGCCCACGGTCATGCCAGGTCGATCAGGCCCTGCCTGCCCTCGGACCATGCCAGGTCGATCAGAATAGTTGCCCACGGTACATCTGAGGCCCTGGGTGTTAGGCGTCAACATCTCCGTCACCGGCTCGAAAAACCTTACTCGGCTTCACGGGAGGTACCCGCACCTGCTCCGTTAAGTGATTGACGCGTTCAAAATGACTGAGGTGTGCCTTCGTCGGTTCCTGATCGACACAGACGGGAGACTACTAGCACACAGAACCCATGTCCTGCTGCTCCTACATCCCGCCTGGTCTCAAATTAATTATCACATGGTTATCTCCATGATAGCACAAGGCTAAACATGATCAGTATCCACCTATATGCGGGAGACAGGAAATCACCCGACTTTTACCGGTCTAAGCAGGCTAAGCATAAACGAGCCTAGACTTATCAGGGATAACAAGGTAATATTTGCAGGTGGACAAGGATAAGTAATAATGCATCAACGGTAGCAATCAATTCCTATAACCTAATGCAACATCCATCATCAGGTTAATTAGAAACATTTGCAAACCGTAGGAGTTAGAATGCTCCGGGGCTTGCCTCGCTCGAAGTCGGCGGGGCGGTGATCACGGCACTCCGGCAGGTCTTCAGCGTCTCCTTCCGGGATCCCCTCCTCGGGTGTCTCCTCCTGACGCTGCTCCTCCGGCGTCTCCTGGGCTTCCACTACCGATCCTGCATGATGCGGTACATGAATGAACAACATGAATGCACATGGGATGCATGGTGATGCAACATGGAGTAACCATTCAGGAGATAAGCACATGTCATCTACTGCTACTCACTTATTTAATTCGACATACTACTTACCAAGTCTTGTTGTCACCGCATCAAAGTTGCTTAACGGTTTATTACCCTCTAATTATTTGTAGAATTAAATCTAGTTAAATAGGCCCATAACAGTAACCTATCCTAGACAGCTTCACAAAAACCTATAAAAATTACTGGAGATCAATAACACTTAATCTAACCCTCTGTCCAAATTTCATCCCATTTGGACCTAGACTTCATCCTCTATGAAAAAGACAAATTCTATTATGGAAAGGTGCTTTGAACTACACACCCTAGCAAAAAGTGTCAAACAACAGATTTCTTATTTTTCTACTGAACTTCCTAGCATAAGAGCAATGTGCTTAAATTCTCAGGTTCATATTCCTCATATTTTAATTACTACAAAATAAACAAGGAAACGACATTTAAGCATTTTAAAAGCTACTGTCAAATTAATTCACAGAACAACCTCATATTATATTTTTCCCTGAAACTACACATTCATACAAACCTAACGAAACTGGAATCACATTTTTTTGACTTATATATAATTAGTTATGCATTTACCAAGTTATCAGCACTTTTCTAAATTAAATAAATCTACACATAAAAGTATCACCAAAAAATGCATTTAACAGTTTTCACTGATAGATCTAAACATGCTTGACCTAACAAAATTTGTTTCACAGGATTTGGACTTAAAATGAGCCTTGTAGGAATTTTTGAAGCCATTACATAAATCTGCAAAAACAAACTAAAAAGGAAACTCAAACCTAAACGTACGGACTCCAACTTGGTTCGGCCGAGGCATAAGACAACGCTCAGCACACCCGGCGCGATTCGGCTGAGGCCCGAGGCATAAGACAAACGCTCAGCACACCCGGCGCGATTCGGCTGAGGCCCGAGGCAGGGCTTCGGCACATTCGGCGCGACTCGGCCGAGGCTCAAACACACTCAACCGATTCGGCCGAGGCTACTGACTCAACCGAGGCTCGGTGACTTAGCCGAGGCTTGAGGCAAACGCTCGGCACGCCCGGCTTACCGAGGCCTACGGCCCCCAAACGCTTCCCTTTCTTTTTTTCTTGCTGCCAGTCGGGGCCCGCTGGTCAGGGCGACCAAGCTACCGAGGCCAGGCTCGGCACGTTACCATGCGAGGCCAGGCTCGGCGGTCAACGGCGGAGTTTTGCGCCGTGGTCGTTGACCGGCCCTAGCTCGTCGACGGCGACACTTCTGGCGACACGGAGACCATTACTGGGTGCGGGTTTGCGAGGCGAATACAACTAACCGACTCGCTGAGACAGAGGGATACCGGAGCAAGCTCGACGGCGGCCATGGCGGAGCGGCGGCTCTGGCGTCTCGGCGGCGGAACTCTTCTCGGCGGCTTGCGACTCGGCAAGACTAACACTAGCCTAAGCAAGTCACAAGTGACCTATTGGAGCAACTCCCGGGCTTCGGCATCCCCGGCATTGTCCGGCGCGATGCACGGCGGCGGTCCATGGCGGACACAGTGCGACTGGTCCGCGGTCCGGCGAACTCAGGACACGAGAGAGGTCTCCATCTGACTCTAAGCTGCTACGACGGTAGAGAAGACTAGAACATGGCTCAGCTCAGGGTAGCATGGCCGGAGATGACCGGTCCACGTGAAGGTCACGGTGGCGGCCATGGCGGAAGCTTGCGGATGGCGTCCGCTGTTCCGGCAGCTAGAGAGGGAGAGAGGGGAAACCAACCCTTACCGGAGAAAGAGGAGACCAGGGCGGAGGAACTGGCGAGAGGAATTGGACGGCGGCGCACGGTGGAGCGAGTAATCGCTCGCCGAGGTTCGGCGGGCGGCGGCGCTTTGCTTTCTCCCCTTTTTCCCGCTCGAACGCCGGCGAGAGCAGAGAGCGAGAGAGAGGCGCGAGCGCGGGGAACAGAATGGAGGGAGGAGCGGGTTCGGACAGGGCGAGGGCGAAGGCATGCTTGCCACGCCGCGCGCGGACGCTGGCTTGGCCGGCCGTCGAGCGCCACGCGGCGGCAACGTCCTGGCGCTGTCGGCCACGACGCCGCGCGCGCGCGCCGGCACGGCACGGTCCGGCCCGATTCAGTGCCATCAGGCCGACTGACGGCCAGACTTTGAGCGCGATTAACTCCTAATCCATTTGATGAAAAGCTAAACCACTTGCTCCATTGCTTAGAGCTACATACCGACTACCACTTTGGTTACAAGATTGATCTTTGGTTCGGCCTAGATTGCTCCCGAGAAAGCTCCAAAGAGGGCTAGATGAAACTGTTTTGGGCAGTTAGGACTTAGAGAATTTTCTAAGTCTAAACTCCCTCAAATCTGCCTTGTGGGTCCCAAAACACCTTGTTAAACTCATTTTCATGAGTTGGGCCTTAAACAACTTTTGTTCTACTCTAAATTCTACACACTTTTGGTTAAGGGCCCACAGCCATGCAAAGCTTCTATCAAGAAGATCTTAGTTAGTCAAACAAAAGGACTCCTAGGGCTCTATTAAGGCAACTAGGGTTAGAGACTTGGTTAGCCAACATGACCAACATAAACCTAGCTTCATTTTGACTCCTCAACAAGGTTCAACTACTAAGGAGACTTAAACACTCCACAAGCAAGACACACAAGCATTCAATCAAGCATAGCATCAAAAAAAAGGTCACATGAAATGACACTTAACAAAAGAAAGAATGCAACATGAAATGATGATGCTTTATGCTCATGAGATGTCAAATTATGCACTTAGGGTTGCTTAACACCTAGGGTGTTACAAAGATGCCGATTCGGGTGATACCGAGCCAACTCCACTTGCTGCCCCTGTCGACCCTGCGACAACTACTTTAGCTCGAGGACCCGATCCCACGACTTCTTCTTCCTGGGGTCCTCTAGAGCCACCTCTCCAGCGAGCACCCGCTGCACCTGAGGAAGCGATAGCATCTGGCGAGGGGGAGGCTACATCGGCGAGGCAAGCACCCTGAAGCGTTCAGCAAGCACACCCCCCGCAGTAGATGATCGGTGGCATCGACCAGCGAGTCACGCGGTCACGAGCGTATGAGATCTCACACTTTGCTCATTCTGCATTCGTTGCTTCTTTCGAGCCCAAAGATGCTGGACACGCTATTTCTGATCCTAACTGGGTTAATGCCATGCATGAGGAGTTAGAGAACTTTGAGCGAAACCAAGTTTGGACCCTAGTTCCACCTCCACCAGAATGCCACCCTATAGGTACCAAATGGGTTTTCAAAAAACAAACAGGTTGAGGATGGGATGGTAGTAAGGAACAAGGCTAGGCTATTAGCCCAGGGTTTTTGCCAAAAGGAGGGGATCGACTATGAGGAAACCTTTGTCCCTGTAGCCCGTTGAGAAGCCATTAGGATTCTTCTAGCTTTTGCAGCTTCGAAGGGTTTTAAGCTTTACCAAATGGATGTCAAGAGTGCTTTCTTGAACGGGTATATAGAGGAAGAGGTTTATGTGAGACAACCCCCTGGTTTCGAGAGTCCCAAGTTTCCAAACCATGTTTTCAAACTTACAAAAGCTTTATATGGTTTGAAACAAGCCTCGAGAGCTTGGTATGATCGTTTGAAAACTTTTCTACTCTACAAGGGTTTTAAAATGGGACGGGTAGATAAAACTCTGTTTCTCCTCAAGAAAGGCAATGACACCCTTTTGATTCAGATTTACGTGGATGATATCATCTTTGGTGGCTCTTCTCATGCACTTGTTGTCAAGTTTGCAGATACTATGAGCAGGGAGTTTGAGATGAGTATGATGGGTGAGTTGACCTTCTTCCTCGGGTTGTAAATCAAGCAAACCCGAGACGGGACGTTCGTGCATCAAGGCAAGTACACGAAGGACATCCTGAAGAAGTTCGACATGGGTGAGGCCAAGCCTCTTACGGCGCCCATGGCGACGACTGCTACGATGGACGCGCACCAGGACGAAGAGCCAGTTGACCAGAAGGAATACATGAGCATGATCAGCTCGCTCCTGTACCTGACGGCGACGAGGCCAGATATACAGTTTTCTGTGTGTCTGTGCGCTCGTTTTCAGGCGTCCCCTCGGACTTCCCACAAGCAAGCAGTCAAGCGCATCATGAGGTACCTCCGATGCACTCCTGAGTTCGGACTTTGGTACTCTTCCTCTTCGACCCTCTCGCTTTGTCGTTATTCCGATGCGGATTTTGCTGGCTGTCGGCTTGAGCGCAAGTCTACTTCTGGGACTTGTCAGTTTCTTGGCTCTTCTTTGGTTTCTTGGTCTTCTCGCAAACAGTCGAACGTAGCCCAGTCTACTACAGAAGCCGAGTATGTTGCTGCTACTTCTTGCACTTCGCAGCTTTTATGGATGGTTGCTACATTGCGTGATTATGGTCTAGATTTCAGTTGGGTCCCTTTGCTTTGCGACAACACTTCTGCCATTAGTGTAGCAAAGAACCCCGTTCTTCACTCCAAGACCAAACACATCGATGTTCGCTTTCACTTTCTTCGTGATCACTACGAGAAAGGCGACATTGACCTTAGGCATGTAGACACCCATAACCAAGTTGCGGATATCTTCACCAAGCCTTTGGATCTCTCAACTTTTGCTAGGTTGAGAGGTGAGCTTGGTGTGTGTTTCCCCTTTTAGATGGGGGAAGCATTTTGCTTGTTGTATCATAGACTGACCTTTTTGTTTTGGGTCTTGAGTCTGTTTAGTTTTGTTTTGCTCCGATTCTGTTTTCTGCATGCATTTCATCATGTATACATCTTGCATTTTTGAGCTTCATGTCTATATTCCTTAGAATGAATTTATGCTCTGATTAGTGTATGCTTCGATGATATATGATGATGCATGTAGCTTAGGCTCTCTTTGATCACTGATACATGTTGTGAGCTAAGCTATCTTTCAGAATGATGAACATGCTAAATGAACTTAAAACTTGATACATGTTCACCATTGAGATTGGCAACTAGCATGTGCAGAATGTGTTGAGGTTACTTATGCTATACATATATGCTAGGTTGCTATGTCTCTAGTTTTGAGTCTTTCACTTGCTTGGATTGTTCATATTCTGCTTAAAATGAACCAAGTTTTAGTGAATTGAAAGATCGAGATGGGATTGCTTTGTCAACACATCACAGTATAGAGACTGTTTCTCATTGCACATTGAGTTAAACTTGAGCTGTGTAGTGTAAGACTGAAACTGATGCTTTAAGCTTCTGATTGCATATGCATAGGCTTAGCTCGGTTGAAAAGTTAGGCAATGACAAGCTTTCAACCTCTCGCAATCACATGCTGAATTTGAACTTGTGAAATAATCGCTGCAATTTTCTGCGATAAAATCGGAAAACACAATTCTATGTTTCATTCTATGGCATGATGATTGAACTTTGCTTGGGGTAGTTCACCTTGTATACATGTTTAGCACTTGTTTGACTTCCTATCTATACATGTTCAGTGCTATTTTGATGGTGAAAAACCTTTTCTGAATGGCTTAAAACTGCTCACTTGGCTTATGCATTCATATTTCGTATTCGGTGATCAGTTTGAGTCTTTGCTAGCACTTTTGCTTGTTGCTTTGTAGTCGGATCAGCACTCTTTAGAGCATTCTTTTACTCTATTGATTATATACCTGAAGCTGCTAACATGCATTTTTGACTCATGTGCATTTGCTTGATTTCGATAGGCACGGCCTAGCTCCGTTTTGCTTAATTGAGCTATTTTCCCTTCTCTTTGGATTGCAAATTGCCCCCAAGGGGGAGAATTTTTCCAAGGGGGAGTGTGTCTTGATGTGGTGACAATTTGCAATTTATGCTTCACTTGCTGAGGGGGAGTTCTTTGAGTGAGGGGGGGCTTTTCTGCTTTGCTCCGAGTTGGTTTTTTATTTGGTATCGATCGTTTCAGCTAGTTGTGTCGAGCCTCTGTGCCTCTGTCTTGAGGGACTAGCTGTTTTCACCATGATTTGGTGCTTCTTGATTGGTATCGGGCTTATTGCTAGTTGTGTTGAGCCTCTGTGCCTCTATCTTGAGGGACTAGCAGAAGTTGTCTTTATGTAGCCTTCTTTTGGTATCGAGCTTTCAGCTAGTGGTGTTGACCACTTCTGCCTCTTCTTGAAGACTAGCTTGAACTTGACTTGGTTGCGTCGAGCCGTTGCCCATGTCTTTGGGAACCAAGTCTTATGCTCCAATTTTGATTGAGTTCTGCTCTTTGATGAGTTTTTGCTACGATCCTTTGCTTGGTTGTGTCGAACCGTTGCCGATGTCTTTGGGGACCAAGCTTTGCTTATCTCGATTTGTTTGTTTTCGGCCTTTCTCTTGGATTTTGGACATCTTGAGTGAGTTTTTCTTCTTCTATCTACTTCTCCTTTCTTTTTATTTTGATTATGGTTACTATGAGTAGACGATGCACTCATCAAGGGGGATATTGCGAACACAAGGTTGACATGTGCCCTTGTGGTTCCCTTCCTGAGTGATGAGTGATCGGTCAACATGCAACATGTCTCTTGGTTGTGTTGATGTGCAGGTGTGAAGCTCGGAGACAGTGGGCGGACGTGAGGCTTGGACTGACGGACTGGGAGACCTAAGGACCAGCTGTGGTAGGCACGTGGCATCGGCAAGCAAGAGCACATGGGGATGTGCGGTGCATCGGCTGAGTCGGGAGGAAGGTGATGGCGTCGTGACACTTGGTGGGTGGCCGAGAAGGAAGGCGAATGCACTGTGCCCGGCGTGGAGGCTGGACATGCTCCGGCATCGGTGCTGGAACTCGGGGTGTGCAAACCACATCCCGTCTATGGCGCGGGTGAAGGACCGAGAATGCAAAACCAAGGCGACCAGAGGGGGGGGTGAATGGGAGCTCAAAAATTTCTCTCAAAACTTCAGCCTTTGTCCCACAAATCAACCCGCAAAAACTTCGACCGAAACCGTGATGCCCACGACCCTTGGAAGAGGGTGGATGATCCATAGGATCACAGCGAGGCACCACCAAGCGATAGCAGACCAAACGCGAAAAGCACCGGCACAAGTTTAACCCCGAAAACCTAGTCTCGAACGTAGATTGAAGCCTACGTCGAGAAATCCCTAAATACCAATGCTAACAAGTAGCAAGGATACCTAGAGAGGTTCCTAGGTGAACTATAGGGCCAACCGAGAAGTCCGGAAACCAAGCGAAGAAGCCGGGAGAGCAAACGCACTAAAACTCAACACTCAGCCAGTTCCCGGACTGTCCGCCAGTACGGTCCCGGACTGTCCGGCTCAACCGCGGACTGTCCGCCGGCAAAATCCCCGAAAGAGCACTGCTGCTGAAGTCCCCTGGACACTTCCCGGACTGTCCACGACCGTGCACTGCGGACTGTCCGTCGGTCAATCTGTGTCCACTCAGCCGAGCCGCGTGACCACTGCCTTGGTCGGAGCCCGACGCGCGGACTGTCCGCGCCCCCAACAGCGGACCGTTCGCGAGTGCCCAGTGAGGGCGATTTTGGTCGCCCTCAACTCAAATCTCCCCAAATCCAATTGAACTCAAAATCCCTAGTTCCCAAACTTGGAGAAGATGATCACGAGGTAATTAGGAGACTATCCCCAAGAAATCATCCACTCATAACGATCCAATCAACGGGAATTCAAAAGGGAAGAAGTATGAACGAAAAAGCGCCACGAAAACGAAATCAACCCAATCTACTTGTTTGTGAGGAGTTAGATAAATTCCTTCGGTGGAAATGATCTCCTCACTATAAAGAACAAGTTGATTCAAACGGATTTCGAAAAGACACAGTAGAGAGGGAGATCGAGTGATGGGAAAATCGCGGAGAAACGAAGAACACGAAGAACACGAACAAAACGTGAATCAACACATCGATCTGCAACCGTGTGGCTACCACACGCTACAACAATTAGATTACGGTCTCACTTCCTCAAAATGTCCAGTACACGGAGGTATGGTTCTTCGCGGATCTCAGTTGCTACAACAGGGGATTGGGAGAGCAGGAAAACCTAGAAGGCAAAGAGCAAATGATTGAGATAGGATGGCAGGTGGGTGTCTCCCTCTACTTATCCTAATTCTAATTCCCACTCTACCCCTAACTAATTACAGAGCGAACCAGCTAAACCCTAAGGTTATTCTGGACCAACTCGTGGTAGGTGGTGATCTGACGGCCACGCCCGCACAACTGGTAGCGTTGCCTCGACGCAACCTCACCGATTGCCGCCACGTGCCGCCACCGCTCTGCTCGTCCTTTTCATGGACCTCGCCCCCGGTTTTGTGGCCCAAACAGGGAAACCAGCCTTCACGACCAACCCCCGGTTTTGAGGCCCAAACCGGGAAACCAGCCGTCCATCGCCTGAGTTTTGTGGCCCAAACTCAGAAACCTGCCGGCACCCAGGTTTTGAGGCCCAAACGTGGAAACCATCCTCAGCCCGAGTTTTGTGGCCCAAACTCGGAAACCATCAGCGCCCAGGTTTTGAGGCCCAAACCGGGAAACCGTCCACTCGGTGGTTTTTCTGTGGCTCAACCACCAAACCGAGCCGTAGAAGGGATGCACCGCCCGTGCACCCCGTCCACACGAAAGTCTTCGCTCGTCGCTGTCCCAGGCTGTCAGCCACCACAGCTGATCCTCAGGCCACCGGTCCCTCAGTCCAAGCCTCACGTCCGCCCTTCACCGCTCTCGATCCGTCGGCACGGCACGTCTCTACTTGACCTTCACCTTGCCTTCGATCACTATATTCGTGCTCGACACCTGCACAACACGAGCGAAAGAACATGCGCATTATCCCAGTTGACAATCACTCATCACTCGAGACTCGGCATACACCCATGTATCCGCAATGTCCCCCTTGATGAGTGCATTGTCAACTACCAACACAAATCATAATGGAGTAGAGGAAGGAAGAGGAAAGAGAAGAGAGAGCTCATCCATATGACCCAAAAGCATATCAAAGCCAGAAGAAGGTCAAGTGAAAGAGAAAAACAACTTGGTCCCCAAAGACATGGGCAACGGCTCGATGCAACCAAGCAAAGCAAAACTAGCCCTCAAGAACAGGTAGAACAGGCTCAACACCACTAGCGAGAAAGCTCGATACCAATTGAAATTCAAGCAAAAATAGAGCTAGCCCTCAAGAAGAGGCAGAACGGGCTCAACACCGCTAGCGAGAAAGCTTGATGTCAACTGAAATCACATGGTTGTATGCCGGGTCTCTGAGTGATGAGTGATTGTCAACCGGATTGATCGCATGCTCTTTGGCTTGTGTTGTGCAGGTGTCGAGCACGGAGACAGTGATCGAGGGCAAGGTGAAGGTCAAGTTGAGACGTGCCTTGCTGACGGACCGGGTGCGGTGAAGAATGGGCGTGCCGTGCGGTGGACGTGCCATGCCGATGTACCGAGCGGTGAAGGGCGGACGTGAGGCTTGGACTGAGGGACCAGAGTGCCTGAGGATCAGCTGTGGTGGCTGGCAGCCTGGGACAGCGATGAGCGGAGACTTGCGGGGCACGGTGCTGCTTGGGTCGAGGACCTGGGGACACGTGTCGGTGGACGGGGTGCACAGGCGGTGCATCCCCTCTACGACGTCGGTTTGGTGGTAGAGCCAAGGAAAAACCATCGATGGACGGTTTCCAGGTTTGGGCCTCAAAACCTGGGCGTGGACGGTTTCCGAGTTTGGCCACAAAACTCGGGCTGACGGTTTCCGAGTTTGGCCACAAAACTCGGGCTGAGGGTTTCCGAGTTTGGCCACAAAACTCGGGCTGAGGACGGTTTCCAGGTTTGGGCCTCAAAACCTGGGTGCTGAGGGTTTCCGAGTTTGGCCACAAAACTCGGGCTAAGGACGGTTTCCAGGTTTGGGCCTCAAAACCTGGGCGCGGATGGTTTGCTGAGTTTGGCCTCAAAAATCAGACGCTGGTGGGCTGGTTTCCCGGTTTGGGCCTCAAAACCGGGGGATAGCTGGAAAAGGCTGGTTTCCCGGTTTGGGCCACAAAACCGGGGGTGCAGAGCGAGGGCGGCACGTGGCGGCAATCGGAAGGTTGCGTGGAGGCAACGCGGACGACTTGTGCGGGCGTGGCCGTCGGATCTACCTACCACTTGAGTTGGTCCAGAATAACCTTAGGGTTTAGCTGGTTCGCTATGTAATTAGAATAGAGAGGGCTAGAGTAGGAAATAGACTTAGTCTAGAATAGGATAAGTAGTCAGGGGAGACACCCTCCTCCCTATCTCAGTCATTTGCTCTTTCACACTTAGGGTTTCTTGCCCTCCCATCCCCTGCTGTAGCCTGCTGAGATCCGCAGAGAGACTTGACTCTGTGTACTGGTGATTTTGAGGAAAGGAGGCCGTAACCTCCTTGTCGTAGCGTGTGTTTGCGCTTCGGCTGCAAGATCGTGGTTGTGATTCGCGTTTCATTGGTGTTCTTCGCGGAATCCTTTTTTCTCCACGTTCTTCCCGTCGCTTGATCTCTTTGGTTGGTTCATCTTTTGCAAAACCGGTTGAACCAAGTTGTTCTAGATCATGAGGCACTTCTTTCCACCGAAGGAATTAACCTCTAACCTCACGGTCTAGGAGATCGATCGATTTTTGTTTTGGATCGTGTTTTTGCTTCCTTGTCCCGAAATTTCTTGATTCACCGATTTGGAGTTAGGTTCGAGCCATGATCTCTTAGAGATAGCTCACTAACATCCTTGTGACCCCTCAGATCGAATCCCAGGCCTAGAGCTTTTGATTCGGAGGAAATCGGGTTGAATCATCAAAGAACCGCGCAGTTTTCGGGGGCATCGGACGCTGACACGGGAGCATCGGACGCTAGGGTTCTAAGCGTCGGACGCTCCGGTGACGCGTGTCACTTTCTGAGCGTTTGTAGTGGCATCGGACGCGTCCGTTGGCCATCGGACGCGCCGGAGCCAAAGCATCGGACGCTGGTTGTTCACTGTTCACAGCGTCCGATGGTGGAACAGTAAGGTTCCCGAGAGGCAGTTTTCGCATCGGACGCGTCTGGTGGTCTGGCATCGGACGCAGGCAGCATCCGATGCTACTGTTTTCACACCGTTTTGTCCGCGGTTCGCTCGTTCGTTGACGGAATTGATTTCTGTCTTTTGCGTTGGCTTTCTAGAGTTGTCTAGTGTCCCGCTGTGTTTCTTGGAAGCATCCACCCTACATCTAGGGTCGTGGGCATTTGCAAGCTCTAGGGTTTGCTTCTGGGGTTCATTCTTGGGACAGTGGCTACTAGTTTCCGTAAGGAAAATTTGAAGCTCCCATTCACCCCCCCTCTGGTCGCATTCTGAGTGCTTCTCGGTCCTTCAATTGGTATCAGAGCGGGTTAAGGATCTTCCACCTTAGCCGGTTCCAGATCCACAGAAGGCGACATGGATCGCGGCGTGGGCAAACCGCTGTTCTTTGATGGGACGAACTATGCGTATTGGAAGATACGCATGTCGGCCTATCTGCAGAGTTTGGGTGCTTCTATTTGGGATATTTGCAACTCTGCTGATTACGTGGTCTTGGCTGCTCGTGTCACTTAGCAACAGATCGATGAGCACGATGCCAATAGCCGAGCCCGTAATGCTCTCTTTTCTTGTTTGAGCATGGGTGAGTTTGATCGTGTTTCTCACCTCGCTGCGGCTCGGGAGATCTGGGACACCCTCATGCGTTTCCATGAGGGCACCTCTCAAGTCAAAACCCAACTCTACGAGTCGTTCAAGCGTGAGTATGAGAACTTTCGACATCAGCCTGGCGAGAGCATAGAAAGTTTATTCGCTCGCTTTCAGGTGATTGTCAACAGGATGAGGGCTAACAAGGAGCAGTTGCCTTTTGACGATCATGAGCGTGCTTTGAAGCTTTTGCACACTCTTGATCGATCTGTGTGGGATTCCAAGGTTCAGGCGATCATCGAATCACCTAACTATGAGACCCTCACATGCGATGAGCTCTTTAGTAAGCTCAAGTCCAGTGAGATTGACGCCATGTCGAGGGCTTCTTATGCCAATCCTTCTGGCCCGACTATGGCTTTGGTTTCTGGCTCTTCCGCTAACCCCTCTGCTGGCTTTGCTCTTTCTTCACTCTTTTCTGTCACAGAGGACCAGCTTGAGTTGTTGGGGGATGACGAGTTGGCAATGCTCGCCAACCGGTTCTCGCGGTTCCACAACAACCGCATGAACCGTCGCCGCGGAGGAGGACGCTCAGGATGCTATGAGTGTGGCAACCCCGAACACTTCATCGCCAACTGCCCCAAGAAGAAGCATTCATCTGGGAAGGGCGATCATGGGCACAAGTACGACTCCGGCAAGCGCAAGGAGAAGTATGTCCCCGCGAGGCACAAGCGGAGGGGCGGCTTCGACAAGGAGTACATCAAGAAGAAGTACATGGAGAAGGCCCAAGCTGAGCAGCGTGCGTTCTTCGCCACGCTCAGCGACGTCGACGGCTCGGATGACGACTCCGCTTGTTCAAGCGATGACGAGTCCGAGAAGAAGAAGAGGATCGAGGACAAGCTGAACGGCCTCTGCTTCTTCGCCGACGACGACGGCTTTTGCACCATGGCGCTTGGTGATGAGGTCGACGGCAAGCTGGAGCACACCCCTCGGGACGATGACGACGACACCTCCCAGGTATCCCTCACCCACGACGAGCTTTCTGCTGAGGTTGAGAAGCTTACTGCCGCGCTCCTTAGTCAGGACAAGTTGCTTAGGCGTGCCGCTAGAGAGCGCAAGTAGTTTAGGCAGAAGTGGGAGGACACGGTGAGAGAGCTTGAGTTTGCCAAGTCCACCGTGGTCGTGTCGGAAGAGGTTGAGTGTGAGATGTGCACCACGCACATGACTGACCTTCTCACTTTGAGAGGTAAGTATGCTGCGTTGGTAGGAGAGGTGGATGAGCTGAAGGCTAGACCTTCTCTGTTAGGGGCGTGCAAGACTTGTCCTATCTTGCAATCTGAGTTGGCAGAGAAGAATGCCAAGATTGTGTCTCTTGAAGAGGCCAACTCAGGTAGCACTAGTGTGGCTAGGTGCGTTTTGTGTGAGGGTTTGGAGATGGAGATTGCGAATGTCAAGCATGGCAAGATGCAAACCGAGGAAGAAAACACATACCTTCGGACCATCTTGTCATGGGTCTCTTGTAGTGAGCCGCAGCTCGGGATGATGATCTCCCAATTTAAGTGAGCTGCTGGAGGTTCTGGTGTAGGTCTTGCTCAGGGTGTTGATCTTTCTGCTTTTGGGAAGATTGGAGAGTCGAGTGGTCTGAATCCTAGTGAGAAGCCCAACTCCACCACTACTCCCAAACTGACCAAGCTTCCATCCAAAGAGTCGGTCAAGCCTAACACCAAGGATGGGGTGTTTGAGGAACCCCCGAGAGCTCCACCCAGGAATCAAGTATGGGCACCTAAGCCAAACCACCTCAAGAACAAGCTTGACACAATGCCACCTATTCAGGAGGAGTGCTTGCCACAAAAGGGCAAAGTGAACCATACCCATAGCCATGAGTACCAACAACCCCCTTTGCATGCGGTGAGGTACCATTGTGATTTCTGTGGGAAGGGTGGTCACTTGAGCGAGTTCTGCTTTAGGCGCAGGAGAGAGGCGCGCCGTGCTTGGGAGATGGACAACCCGGACATGTACCACCCTTTCCATGGTGTGCATGTGCCGAACGTCCAGAGGAGAGCTGCTAGGCCCAGAGGTCCAGAGCCTCAAGTCCCCAGGCCTAGGCAGCAGCAGAGAGCTCCGAGGAGAGACGCTAGGCCTAGAGGTGTTGAGCCCCAGGTTCCTAGGCGTAGGCCTCGTAGAGAGCGTGCCCGACGGGGTCCTGCTTTTGCAGGCTACGGACCCCGTGGCGGAGGTTTTGTTGAGCGCTTTCCCCCACCGCAGTTTGAGTATCGCGGTGAGCGCTTCTTCCCTAGCGGACCACGTTTTCCTCAGCGTGGTGATCGCTTCCCTCGTAGACGTGCTAGGAATGGTTTTTACACTAACCCTTCTTTTGAGCAGCCGGCCCAACACTGGTTTTCCCCTTACTTCACTAACCCCAGTGTTGGACCGTATGCTCACCCTATGTCTTTTTATTGATGTAGGTAAGATGGTTGGAGGACATTTGGTTGGTGGATTCCGGTTGTTCGAGGCACATGACCGGAAACGCCAAGTGGTTCTCCAGCCTTAGCCCGGTCGCCGGAAAGGAGTACATAACCTTCGGCGACAATAGTAAAGGTAAGGTATTGTCTCGTGGGACTGTGCGGGTTAATGAGCACTTTGTGTTGCGCGATGTTGCTCTTGTTTCTAACCTACATTTTAACTTGCTTTCTGTTTCGCAACTTTTTGATGATGACTATGAGATTCGTTTCAAACCGAACCTTAGTCGCATCTTAGATCCTCAGGGCGATCTTGTATGTCTGATTTTGCCCTTTGGGAAAGTCTTTCGTGCGAATTTCTCGGAGTCGTTTGGTTCTTCTCGATGTCTTTTGGCTAGTCCTTCTTCTTCCAATCTTTGGAAGTGGCATAGGAGGCTCGGTCACTTAAGCTTCGACTTGCTTGCAAGACTTAGCTCACTTGGCCTAATCCGAGGATTGCCCAAGCTTTCGGTGGAGAAGGATCTAGTTTTCCATTCTTGTAGACATGGGAAGATGGTTGCCGCTCCCCACCATCCAGTGACTAAGGTCATGACCTCGCACCCTGGAGAGCTTTTACATATGGACCTTGTTGGTCCGGCTCGGGTGAGCTCGGTTGGAGGCAAGTGGTATGTTTTGGTTGTTGTTGATGACTTTCCGAGGTATTCGTGGGTCTTCTTTTTGACTGAGAAGACTGAGACTCTCTTTCGCTCGCAATCTGATTTTGCGTCTTCAGAACGAGTTCCCTTTGAACTCGATGCGAGCTATTAGAAGTGATAATGGTTCCGAATTCAAAAATTCGGATTTTGAGAAGTTTTGTAACCGCTTTGGTTTGGAGCATCAGTTTTCTTCCCCCTACACACTGCCCCAAAATGGTGTTGTAGAGAGGAAGAACCGGACCCTTGTTGAGATGGCCAGGACGATGCTCGATGAGCATAGGACTCCCAGGCGCTATTGGGCCGAAGCTATGAACACTGCATGCTACATTTCAAATCGCATCTTTCGGAGAGCCTTTTTGAAGAAGACTTCTTATGAGTTGCGTTTTGGTCACCAGCCCAAGGTGAGTTATTTTAGAGTCTTCGGTTGCCACTGTTTTATTTTGAAAAAGGGGAACCTGGACAAGTTTGAGTCTCGATCTTCTGACGGGGTATTTTTGGGTTATGGCACTCACACGAGAGCATATCGTGTACTTAACCTTGATACTAACCGAGTCATGGAGACATCAGATGTCACCTTCGACGAGACTCTTGTTTCTCCTTCTTCTCATTTTGAGCGTGCAGGTGATCATGAGGTTGGAGAGCCTCTTTTTGATGACGAGGACGAGGGTGCTGAAGGTATGGATGATCCAGCACCCCCTCCACCTGCCGCGCCTCAAAGAGCGGCCTCGACGACGACTCACGGCCCCGACACCTCTTCTTCCTGGGGGCCGTGGGATCCTCCACCTCGCGCGGTACCTTTTGTACCCGGGGTGGAACCAGCTGCTGTTGAGGGGGAGGTCACTTCTTCCCGGGAGGCGCCACGACATATCCAGCGCCAGCACCCCCCTGAACAGATGATCGGCGACATCGGCGAGCGAGTTACTCGCTCCAGGTCACAGCACATCTCTCACTTCGCTCATTCTGCTTTTGTTGCTAATTTTGAGCCCTAAGATGTTGGACACGCTTTGACGGATCCGGATTGGGTCAATGCTATGCATGAGGAGTTAGAGAACTTTGAGCGAAATCGGGTTTGGGTTCTAGTTCCACCTCCACCTGACTGTAAGCCTATTGGGACAAAATGAGTATTTAAAAACAAGCAAGGAGAGGATGGCCATGTTGTGAGAAACAAGGCCCGGCTTGTAGCGAAAGGCTATAGTCAGAAGGAAGGGATAGATTATGAGGAGACCTTCGCTCCTGTAGCACGTTTGGAGGCTATTAGGATACTCTTGGCTTATGCTGCATCCAGGGGTTTCAAACTTTTTCAAATGGATGTCAAGAGTGCCTTTTTAAACGGCTACATAGAGGAGGAGGTTTATGTTGAGCAACCCCCCGGTTTTGAAGATCCCAAGTTTCCACACCATGTCTTTAAACTCCACAAAGCCTTGTATGGTTTGAAACAAGCCCCTAGAGCCTGGTACGATAGATTGAAAACTTTTCTGCTAGCTAAGGGTTTTAAAATGGGATGTGTAGATAAGACGCTTTTTCTCCTCCGACAAGGCAAAGACACACTCTTGGTCCAAATTTACGTGGATGATATCATTTTCGGTGGTTCTTCTCACGCTTTGGTTGCCAAGTTTGCAGATACTATGAGCAGGGAGTTCGAGATGAGCATGATGGGCGAGCTGACATTCTTTCTCGGGTTGCAAATTAAGCAATCATGAGAGGGGACGTTTGTAACACCTCTGGTGTTTAACTGTAATTAACTTGACATATCATCATTATCATCTTAAAGCATCTTGATCATGATTTCATGTGTATGCATTTTACTAAGTGTATCATTTTATGTGAATTACCTCTATTGCAAAAAAACCCTAATTAGCCCACTTCTCTCTACTAGGGCAAAATGGTAATTTCATCTCTGTGACTAGCTTTGTGTAATTCTTGTTCAGTTGGATGTCTTGAAGTTTTGTGGTGTTGGCCAAAGTTCAAAAATCAGAATTTGATTTCAAATCTCTTTGCAAAACCCTGATTTCCAAATCCTGGATTTTATCCCTCTTTTTGTAATTCAAAAATTATTCAAAATTTGGGTTTGGTCCAAAAAGCAAAGTTGTAGATCTGTCAAAGAGAAACAACTTTGGTATTCACAAGTTTTCAAGTTGCAGTACAAAGTTTTGAGTTATTTCAAATTCATTCAAACTCCAACTTTTGTTCCCTTTTCAGTTTTCAAAATTAGTTCAAAAACTAATGAGTTTCTGGAAAAGTGTATAATAGCAAAGTTGTAGGTTTTGATAAAAGTAACAACTTTCATATTTGCAGATTTTCAAGTTTCAGTATAAAATTCAAAGTAATTTTGAATTGATTCAAACTTCAAAAGTGTCCCCTTTTCTGTTTTCAAATATTGTTCAAAAACTGTTTGGAATTTGAAAATGTTCATATTTACAAAGTTGTAGATCTCATTTTTCTGAGCAACTTTGGTGTTTTGAGTTTTTGTCACACAGTTCAAATTTTGGGAGAAATTCGCAAAATACAGATACCAGCCAAAAGTCAAACCCTAGGGCCATAGCCTGTTCATCTTCCCCGGCGAGCTAGGGGGGGGCCCGGCCACCTCCCTCGCCGGATCCGCTTGCCACCGCGTGTCCGAAGCTCCTTCGCCCAAACCAACCCCACGACGATGCTCAGTTCATCATTCCGCACGCGTCTGTGCACCAGTTGACCCCGCGCACCCGTCCCCCACCCCGCAGCGCCTCGCCGCCGCGTGTTCGCCGCCGGCGAACACAACGCCCGGGCCCTGCGTGCCAAACCGCTGACCCTCGGCCTCACAATCGATTGCGCATGCCTCGAGCGATCTTATCCGCGCCAGAACAGTCGCTCCGCCAGCCCCTGGCCGCGACTATAAGAGGCCCGCCGGTGGCCGGAGCTCCTCACCCACGTCCGCCACCGTGGCCAGCTCATTCCATAGCCTCCGCCGCTCAACCAACTAGCCCAGAAGCTCCGCCTTGAGCTCGTGAAGCTTTCCCACCCCTCAATTTCACCTCTACCGTCCCCAATCGCCCGGCGTAACCCCGACTTCCCCAACGCCGGCGAAGCGCCATTGAGCTCGGGTTCGAGAAATTCTCTCTCCCCGGCCTTGATCATTTTTCCCCGACCTCTGTTTCTTCTTCCTCGCATCCTTGCGATTCTAACCATGCCTTGGTGACCCCGTGTGGTGCTCAGGATCGCCGGAACGCCGTCGCGACGCGATTCTGCCCGCCGACGACCCCCGCTCCGTCGACCTCCTAGCTCCGGTCATCCCCTCGCCTCGCCACCGCGCGTCATCGACTGCCGGTGAGCTCCTGAACCTCTCCATGCCCTTGGTTTCGGCCGCGAGCCCCTGCCGTGGCCGGAACACATCTCGCCGCCGTCGGGTGACCGCCGGCGGGAGGAAGACGAAGCACAGTGCCGTTTTCCTTTTTCTTCATACATGTGAATAGTGTTCAGATTTCATCTTTTTGTGTGATTTTCTGTGTTGATCCATAAATTCTGAAATTTTTGTGATAGACTCTTTATGCTCTGAAGTATTTTATAAAAATATGAAACTTGAGTTTTGTGCAAAAATTTGAAAATGCAAAATTCCCCTTTTAATTGAAAAATGAAGGCTTTGGTATTTTTAGAGAGTGTTCTATAGCTCCAAAAAATCTTGAGATAAAATTTGCAAGCTAGTTATGTCATGATGAGTCTCTGGTAAAATTTTGAAGGCATTTGGAGCAAGTTGATTTTTGAGCTTTATTTTAATTAAGGAATAGTGCCTTTTGTTAATTAAATGTCTAGATTTAATTGAGCACCTTAATGACCTCCAAAAATTATGAAATTTGTTTTGCCATATACTTGTACCCTAATGAACTTGTGTGATTAATTTGGTAATTTTTGGAGCACCTTCATAAAATGACCTTTTTAAATAATTAAGAAAAATAGAAAAGGTGATTAGGGTTAGCGTTGAATGCCCTGTGATGTGACTTTTGGGATTGCTTGATGTTCATAGACCCCTACCCTTGGTCTATGATGTTTGTGATGCTATGTTTAGATGATGCTTAGGATAATTATGATAAGGTCTAGTTTAATCGATATTGCTTAAGGAAGAAATGGTTACCTTTTATGCTCAACCTAGATTTCGATTATGCCTTGCCTAAGAGTAATCTAGAATCAGTGGTATTGTCTGGCACCACAAGTCCATATCATCTTTCTCATGAGCATTCATCATTGCATCCGTATAGTTGACGAAGAAGGCCCTGAAGTCGAGGTAGCCACCGAAGGATCTGTCCCCGAGGCTACCCCGAGCTCCGACACCTATACCTACCCCGAGTCTGCTCTTTTTGCCATCCAAGGCAAGCCCCGGTGCATTTAACCCTACCTTGCTTTTATAAATGTTTTCTTTAAATGTTTTGAGTTAAATTATTGCATTAGGTTGATAGGAGTTGAGTGAAATCCTATCTGATGCATTATCTACCTTGACCAATGATACACCCGATACCCGCTTTTCAAAAACTATTTGCGAAATGCTTAGCAATGCTATATGATAGATTTGCAATAAAAATGCCAATCTCAAAAGTGTGATCACTTTAAGAATATTTATGGGAATTTCTGGTTTACTCCCACTATTGGCTAAGTATCTGATCCGTACCTAGTCAATGGGAAGGAGAGGTTGTCCTTGTGTACGGTGCCGTCATGTTGTAGTCCGGGACTCAACAGTTGACACCGACCGGGACAGGGTTGAAAAACTGACAGGACCTGTACTCTTGGGTTAGAGTCCCGAGGTGCTTGTCGCTGGCTGGAAAATTTAGGGACCACCTGTATGGGGGCCTGCTGACTAAGACTTGCAACTATTCACATACTACGGAAAGCTTCGGCTCCGAGGAATCCTTTATTGGACCGACAACCGCGCACTGGGAGTGGAGAGATGGCGGAAGTAGCATGTACCCACGTGGGTTAAAGTCCCGGATTTGGAGTGGTGTACTGTACTTCCGGGTGGCGTAGGACCGGGCCCAATCTTGGAGGAATCGTGGTAGACGAGTTGGCATATGCAAGCTTGGGTGCTACATATGCAGTGTGGATAGGGACCCTCAGCTGAGTATTATTTATCCGGATTAACGCTGCTCCTCGGTTATGGAGACTTAGTCACTGACTGTCAACAGGGAGTGGTTCTCAACTAGGAATGTTTTGAAATGTAAAATGAATCATGAACGATGAAGCTTGGAGGAATACCGAATCTTTCAAAAATAAAATAAGGTTTACCAAAAATGCTTTTCTGCAAAATACTTGAACTTGCTTAAGCCTTACCTTGACTACCCTAAGCCTGCATTCCTGAGTCTTCTCCCTTTTCTTTAGTCGGGTAAGTCTTGTTGAGTACCTTTGTACTCAGGGTTCTTTTACCCATGTTGCAGGTATGGCAGATTCCTCAGTATGCCTTGGACCCTGCTGTGTGACTGTTGTTCAGGAAGAGGCCGATGAGGCCGATGAGTGATTATTCACCCTTGGGCTGGGTGAAGTATCTTTATCTTTTAGTTGTTGTCATATGCTACTCTGCCAACTCTATCTATTTGAACTATGGTCTGTAATAACTTCACTTTAATTTTATGTTGAACCCTGGTTTGTAAAACTAATGTTATTTAAGTCTTCCGCTATTTACTCCGATGTTATTTGTCAAAATGTTCAAGAGATTGTAACTGAATTGTGAGATGATCCTGCGGACATCGGGCACTGATGTAGCCCAGTGGCGGAATCCGGTCTTAATCTCCTGGCCGTACGGATCGACTGTCAGTGGTTGACAGTGATCAGTGGGCCATGGGATTAGGGCCGTTACGTCACAGAGTGGTATCGGAGCATCTCACTACGACGTTGCAATCTTTTTGCGAAAATTTCAAAAGGTTTTTAAGTCCAAAACTAAACTTGACTATTTTGAGTCCAAATTGCTTCTCTCATCTCATCTTGTCTTTGGCAACTAGTAGCAAGACAACTTGTTTAAGCCCTATGTACCTTACCTTAATAGTTGCATTGCCTTGTTCCGTAGGAACGAATCATGCATCATGTCATAATCACTTAAGATAATAACTTCCTCTCTAAGTCTGTTGGGTTAGTATGCCTTTACCTTTTTCTTGCTAGCCTTTCTCACCTATAACCTCTTGTGCAGATATGGTCATCATCAAGCGGACTGCTCGCAAGTCGACTGGACCGCATGGTGTGCCGCGTCACCAGCTGGCGCCACGCACCGGAGAAGAGACTGGAGAATCCTCCAACGGACGTCGCTTGCCCCGCCGCAACCGCAAGCAGCTGAAGGAGGAGATCAAGAATCTAAAGGCTGAGATGGAGAACATGGAGCATGACTTCTATCTTTCCCGCATGGAGTTTTATGAGGCACGAGCTTCCCTGGAGCAGGCCAATCGGAACACGGTTCGCGCTATCGAGCAGCGCAATGATGCTTGGACCCGCGAGGACGTCACCAGAGCCCAGCTCCATGGACTGCAGCAGTACACTGCCCAGATTGAGCAGTACAATGATATGCTTCATGAGGAGGTACATCAACTGTACAACCAACTTCACCCCGTGATTCCACCTGTTGCTGAGGACCCCGAAGACGGAGTCGTGGAGGAACCTGAAGTAGAACTTGAGCCAGACCAGAATGAAGAAGTGGAACCTGCTGAAGATGTTCACGTTGAAGATGAAGATGAGGAGGAAGAGCCTGAGCTCATCATCGAAGATGAAGATGACGATGAAGAGATGTCATCATCGATGACGACTAGATTCGTTGTGTCTGCCATCTGCTCACCTAAAGCCTTAGTCTAGGTTTGGGCGTTAGTTGGTCTTCTGTCTAGTCGAGTCTGTATCTGTCTTGTACCTTTCCTTTGTCAGTAGTGGTTATCTATCGAACCTCTGTATCAGTTATCTACCCTTGCATCAATGAATCTTATCAGTCAGTTTCGTTCAAAAGCAATCTTTGGATGCTAAGTTCCCAAATTCTTAACAGATGCCTGTGAACACCCGCACTGGAGCCGGAAGTTCCGGAGGTGCCAACCTTCCAAACCCTCCACCAGTTCCTGCTACCCTGGCAGATGCCATTGCAGCCTTGGCCGCCGCTGCCAACCTGATGGCTCAGAACCAAGGACAGCAGAATGGTCACCGTGGTCGTCACAACATCAACCAAGAGACCACCTATGTGGAATTCACCGAAACTCGTCCACCGGTCTTCACTAAGGCCGATGAACCCCTCGAAGCTGATGATTGGCTCCGCACCATGGAGCAGAAGTTTGGTCTTATCAACTGCACTGAAATCCAGAAGCCCAGTTTCGCTTCACAGCAGCTTCGTGGTCCGGCAAGTGCTTGGTACGCCAACCTGTTGGCTGCCCAGCCAGAAGGTCATCGGTTGACCTGGGAAGAGTTCCGCACCGCTTTCCGTGCTCATCACATCCCTTCCGGATTGATGAAAATGAAGCTTGATCAGTTCCTGGCTCTCCAACAGAAAGACTCCACAGTCATGCAGTATGTGGGTCAATTCAATCATCTCAGCCAGTATGCCTCAGAGTATGTCAACACAGATGAGAAGAAGAGGGATTGTTTCCTCAGAGGACTGCACCCAAAGATCCGCAGGAGCTTGTCCAATAACCTGACTGAGTCTTATCACGATGTTGTTGACCGGGCTGTTGCTTTTGAAGAAAGCAATCGCCAGTACCAGGAAGAGAAGAAGAAGAAGAAAGCAGGGTCAAGCAGCTTCGCTGGCGGTCCACAAACGCCAGAGAATCATCTATCACCCCAGCCACCACCACAATCGTCTACCTTACCCCACCAGCAAGTGGTCGTCCGTACCGCGGCCACCACCCATAATGCCAACCAGCAGAGTGCCACAACAGCCGAACGCCCCAGGTGTTCGTATCACCACTCCACAAACAGCCTACAACCATCCCTGCTACAACTGTGGCCAGCTTGGTCACTGGTCTCATGAGTGCCCAAAGCCCAAGAGGTATGCCCAGAATGCTCAGAAGAATCCTGGAGGATCTCAGCAGCAGCACCACCGTGCACCGCAGCAGCATGCTCAGAAGGGCAAGGTTGTCAAGAAGCACGGACAAGTCTACTACACCGCTGTCAGCGATATACCAGAAGGGGAGCCCGTCATGATCGGTAGGTTTTCCTGTTGCCAATCACCCTGCAGTTGTGTTGTTTGATTCTGGTGCATCGCATTCCTTCATCAGTCGTACTTTTGTCATCAAGCATGAAATATCAATTGAGGATTTAAAGAAAGTTTCTGCATATTTTCGCCTGGAGGGCGTATAAGTACTAAGGAAGTGGTTCGCAGTATACCAGTGAGGTTGGGGGAACATGTATTTCCCACCACCATGATAGTGCTTCATGATCAGGAGATAGATGTCATCCTAGGCATGAATTGGATGTGTCAGTATAAAGCCATGATCGACATCCTGAATAGAGTTGTGAGAGTGGATATTCCTAACAGTACCGCCAAACTCCTTCTCCAACTTCCAATGCCTCAAAAACCAGCAGCCACTCAAGTAAACACCGCCTATGTTCTGGAAACCCGGGACATCCCCGTGGTTTGTGAATTCCTGATGTTTTTCCTGAGGATTTGCCTGGTCTGCCTCCTGACCGTGACATTGAGTTTGCCATAGAGCTAAAGCCCGGGACTGCTCCTATATCCCGCAGAGCTTATCGAATGCCTCCCAGAGAGTTGGCAGAACTAAAAATCCAATTACAAGATTTGTTGGACAAGGGTTTCATTCGCCCAAGCTCGTCTCCTTGGGGCTGTCCTGCAATCTTTGTAAAGAAGAAAGACAAGACTCTCAGAATGTGCATTGATTATCGCCCACTCAATGAGGTCACCATCAAAAATAAATATCCCTTGCCTCGTATTGATCTTCTCTTTGACCAGTTAGCTGGAGCCAAAGTATTCTCCAAGATCGATCTCAGATCTGGCTACCACCAAATAAAGATTCGTCCTGAAGATATTCCTAAAACAGCTTTCACCACCAGATACGGCCTATATGAGTACTTGGTCATGTCCTTCGGTTTGACCAATGCCCCTGCTCATTTCATGTACCTCATGAACTCTGTGTTCATGCCAGAGCTTGATAAATTCGTGGTCGTGTTCATTGACGACATTCTTGTCTACTCAAAAACCCCTGAAGATCACGCCGAGCATCTTCGTATCGTTCTTTCCCGTCTCCGAGAACATCAGCTGTATGCCAAGTTCAGTAAATGTGAGTTCTGGTTAGATCAGATACAGTTTCTTGGTCATGTCCTATCCGCTGAAGGTGTGTCAGTTGACCCTGGTAAAGTGGCAGACATTCTGGATTGGAAGCCACCTACCACTGTTCATCAAGTCCGCAGTTTTATGGGAATGGCAGGATATTATCGTCGATTCATTCCGGATTTCTCCAGAATCGCCAAGCCTATCACTGAGTTCGTAAAGAATTCTGTGAAGTTTGTCTGGTCACCAGCTTGTGAGCAAGCCTTTCAAACGTTGAAGAAACTGTTGACCACATCACCAGTGTTAGCCCAGCCGAACATTGAGAAGCCCTTTGATGTCTACTGTGATGCATCTGGTACTGGCTTGGGCTGTGTTTTGATGCAAGAAGGTCGAGTGATCGCTTATGCCTCCCGACAGCTTAAGCGACATGAAGAGAATTACCCAACTCATGATCTCGAGTTAGCAGCAGTAGTGCATGCCTTGAAGATCTGGCGTCATTATTTGTTGGGCAGTACCTGTAATGTGTACACTGATCACAAAAGCCTGAAGTATATCTTCACTCAAGAGGAACTGAATATGAGGCAGAGAAGATGGCTTGAGTTAATTAAGGACTATGATCTTGAAGTGCATTACCATCCGGGTAAGGCGAATGTGATTGCCGATGCACTCAGTCGCAAGTCTTATTGCAACTGTCTGATGATGAAACCCTATGATTCTTCTTTGTGTTATGAGCTGGAAAGGTTGGATATTGAAATGATTCCACAGGGAACTCTGAATAATATCAGAATAGAAACCCCTATCAGAGAGCAGATCATCGCTGCACAAAAAGATAACCCTGGAATCAAGCACATCATCGAAAAGGTCCAATCCGGAAAGGCTGATTGTTTCAGGATCGATGATGCAGGAGTAGTATGGTTTAAGAATCGGTTAGTAGTTCCTAAAGTGCCCGAGTTAAGAAAGTTAATCCTTGATGAAGCACACTTGACTAGATTCTCCATCCACCCCGGCAGCAACAAGATGTACCAGGATTTGAAGCAGCAATTCTGGTGGACAAAGATGAAGATTGAGATCGCCCAGTATGTCGCTCAGTGCGATACCTGCCAGAAAGTCAAAACCGTGCACATGAAGCCCGGAGGAGAATTGCAACCTTTACCTGTACCTGCTTGGAAATGGGACGATATCAGTATGGACTTTATCAATGGTCTACCCAAGACATCAAGAGGTTTTGATTCCATATGGGTGATCGTGGATCGCCTCACTAAGCAAGCTCACTTCCTGCCAGTGAAGACCAGTTACACCGTCCCCACTTATGCCACTTTGTACAAGAACCACATAGTGAAACTCCATGGCATACCCAAGAGCATTATCTCTGATCGTGGTACCCAGTTTGTCGCAAAGTTTTGGAAAGCGTTCCATACCTCACTTGGAACCAAGCTCTTGCATAGTACGGCATATCATCCGCAAACAGATGGACAAACTGAGCGAGTCAACCAAGTGTTAGAGGAAATGTTGAGAGCATGTGTGCTCACCTTCGCAGATACTTGGGATGACTGTTTGCCCTTGGCAGAGTTCTCATATAATAACAGTTACCAAGAGAGCATCAAAATGGCACCCTTTGAAGCACTGTACGGCCGCCGTTGTCGTACACCTCTCAATTGGTCTGAACCCGGAGAAAGGGAATTCTTTGGAGTTGACCTAGTAAAAGATATGGAAGAGAAAGTCAAGCATATACAAGAGAACATGAAGATTGCACAGTCTCGACAGAAAAGTTATGCTGACAAGAGACGTCGACCTCTGCAGTTCGAGATCGGGGATTATGTGTACCTAAAGGTCTCACCCACCAAAGGAGTCACTCGTTTTGGAGTCAAAGGAAAGTTAGCACCCCGCTACATTGGTCCCTTTGAGATTCTGGATCGTTGTGGCAAAGTCGCTTACAAGCTAAGTTTGCCCGATCATCTTTCAGCAGTTCATAATGTGTTTCATGTCTCCCAACTCAAGAAGTGTCTCCGAATACCTGAACATGTGGTTGAAGTTGAAGGCGTTGAGCTAGAACCAGATCTGTCGTACACTGAGTATCCAGTTCGCGTGTTGGATCACAAGGATCGTGTTACCCGAAGAACCACCACAAGATGGTACAAGATCCAGTGGAACCAGCACTCTGAAGAAGAAGCCACCTGGGAATCCGAAGACTTTTTAGCAAAGAACTATCCCGACTTTCTCGAATCTCTGTAGATGTAAGGTTTTGCCTTTTCCTTCTTAAGACGTGGAATCTCGGGGCGAGATTTCTTTTAGGGGGGAAGACTGTAACACCTCTGGTGTTTAACTGTAATTAACTTGACATGTCATCATCATTAGTCATTAATCATTCTTGCCTTGCATTTACGTTTGCTTAGTACTTGTGTAGCAATCTCTTTTCAAAAACCCTAAAAGCCCAAATCTTCCTATAAGGGCAAAAATGGTAATTTCACCTCTGTGCCTAGCTTTGTGTAATTCTTGTTCAGTTGGATGTCTTGAAGTTTTGTTGTGTTGGCCAAAGTTCAAAAACCAAAATCAGATTTCAAATCCCTTTGCAAAACCCTGATTTCCAAATCCTGGATTTTATCCCTCTTGTTGTAATTCAAAAATTATTCAAAATTTGAGGTTGGTTCAAAAAGCAAAGTTGTGAATCTGATGAAGAGGAACAACTTTGGTATTTACAAATTTCAAAGTTTCTATATAAAATTTGAAGTAATTTCAAATTCATTCAAACTCCAGTTTTTGTCCCTTTTTGAGTTTTCAAAATTAATTCAAAAACTATTGAGTTTCAGAAAAAATGTATATTAGCAAAGTTGTAGGTTTTGTCAAATGGAACGACTTTCATATATAAAGATTTTCAAGTTTCAGTTTGAAATCCAAAGTAATTTTGATTTGAATCAAATTTGAAAAGTGTCCCCTTTTCTGTTTTTGAATATAGTTCAAAACTATTTGGAATTTGAAAATGTTCATATTGACAAAGTTGTAGATCTCATTTTTCTGAGAAACTTTGGTATTTTGAGTTTTTGTCGCACAGTTCAAATTTTGGGAGAAATTTGCAAAATACAAAAACTGGCCAAAAGTCAAACCCTAGCCCCTACACTGTTCTTCTTCCCCGTAGAGCCAGGGGGAGGGGGGGGGGCCCGGCCATGGCGCCGGCGCTGCGCCTGCAGCGCATACGGCTGCTCCCCACGCGCCTCTGTCCTGCCCCAGCCGCTCCTTGGTCCCCTCCGCACCCGCACGCGAGCGCTGACTCCATCTCTCGGCCCCTACTGCTCCTGCTCGCCGCCGCCGCGTGGCCACTGCCGGCGCTGCCTGCGCCCGAGCCCCGGCTGCACGCCAGCGCCTCCGCCAGAGTGCAATCGAGTGCCCGTGCGCTCGCCGAGCTTATCCAGCCATCACCACGGTCTCTACCGGCCGCTATCCGCCTCTATAAAAGCCCCGCCGGTGCTCGAGCTCTCCCACTCAGCTCCGCCGCCGTCGCCACCTCACACCAGAGCTCCCAGCCCTCAACCACCTAGCCCGAAAGCTCCGCCTTGAGCTCGTGAAGCTTTCCCACCCCTCAATTTCACCTCCCCCGCCTCCAATCGCCCGGCGTAACCTCATCTTCCCAAACTCCGACGGAAACCCGGTGAACTCGGGTTCGTCAAATACTCCCTCTCCGGCCACGATCATCTTCCCCTGACCCCTGTGTCAGCTTCCTCGACTCCGCGCGACTCTAACCAGGCCCTTGCGGTCTCGTGTGTTGCGCAGGATCGCCGACTCGCCGGAGTGCCGCCGCGGTCGTCTCCTTCCTCGAGCCTCCTTCCTCGAGCCTCACCCTCGAGCACGTGTCGAGCCTCAGCCTCGAGCCTCACCCTCGAGCACGTGTCGAGCCTCAGCCTCGAGCCTCACCCTCGAGCACGTCCCCGAGCCACACCCTCGAGCCCTGCCTCCGACCCGTGGTAAGCACCCGAAGCCTCCGGTCTCTGCTTCCACTCCGTCTCGCCCGAGCCTCCCAGTCAGGCCTCGGACGGACGCTTGCTTTTCCGTCTCGCCCGAGCCTTCCGTCTCGCCCGAGTCCGCTTCGCCCGAGTCAAGCCTCGGCGAGTGCATGCTCTCCGCTTCGCCCGAGCCTCCGGGCCAGGCCTCGGACGAAGCAGTCATTTTCCGACTCGCCCGAGCCCTTCATAGAAGGAGCACAATGCTCTTTTCTTTTTCTGAAAGTTGTGAATAGTGTTCTGTTTTCTCTTTTTTGTGTGAATTAATCTGTTGTTCCTTAAATCCTGATAAAATTATGGTATGCTCCATGCACTGTGTAGTATTTTATAAAAATAAGAAACTTGACTTTTCTGCAAGAATTTAAAAATGTAAAATCCCTCTTTTAATTAATAAATGGATAGTTTTGGATTTTTTAGAAAATTATTTATAACTCCAAAAATCATGAGACTAATTTTTTGTGAGCTTCCTATGCCATGTTTAGTCTCTGGTGAAATTTTGAAGTCTTTTAGAACAAGTTGATTTTTGAGCATTTATCTTTAATTGTTAAATAGTGCCTTTTGTTAATTAATGCCTGGAATTATTTGAGCACCTTAATAACCTCCAAAAATTATGAAATTTGTTTTTCCATCTATCTACACCATAATGAACTTATGTGATTAATTTGGTAATTTTTGGAACAACTTCATAAAATGACCTTTTTAAATAATTAAGGAAAATAGAGAAAGTGATTAGGGTTCATGTTGTATGCCCTGTTTTGCATTGTTCATGATAGCATACTCATGTGCATGCATCATTGCATTCGTATAGTCACCGAAGAAGGAGTCAAGATCGAGGGAGCCGCCGACGAACCTGTCCCCGAGGCTACCCCGAGCTCCGACAACTGCCC
>CM019829.1:60309665-60356072 GCA_009763385.1 Coix lacryma-jobi var. lacryma-jobi
ACATCTTCTGCAGGTTCCACTTCTTCATTCTGGACTGGCTCATGTTCTACTTCAGGTTCCTCCACGACTCCATCTTCTGGATCCTCAGCAACAGGTGGAGCCACGGGGTGAAGTTGGTTGTACAGTTGATGTACCTCCTCATGAAGCATATCATTGTACTGCTCAACCTGGGCAGTGTACTGCTGCAGTCCATGGAGCTGGGCTCTGGTGACGTCTTCGCGGGTCCAAGCATCATTGCGCTGCTCGATAGCGCGAACCGTGTTCCGATTGGCCTGCTCCAGGGAAGCTCGTGCCTCATAAAACTCCATGCGGGAAAGATAGAAGTCATGCTCCATGTTCTCCATCTCAGCCTTTAGATTCTTGATCTCCTCCTTCAGCTGCTTGCGGTTGCGATGGGGAAAACGACGACCATTGGAGGATTCTCCAATCTCTTCTCCGGTGCGTGGCGCCAGCTGGTGACGCGGCACACCATGCGGTCCAGTCGACTTGCGAGCAGTCCGCTTGATAATGGCCATATCTGGACAAGAGGTTATAAGTGAGAAAGGCTAGCAAGAAAAAGGTAAAGGCATACTAACCCAACCGACTTAGAGAGGAAGTTATTATCTTAAGTGATTATGACATGATGCATGATTCGTCCCTACGGAACAAGGCAATGCAACTACTAAGGTAAGGTACATAGGGCTTATACAAGTTGTCTTGCTACTAGTTGCCAAAGACAAGATGAGATGAGAGAAGCAATTTGGACTCAAAATAGTCAAGTTTAGTTTTGGACTTAAAACCTTTTGAAGTTTTCGCAAAAAGATTGCAACGTCGTAGTGAGATGCTCCGATACCACTCTGTGACGTAACGGCCCTAATCCCATGGCCCACTGATCACTGTCAACCACTGACAGTCGATCCGTACAACCAAGAGGTTAAGACCGGGTTTCGCCACTGGGCTACATCAGTGCCCGATGTCCGCAGGATCATCTCACAATTCAGTTACAATCTCTTGAACATTTTGACAAATAACATCGGAGTAAATAGCGGAAGACTTAAATAACAGTAGTTTTACAATCCAGGGTTCAACATAACGTTAAAGTGAAGTTATTACAGACCATAGTTCAAATAGATAGGGTTGGCAGAGTAGCATATGACAACAACTAAAAGATAAAGATACTTCACCCAGCCCGAGGGTGAGTAATCACTCATCGGCCTCATCGGCCTCTTCCTGAACAACAGTCACACAGCAGGGTCCAAGGCATACTGAGGAATCTGCCATACCTGCAACATGGGTAAAAGAACCCTGAGTACAAAGGTACTCAACAAGACTTACCCGACTAAAGAAAAGGGAGAAGACTCAGGAATGCAGGCTTAGGGTGGTCAAGGTAAGGCTTAAGCAAGTTCAAGTATTTTGCAGAAAAGCATTTTTGGTAAACCTTATTTTAATTTTGAAAGATTCGGTATTCCTTGTTCCATCATAATCCTTGATTCATTTTACTTTCCAAAATAGACCTAGTTGAGAACCACTCCCTGTTGACAGTCAGTGACTAAGTCTCCATAACCGAGGAGCAGCGTTAATCCGGATAAATAATACTCAGCTGAGGGTCCCTATCCACACTGCATATGTAGCACCCAAGCTTGCATATGCCAACTCGTCTACCACGATTCCTCCAAGATTGGGCCCGGTCCTACGCCACCCGGAAGTACAGTACACCACTCCAATCCGGGACTTTAACCCACGTGGGTACATGCTACTTCCGCCATCTCTCCACTCCCAGTGCGCGGTTGTCGGTCCAATAAAGGATTCCTCGGAGCCAAAGCTTTCCGTAGTATGTGAATAGTTGCAAGTCTTAGTCAGCAGGCCCCCATACAGGTGGTCCCTAAATTTTCCAGCCAGCGACAAGCACCTCGGGACTCTAACCCAAGAGTACAGGTCCTGTCAGTTTTTCAACCCTGTCCCGGTCGGTGTCAACTGTTGAGTCCCGGACTACAACATGACGGCACCGTACGCAAGGACAACCTCTCCTTCCCATTGACTAAGTACGGATCAGATACTTAGCCAATAGTGGGAGTAAACCAGAAATTCCCATAAATATTCTTAAAGTGATCACACTTTGAAATTGGCATTTTTATTGCAAATCTATCATATAGCATTGCTAAGCATTTTGCAATAGTTTTTGAAAAGCAGGTATCGGGTGTATCATTGGTCAAGGTAGATAATGCATCAGATAGGATTCCACTCAACTCCTATCAACCTAATGCAATAATTTAATTCAAAACATTTAAAGAAAACATTTATAAAAGCAAGGTAGGGTTAAATGCACCGGGGCTTGCCTTGGATGGCAAAAAGAGCAGACTCGGGGTAGGTATAGGTGTCGGAGCTCGGGGTTGCCTCGGGGACAGATCCTTCGGTGGCTACCTCGACTTCAGGGCCTTCTTCGTCAACTATACGGATGCAATGATGAATGCTCATGAGAATGATGATATGGACTTAAGGTGCAAGACAATACCACAGATTCAAGATTACTCTTAGGCAAGGCATAATCGAAATCTAGGTTGAGCATAAAAGGTAACCATTTCTTCCTTAAGCAAATATTGATTCAACTAGACTTTATCATAACTATCCTAAGCATCAACCAAACATAGCATCACAAACATCATAGACCAAAGGGTAGGGGTCTATGAACATCAAGCAATCCCAAAAGTCACATCACAGGGCATTCAACGCTAACCCTAATCACCTTTTCTATTTTCTTAATTATTTAAAAAGGTCATTTTATGAAGGTGCTCCAAAAATTACCAAATTAATCACACAAGTTCATTAGGGTACAAGTATATGGCAAAACAAATTTCATAATTTTTGGAGGTCATTAAGGTACTCAATTAAATCTAGACATTTAATTAACAAAAGGCACTATTCCTTAATTAAAATAAGCTCAAAATCAACTTGCTCCAAATGACTTCCAAAATTTTACCAGAGGACTCATCATGACATAACTAGCTTGCAATTTTTATCTCAAGATTTTTGGAGCTATAGAACACTCTCTAAAAAATACCAAAGCCTTCATTTTTCAATTAAAATGGGAATTTTTCATTTTCAAATTTTTGCACAAAACTCAAGTTTCATATTTTTATAAAATACTTCAGAGCATAAAGAGTCTACCACAAAAATTTCAGAATTTTTGGATGTCTACAGAAAATCATACAAAAAAGAGAAAACTAGAACACTATTCATATCTTGAAAATAAAAAGGAAAAACGAGGCCACGGCGGCGCTGCTCGACGCCGGCGACCTGAACGGGCGGCGCTCGGCACGCCGGCCAAGCCAGGGGGTCCGGAGTGAAACCAAGAGCACAGGGAGCACAAGGGAGCTCACCGGAGTCGATTGGGCAGCTCGGTGAGGGACGGGGATGGACGGTGGAGGTGGTCGACGGTGACCGGCGGACGGCGAGCGGACGGCGACAGGCGTCCTGGCGACCCTGTGTAACAAACGGAGCCGCGATGACTGGGTTAGAGTCGCACGGGAGTAAGGAAGGTGATGCGGGGGTCGGAGGGAGATGATCAAGGCCGGAGACGGCGAATTCCACGAACCCGAGTTCGCCGCGTTCTCGCCGGAGATGACAACGACGAGCAACGCCGGGCGATTGAGGGCGGTAGAGGTGAAATTGGAGGGTGGTGAAGCAGCACAAGAACACGGCGGAGCTTTGAGCTAGGTGGTTGAGCACGGGAGGCTCTGGCCGGTGCTGGCGACGGCGGCGGAGCTGAGCGGGGAAGCTCGGCTCCGGCGGCCCATTTATAGCCGCGGCCAGAGGCCGGTAGAGAGCTCGAGGGTGGATGGATAAGCTTGGCGGACGCGTGCTGCACTCGATTACGCTCTGGCGGGGGTGATGGCGTGCAGCCGGGGCTCGGGCGTGTGCTCGCCGGCGATCGGCCACGCGGCGGCGGACGCGCAGAGCTCTGTAGGGGACGGGAGCGCGGGTCAGCGCTCGCGTGCGGGCGCGGAGGGGACAAGGGAACAGCGGCGGCAGGTTGGTGGCGCGTGGAGAGCAGCCAGGCGTGCGGCCGCGCGGATTGCCGGCGGGCTGCCATGGCCGGGGCCCCCCTCTACGCGGGGAAGAAGAGAACAGTAGACTAGGCTAGGGTTTGACTTTTGAGCAGTTTCAGAAATTTGCAAATTGCTCCCAGAAATTTGAACTGGGCAACAAAAACTCAAAACATCAAAGTTGTTCAGAAAAATGAGATCTACAACTTTGTCAATATGAACATTTTCAAATTCCAAATAGTTTTTGAACAATATTTGAAAACAGTAAAGGGGACACTTTTTCAAACTTGATTCAAATCAAAATTACTCTGGATTTCAAACTGAAACTTGAAAATCTGTAAACATGAAAGTTGTTCCTTTTATCAAAACCTACAACTTTGCTATTATACACTTTTCCTAGAAACTCATTAGTTTTTGAACTCATTTTGAAAACTGAAAAGGGGACAAAAACTGGAGTTTGAATTGAATTTGAAATAACTCAAAACTTTGTACTGCAACTTGAAAATTTGTAAATACCAAAGTTGTTTCTCTTTGACAGATCTACAACTTTGCTTTTTGGACCAACCCCAAATTTTTAATAATTTTTGAATTACAAAAGAGGGATAAAATCCAGGATTTGGAAATCAGGGTTTTGCAAAGAGATTTGAAATCAAATTCTGATTTTTGAACTTTGGCCAACACAACAAAACTTCAAGACACCAAAGGAACAAGAATTACACAAAGCTAATCACAGAGATGAAATTACCATTTTGCCCTAGTAGAGAGAAGTGGGCTAAATAGGGTTTTTGCAATAGAGGTAATTCACATAAAGTGATACACTAAGCAAAATGCATACACATGAAATCATGATCAAGATGCTTAATGATGATAATGATGATATGTCAAGTTAATTACATGCTAAACACCAGAGGTGTTACACTTCGCAGAGGATCCAGACGAATTTGAAGACCCTGGAATTTATGATGACCATGCCACTGCTATTGCTGAGATTGTTGACCCGCAATCCATTCTGATCAACTTATTCCGAGAGTAGTTTGTACTAGGGCAGATCTGTAAATGAAGTTTGTTCTCCTCTGAGTAATGTATATTTGCATCTCTTGATTCCTCAGTGACCTTCCCTATTCGCAACATTTCTTCAGAAGAACGTTTGCCGAATGTATGACGTCATCTTAGCCGACCAAATCTCATTCTTGACATGTCATGTCACTCGGCATCGCACTTACTGTGCTTCATCTTTCTCTTCCCCCAATAAACCTGCCACTCGAGAAATGCTAGGATCACCAGGTCATGAACACTCTTGTACTAAAGGCGATATATAAAAATATCGGCTATAACTTAAATTCTTGGAACATTTTTTCTGCTAAAGGCGATGTTTTTACATCGGCTGTACATAAATATCTCTGAATCTATCTCGTATACAATTACCACGCATTCGGCTTTTTAAACAAATAGCGCCGAAGCTTCAACTCATAAGCAACACAAAAGACAAAAAAAATTTTCACAGCCGAATACCCGTCTCTAGGTCTAACATGTTCGGCTAAAGCAAGCTATCACTTATCCCGTTTTCCTTCAAACTTAAAATAAGGGCGATCCTACTATAAAGCTATCGGCCGCCACGTACAACTTGAAATGATCACCAAGTTATGGAAGTGCCTTCATACATCTTCAATTTCATCAAAAACTTCTATTGTACGTCACCTTGTACAAATCCCTTCTGATCTTTCTTGAGCTTTGGTAATGGGGAAATAAACAGAATCCTTTAAAAGTTTACCAACTTTAAAACACACTCGAGACCCAAACTTGTCCATATTGATCCTACTTCGGCTTCATCATCAACACTTTATTCCTTGTCAGCCGACATGAAACTTGGTCTTAATTCCTCTCCATTACCACCAGCTGGTCTATTTATTCAAAAATTGCTCTGAGAACCGATTGTTTGAATCGGCTGTTGGTCCTCGTCGAAAACGTTCACAGGACCTGCTTCCCAAGCTCTTCCAGAGAAACACTCAACACCATCATATTCCCAGTAGATGGGCTCTGCATTAGCAATACTCACCGAATCATCAGCATGGACAATTTCGATGTCATTTCCAATCCACTGGACAAGAAATTGGTGCATAGTTGACGGTACACAGCAGTTTGCATGTATCCAATCCCTTCCTAATAGCAAGCTGTATGCCCCCTTGCCATCAATGACGAAGAAGGTAGTGATCAAAGTCTTAGACCCGATCATCAACTCAACATGAACTGCTCCTCGGGTATCAGAGGAATTGCCACCAAAGTCCCTCAACACCATGTCGGTCTTCAATAGATCCTCACTTGTCATCCCAAGTTTTCTGAAGGTGGTATACGGCATAATATTTATGGCAGCCCCTCCATCAATGAACATCTTGGTTAATGGCTTGTCATTGACATACCCTCTCATATATAATGGCTTCAGGTGTCGATGCTTAGCTCGTTTATCAAATACCGCTTGCTGAGCCAAGACGAGATGAGCCAACAAATCTCGAAATTCATCTTCATCAAAATCCGAATATGCCTCATCTTGGACATCTTGATCTTCGGGAGCTATGAACTCTGATGGGAGAAAGAATGCCATGCATGCATCAGCCGAATGATCACTCTCATCTGGCTTCTCTTTAGGACGCCAAATTTGTTTTGTCTTGGTGCCTGCTTGCGCTAACTCTCTGTTCCTTAGGCGTTGCACCCTCCTCTTCTGGCTCTTCCTCAATCCTGGCGGACACCACTGTCCTCTCTACCAGACATACTCACGGTACTCTTCTTCTTTGGTGCGAGTCCAACTTCGATCGGCAAATCCTCTTCCCTGCCGATTCTCGGAATTACTTATTTTTAAGCGCCGATCGTCCTCAGGGATTCGTGCCCCAAGCCTTTCATGGACCGAACGGCGGTTGACTCGAGACTGCCTATACTCAGAATACTGATCACTGCATTCAGGGCAGTTGTTTTTAGTAGGCAGTTTCAAGCCTTCATTCCAGCAATACTTGAAGAACGAGCATTCCCAATGAGACTGTTCCTGTTCCTCCATATCTTCTCGTTCTTCTTGGTATATTTCTCCTTCGTACCTCTGCTATTTCTCCAAGAACTTCTGTTCTTCGTGAAACCTCTGCCTTTGGTACCGCTCCTGTTCTCAACGCCATTTATTCAACAAAATATGCGTCGTGACCCTGGGTCTGGAAGTTTCACCCGTCTCAGTTCGGCTATTTTGGAACCGAACCCTTTGTTGAAGTTCTTTATTTGTAATCTGCCAATCAGGGTCAACGACACCAGTCTCCCTCGCTCTATCAGAGGTTAATACCTTCATTTTGCTCTTACTCCTGGGATTAACTGCATTGACCATATTAACAGAGAAGGTTATAGTATTCTGCCCAAAAGGACTACCATCCACTTTCATCTTTCCATCAAACCTCAGGTGTCTATCCTGGATAGCTTTCTGAATCCGAACTCTGAACACTCGGCAATCATTTATGGAGTGGGACTTGGTATTGTGGAAACCACAATACTTCTTGTCTTTGACCCCTTCAGGGTGTAGCATAGGATGACCCTCCGGCAACTTGATGCGTCCTTCCTTCAACAAATATTCAAATAATTTATCTGACTTGGAAACATCAAAGTCATAAGTACCTTTTTGTTGCCTCAGCCATCGCTGTTTGACTTGAGTCGGCTCTTTAGCCCAGACTATCTCAGCTGCAGCTACTTCATCTTCATTATCATACTCATTTGCTTCCTCTAGGAAAGCCTGATACATCTCAGCAGCCACATCTCCCTTCTGGAATTGATTATTCCTTCTGAATCCTTGGGCTTGACTACTCATCGTTGCCAACCTTTATGATAACTGCCCGAGGTCGTCAAACTCCATGCCGAACAATTTCTCTTTGACATTCGGCAACATGCCAGCTATGGCTATCCCCGGCAATTGGTCATCCGGCAAATTCAGAGAATAGCAAAGGTTCTTGGTCTCTCTAAATCTGCGTAGATATTCTTGCGGCGTCTCGCCAGGTTTCATCCTCAATCTCATGAGATCAACCAATTTCTTCTCACTGGTACCCGTAAAGAAATATGAGTGGAATTTCTGTTCCAGCTCTGCCCATGTATTGATAGAATTTGCTGGCAAAGAAGCGAACCACGAGAAGGCTGGCCCTGTTAATGACAACGGGAAGTACCGAATCCTCCAAGCTTCATCTGCCGATGCTTCTCCGAGCTGCATCAAGTAACGGCTGATATGCTCCCTAGTACTGGTATCATCCTGGCCTGAAAACTTGGTAAGATCAGTGGGAGGATTCACCCTTGGAGGAAGTGCCACTCGATTGTACCATTCTGGGTAAGGAGACTTGTATGTGTAAGTTTGATTCTTAGGTTTTAGGCCGAATTGATTTTGCATCATATCAGCCATCTTATGCATTATGAGGTCAATATTCGAATCAGGAGCTACTTGTGCTTGCCCCCCAGGATGTAGTCCTGCTGAACCCTTGTAGCCTGGATTTGGAAGAACATTAATTGCGTTATAATCAATGAATTCCTGATATCCATCTCCTTGCATGTTCCTTTGTATTCGGTTCGTTGCGGGAGACACTTTGAAAGCAGACTGCGGGACACTCCCTGTTGTGCCGAATGCGAGCTGGCCATAGGTCGCAGGTGGCTGTTGTGTCTCATGAGGAACCATCCCCCCTGTGCTTGTACCAGCTCCACCGTCTTCGGCAATCCTTCGGCGTTGAGGTACTTGAAACAACATCGGTCCCTGCATCGGACCAACAGCTTCTTCAAAGCATTTATCCATGGCTGGACTGAAAGTATTGACCATGATAGCATGAAAAATGTTCAAGAAAGCCGACTGATGATTGGTCACGGCTTCTGATACAACCTTATGCATTATTTCAGTCATCTTCCGAATAGCTTCCTCTTCATTAGAGATATCAGGATGGTGGTGAGGATGAATCTTTGGGAACGGTTGCTTCTGGATGACCTTGCCGCTCTTGTTCTTTGAAAAAGTCATCAGGCACTTGCGCTGAAGTTCATCACAAGTCTCTTGTACTAAACTCTTTAATTCTGGCGGCAATTCATCTATGGTCACATCCAGAACCTGATCATCGTTGATCTCAGGCATCTTGAAGCAGAGAGTCTTGTCCCACCGGGCTTGCCAAAAAGTGTGTTGACGCAAAATGTGACACCTCGCGCCAAAGCACACAGCAAGCCGAACAAGGCTAGCTTCAATCGGGTGCCCGGAGTGTGTTGAATCCAGAGACGTGCCAGTCGGTTTGACCTGAAAACCAACAAGGGATAAAAATATGAGAATACCTTTGGAACATGCCGGGTGAGACCAGACAGTTCCATATGTACGGCTTTGAAAGCCAATCGCGACGACACACAGCTATAGAAGCTGTCTGTCGAAACAGGTTCATAATGTCATTCGGCAAACATAAAGATAAAAATATGTAAACATACTGAGTGCCGAACACATATGTAACAAAAGGAGAAAAAAGGGTAACTTGTGAATATAAATCTATTCAAACAAGACATGCATAGGCTAATCCAACTAGTCTGCCGCACGTCTAGTTTGAAAAAACCCGTCAAGCATAAACTCAAGCAAAGCTAATCCACCCGCATGATACCACTTGCTACAAGTCTACGCCACTCCTTATAATTAGATTAATCCACCGCATGATATGATCTAATTATAAGAAGCTAAAAGCATGCATATATCTGAACAAGTCTATATGAACTTATTACTCGTGTAAGTTTAACCAAGATCGGCAAACTAGCCGAGTTGGGGTCCATGAAGAAGGAACATACAAGCAAGCATGATCAAACCAATCTAAAACCTGCATCTGTCGCACGATACCCAGTTCTATCGAAGCCTAAACATGATTGACATGCATGAACCCACAATATGTAACAACCTAGATTGAAAGCTGATCCGACCTTCATGATCTTATGATTAGCAAAGCTCAAGCAAACTTGTGAAACAAGGCCGAATAGAGATCAATCTAGATTGGGCAAAAGAGTGTTACAAGAATTTAAATAAATAAAACACATAACACATGATAACTTAATGAATCTATTAGATCTGCCAAATCTAATAGAGCCAATAACTATTTTTACTCATGACTTAATCCGCCGCACGATACAAAGCACAAGCAAAAACCTCCCGTCATAAGCTTAAATCCGCCGCACGATACTAAGCTTAACATACGAGACTACTTGCATCATATCTAAATCCACCGCATGATACTAGATATGATAGCAAGGTTGCCGGTACTTATGGAGGTCGACGGATCAATGATTCCTCTCGAAGAACTCGACGACACGACTAAGGACTCGAAGGTGGCACGGGGCCAGTTTGTATTGATATGGTTGTGAACAATTTTACAATGGTCGAGGGTTTATATTTATACCCTGGATGAAATACGAGTCCTAGACGATTACGATTCACAATAATAAAATATGGAAAGATACAAAATCTATTCCTAATCTTCTCGGCATCTTTCATTGCCACATGCCTTCTCACGCAAGCCGACTTCATCTGCAACATCCATCTCCCGAATGGAACCACCTTTTTGTAAGATAGCCGACTGCACAGGCATTCACCGAGACCCCGAGGACCAGATAGCCGTCCAATTACTTGCCAAATCCTTTCCTCTCTGCTGGCTGGACCCACTTGTCATATCTTCGTGCGTGCGAAAATCTGGTGTTAACAGCGCTATTCTTGTTTGCAGTTGAACAACTCGTTGGGGTTTGATGGGGCTGCTGTGATGCCCTTGAAGTTTGTGCAGAGTCTGTCTCTGAGGTTGGCCCAGGAATCCACAGTTCTGGGGCGAAGGTTGCTGTACCAAGTCTGTGCAATGTCACGAAGGATGATTACAAAAGACTTCGCCATTGTTGATTCATCTCCCCCTGCTGCGGCGACTGCCGCTTCATAGCTCATTATGAATTGGCGAGGGTCAGTGAGTCCGTCATAACGGGGCAGATTTTGTGGATTGTAGCATGGTGGCCAGGGTTGGGTTTGCAGTATTTGGGAGAGTGGTGATCTTGGGTCGTAGGGCGTCTGGTGTTGTTGGGCCCTTCGCTGAATGCGAAGGTTTGGCTCTCGCTCTTCTGGGTAAAGTTGGCGAAAATTTGGTGGTGGTGGGGGTGGTGGTGGCTGACGGGCGTTGCCTTGACCCAACTCCTCATTCCCCTCTTGAAGGGGCGGCATTTCTCTATCATTCCAACCCTCGGCTTTGGCTTCAGCTGCCGCAAGGGACTCTTCCATTCGGCGAAGCAGTTCCCTTGCTTCATCCGCCTTTTGCCTGATGGCGCGCAGCCAGTTGTACCTTTCAAGCTGGTCTAGGCGCCTTTTCTTTTCCTGCAATTCAGCTTGGAGCCTGTCCAAAGCCTCGAGGCCCAACTCCTCTTCCACCTTCTCCGAAGGTGTGCGGGTGTGGCTGTGATACTAGCCGAGTGTGAGGTCCCGGGACCTCTGTCCCTGGGGTGACTTCTTCTTCTCCCGAAGGTTCCACATTTTCTTCTACAGGTTGAACCATCACCGCGGCCTCTCTGGTTGTGCAGTTGTCTCTAGTTGAGGATGCTCTTCTGTTTCCCGCCATTACGAACTCCGTTCCCCACGGACGGCGCCAAACTGTTGGGATCACTCTAGCCCTTCCTCCGCATGTGTGCAGGGGAGCGGCGTAGGTGGCCAATTGTCAGAACCAAGAGCGAAGGTAATAGGGAAAGTGGAACAGTAATGCTGTAGCTTTATTCCCTCAAAAATCCACTCTATTACACTGTTTACCCCTTGGTATTTATAGGGGATACCAAAGGGCGCTGACCAAATTACAAAAGGGTACAAGAAAGATTCCTCTACGCCATACAACGGAAGGGCAGAATCGTACAAGCACACATAGTATTGAAACCCTAGCTTGCCCTCCCCATGTGTCCGCCGCCACCTAGCTTGCGCTCACCTTCACCGGGACGCGAAGGCTAACTTCTCAGCTTCGTCAGTCGCGAGGCGTGCGTTCGCTTGCCACCCGTTGAGCTTGACCTTTCTTGCGAAGGTGCGCGACACGCGCGAGGGTTGTTCCTTGCTCTTCCCACGCTTCTTTCCTGCAAGGAACGTAAGACGACGGCGAAGGCCGAGTCGGTATCCGAAGGTTAGGAAATAAGGTCCGAGGGGCTTATCAAGTGATGAGGGTTTTCTCGACGGAACACAGGGCATCGCAAGGGTTGCCTCCTGACTCAGCCTGCGCGACGTCACTGCCGAGGGTTCTTTCCCCCAACACAAGACAACAAGGATACGTCTTGTGCACATCAAGGTTATGACAAGTAAAAGATTAGATGAACTTGATTTGGCCAAGCGACAACAATGGTAACCGAGGGGATATAACAAGGACTTGGGCATGGTCTTCACAACTGGGCAAGGAAAACTACGGTCAAGAACTGGTGTTGGCAGGAACTAGGCTAGGCTTGGTCAAACAAACAAGGGCCTTCACAATAAGGGAAACAAAACACCTATGGCTTAGCAAACACTTACAGGGGGGCCAAGCTTGGGTCCACAGGTTAGGTAGAGGCATGGCTACACAAACTGGCGTAGACATACCACGTTTGGATCCAATATTTCGGGAAACTTTAACATGGGCTAACTGATACAACAAAAGGCACGGACAGGCATAGGTACAGGTCTTTGGCACAAGCATTCTAAACCATCAAAACTAGACACCACAACAAAGGCCTTTAAGCAACAAGGGTTCTACTAAAGGCATCTTGAAAGGTCAAGAGGGCTTGAACAAGACTAAAAGAAAGGCTTATCAACCACTCATGTACTCACCGAGGACAAAGGGTCGACTAACTAGGGTACCACTTGGATACAACTCATCTACACACACAACCTAACAAGCATATGAAGACACAAACAAACAACTTAAGCAACCAACACTAATCACCCAGTCCATACTAGACAAGCATTTATCCAAAGCACACAAGCAAACATAGACATGCAAACATGGTGGACATATGTTGTCATTATTTTATTTCATGTTTACTACATTGGAGCATAACTCTTTATCTAAAAGCAAACATACCAAGCAAACTAAGCTACAGTTGTTTGTTTACTATAAGCAGTTCACAACATAAAGCTAACAACTCACTTATTTAGTCTAATAAACTGACAACAAGCAACAAGCTCATGCTAGTCTACATTCCAAGAAGGATTAAGGAGACACTAGGTAACAACAACTAACAAGCAACATACAACAACTTAACCTAGGGTACAATCAATCATAACAACAGTTTGAAAACATTCTAAACATGCTATAAAAGCTAAGATTGCAGCCCATTTAAATTGTTTGCAAGTATTTAGTTCTCACAAGCATATGACTAGTAAAAATTAAAACTCGATTAGAGAACAATTATAAAGCATGGTGCACATAAAAACATAATTCTAGGCATAACCATGTTTAAAACAGTTTATATACATCTTAAACATGTTAGAAAAGTTCACTGTTTACTCAAAGTAAATTCTTTACATGCACTTATGAATTTCCCTAACTTAGCAAGGTGAAACAGAAAGCTGTTTTTAAATCTGCTCCTAGAGAATTCTAGAAAGATTATGGTAGCTTGCTCATGCATTTAGCAGACTATTATAAGCATTTCAGTATTTTGGAAGAAGTAAAACAGTCTACACAAATCTAGTAAGTAAACATGCTTAACATAACTTAAATAGGTTTAAGCTATTTAATGTTGTCATATAACAAGTTCACATTTTTATTACAGTAAACATGATACTAGAGAGGTATGAAAATTAGTTTCACAAACTTTTCATTTATATAACTCTAGTTCTTATTTATGCAAGAACGCAAGCATGAACATGACTACAGGATTAAGTTACCATAGCATAGAAGAAGCATTCAAACAACAAGTTGAGTACATTTCCTTGCAAGAGCATATTAACACAAAGCTTAACAAAATGAGAATTTATAAACTTTGGACACTCTAAGCTTCCTTACCACATTTAACAAGTTTAGAAAGCAATTAGCAAACCCAAACAAAACTGCATACAAAACAGTTTCAAACAACAAGTTTTATTATTTCCTTGGGTAGAGCATTCCAAAACAAAACTAACCCAATTGGTTTTACCCAAAAGAGACTTTCCTAGCTCAAAACATTGAATTACAAACTTTAGCATAGTTTTACCACACAAGTCATTTAGTTACAACCAGGCATTTCAACATAGGGGGGAAAACTTAGCCATCAGAAACTTATTGTCTACTACTCTTCCAGCAAACTTTATATATAGCAAGACAATCACTCAACCTGATGAACTTAGCAGGTTTATTCAGACAACAATAGACAGGGTAATTGCTTCTAGCCTATAACAAACAATCACTTCTCTAGCTAACATGAAAGCACTCATATAAACCTTGTGCACTACCAATCATCATGAACAAGACCACATTATATCTAGCTTAGGCCAACGTACAACATCAAACAAACTAATTGCTTCTAACCTTTACCAGTGATCTAGCACATCACGTTGAAGAACTTAATTTACAACAAACTTCATCATTATAGGAATAAATGTGGGGGAAGCATTTTTATGCACAAACAACCATTCTTGTTTTATTGTTACATTAGTCACACTTGACAACAAGTTGTTCATTATTAGAATAAAGGCAAGAAAAGCATGTTCATGATCAAGCACAACAAGATGGATGCTCGTCCTATATGTGCTCACAAATTGCCAGCCTGAGGCGGCAATCACGTTCTAGGTCGGTGGCATAACACGCACTCTCGGTATAACTAGTCGTCTACTATACATACGCATTCGAGGTTAGCGTACGTGCAGAAAATCTCATTTCAGCCCATTCCCACAACAGATATAAATATCATGCATTGCTGAATTTAAATCTAGATACTATCTTAGGTGCATACCCAGTACACACGTAAGTAGTATATACACCCATCAGAATAATATTACTCCCGCAATTAAATATCTTCACCCGCATTCATGTGCTTACGAGTACAGGTTCAAGTACCAAACTAGCTCTCCACTAGACCAACGGTTGTTTGGTCATGCTCTCACAACTCACAGTTACCTGAGCGTAGGTGCGACGTTACATAAAATAAATTCAACTATCCCACATATATGAGTACATCATATGTGAGGGCTACCTCCAACATTAGACCATAGGGTAGCATAGTGCGGTCATCTATACGTACGTTTTGAGTCAACATGTCATTGCAAGAAAGTAAAACCCCCAAAGTTAGTATTACTTAACTAAGCCACCTGAAAGTCCTAATTGGGCATAACTGGAGGTTGTCGCTAGCACATACTTTTATAAATTAGGTTTTGGCAAACTTGCCTACTCGCTAAAGATTTTTTAGATAAAATAGACTTTTCAAATGAAAACTTTGTTTTAAAACTATGCACATGACAGTATTATACTTAACCTTGCTCTGATACCAGCTATGACAGAACCGACCAATAAATAAGAGCACAAGTGCGAAAACCTCTGCCGAAGCAGCTGAATTAGCACACTTGAGCCCATATAAACCCGGTAGTCCGTGAAAACCTGAGAGATTTCAAACCTTTTCAACATCTTAGCCAAGATCGCATGGTCAAGCAAATACAAATCATGTCCATAGAGCTTTGCAGCGAAAATAAAATTACAATAGAGTTCACAAATAATAATACAAGTTGAAATACTTTGAAACAACATAGCTTGAAATGAATATGATAACATAAGTTGAAATACTTTGCTAGCTTGCGTAGCATCCTTCAACAACAACATAAAGAGAAGAAGTATGGAACTGCCGAGCCCACCGGCACTGGCCATCACCTTTCGGCAGACCTAACCTTCACCTGCAACAAGTTGGGATAAACCCTGAGTACTCGTATGTACTCAGCTAGACTTACCCGTCGGAAACCAAAAATAAAGTGACACCAAGGAGTATGCAAGGCTGATATAAATAGTGGAGCTGGCTATCTTTATTTGCAAAAGGAGCTTAAGTTAAAGGGTTCATCATTTAATTATATGAGTAGTCATCTTTTATCCTATTCCTTAACTCTAGGTTTTGCACCTGCACTAGAGCACTCACTTGAATATAGCAAACAATAATATAATACCATATAAGGTTTGCTTTATCAATATTTTAGTTGAACCATCAATGTCACATGAAGTTGTATCGTGGTGAAGCTCGATATAGTTTCCCACTAACCGGGGGAGACGGCGACTCGAATCGAATTACAAACCAGCTGGCGAGAAACCTTTAATACAAACCCACACTTTCTCCGTCAGGTCCATGCATTGGGTCACCGCTGGATACTGTTCGTGGTGATAATCGTCGCGGCTCACAGCACGGACCACCCAATTGGATCTAAACGATGGCCACGCGAGGCCGATCGTGTTTCCATACTAGAGGGTGCCACACGGGTTGAGACCGGCCCGAACAGCGTCTAACCGGCTTCGCGGTCGGAAATTACAGCACCGACAACCCTAAGTAAAAGGGCGCTTTCAAAAATGAACGAGGGCCAACATCGATACAAACCTACACGATCCAACGGGCGAGCTACCCCCAAGTTCCAACTTGGTGCCTTGCCTTCCAGTTGACCGTATTTCATTACTACTCAGGTTCTTTTCCATGATAGCAAATATAGCCAACAGTGATCCGGTAAATACCCACCAAGGGTATTACAGGAACATCCTTTATTATTACTTTTATTAAGCAGACTAAGCAATTCTATATTATAATAACTAACAGGTAACAAGGCAGGTATAACCAATAATTCAAGGAATGGTAATGGAGTAATTAGGATCCAATCAACTCCTATACCTAATGCATCACAATATAAAATACTCAATTAAATTAATTGTAAATACTGGGAGACTTAGAATGCTCCAGGGCTTTCATGGGAACCAACACTAGGTTAGTGTTTGTTAGGTGTGGTGAGCATCTCCGCTGCAGCACTTGCTAAACCCGCATCTTCGGGATAATCCACCAAACACCGTCTTCAGGTTTAGCCTCATCATCACGTCCTTCACGATGTATCTACCGTTACCTAAATGAGATGCGCAATGCAAGCGTATGAATGCAAGGGAAATGCTTACGAAGCAAACACAAGCATTACTAATTACTTTGCATAAGCAATCACGATAACTACTAAAAGAAAGTATAGCTCTAACACACAATATAGCATAATCACTTCAGCAGGTTATAATTAAAGTAAGGTATAATACATGATTCATTAGCCACTCAGAGAGGTTAACTATAACAATCAACCAAGATTACATCACAAATCACACAATTGAAACACATGTATGCGCATACAACTCCTATTTTAGTTAAGCATGTCAACCATCATTATCTAACATATTTATATAATATATCAGGTTGATTAATTTAATAACATAGAATGCATAAACTAAATATTATCAAGTCATGACATAGCATCAAATATCACATAATCAATATTAAGCTATAGCAATCAAGTTTGATTCATTTAGACAGTTTGGACGGCAACACAACATGTACTTGAAACAGCCATAACTAGGGCTACACATATCCAAATAAGGTGATCCTAGACTTTCTGGAAAGATAATGAAATTATCTACAACGTTGTTATTACCACTTAAGCATGATTCAGCCATTAAAAAGACCAAACATAATAGACAAACACTTCTGTCCAAACTTTGGACAGAATATTATATTCATCTTCGAACAGCCATAACTGGAGATCTAAAGCACCAAAAGACTTGACATAAGACTTATTAGAAAGCTTATCAGGTTGCCTACAACTTATTTATTATCATCTTAAGTTGATTAAATAGTTATCAAGGCTAACTAACTCAAACAACTAAATCTGTCCAGACTTGGACAGATTCTAACTTCTAAATTTAAACACATGTAACTCAAGTTTTAGACCACCAAAAATAGTGATCCAAAACAATTCAGAAAGCTTATGAAAAGCACTGCAACTCTTATATTAACACGAAGACATGATTCATAACTTAAACTAGCCAAACAATTCATTCTTTCAGATCTGCTTAGAAAGTATGCAAAACCTGACAGCCAAATTAAAAAAACTATAACTCCTAAACCACTTGGCCTAAAATAATAAAATTATAGTACAAACAAGATAAATAAGTTATCTACAACTTTTATATAGAACACATCTATAGAAAACATCATTTTTTTACGAACTAATCACCACTACAGAAACTGCTCTAGCAGCCATTTCAGCATATTAATAAACTCACTTTACTACTAATTTGATTAACATGTGAGCATACAATTAAACTATTAAAACACTTATAAACATGAGCACACAATACTTATCTCAGATCAATATGCAATGAGATAAACATAAAAACGTATACATTTTCATCCATCACAAAGCTATTTCATTAATTAAATAATTAACAAACATAGGCATTATTTTTAAGTGATGTTATAAACATATAATTTGGGACTCATATTTTTACTGATGATAGATAATGCCAAATCATGAATACTGTAAAAATATTACATGCTCAGGTATTATAAATTATTTATTACAAACAGGGCAAGTTTTATTCAAAAAATGCATCTGAGAGCCAAATAAATCTACAAACCATATTTTCTGCAAATAGATGACCATAATAAAATTACCTAAGCTACAACAATATCATAGAAGGACAGTAGAACCACCTTTTCCATTTTTACATGCAAATATTTATCACAAATTATTTTTAATTCATTTAATGAGCTGAAAGAAGGATAAATATATAACTAAATCATACATGCACCAAAAATTCCGAACTTTTATCACAGCACACATATCATATGACAAGCCTACCATAAAAATTTCACAACAAACGAAGCAATACAACAACAGATATCATTTTCTTCCTATTTAATGCTATTTAACACAAATAAATCACCACAACACAAAATTTATACTAGCAGCCCACAGATTAAACATTTACTGAATAGTACTATTCGCAAGGATTCCAAAAAGTCCTCACTTGCAATTTTTTGACATTCCTACGATTTACTACGCATTTTACAACATTCAACCAGATTTGCTAATTAAACAAAAACGAAAAACAGAAAACTCTTTTACATCGGAAACCCTAGAACTTGCAGAAATCATTTATGGACTTATTAGAAAACACATGAGTCATGTCATTTATCCAAAGTGAAACAAAAAAAGAGTTTCAGCTTCGCATCCATACCCTTCTTCTACCTTGTACGGGAACCTGACGGGAGACACCGACCTCGTCGCTGGGGAGGCCGTGGCTCGCGCTAGGGTTCGAGGCTAGGGGCTGGCGTTGCTGGTTCCTGCTGGCCAGAGGGGCGGCCTGCTTCCCTGCGCTCATGCCGGCCACCTGCAGAAGGGCGCGGTCAGGGGCGCGCTGCCTGGCGCGGTTCTGTCGAAGCTGCGACAGAAAGGAGGCGCAGGAAAGAAGGGAAAAGAAAAAGGGAGGAAGAAGTGGAAAAGCTAGAGCGATGGTGGCCAGCCCTGGGGAGCTTGCTGGCGCTGGTCGGTCATGGAGGGCAGGAAGGAGCAGAGAGCTTCGTAGGGAGAGGGAAAAATGAGACTGGCCTCGGTCTTTCATGGGAGGAGGAGAGGAGCAGCCTGCTGCTGGTTTCCTTCTGCTGCACAGGAGAGACCGAGGGGAAGGGAGGGAGGAGCGTCGGTCTTTTGCGTGAGGAGAGAGGCACCGCCCCTGCTGGCCAATCGGGCGAGGGCGCGGGCAGGGCGGCCTCGGGACGCGGCCCTGACGGCCTCGGGAAAATTTCCCGTGAAATTTTCTCCCAATTTAGCAGGTTACCGAAAACTTTCGGTCAAGATCAAAAATTCCAAATACTGATCAAACAGACTCCAATTCCGACGAAACTAATTTTGTTGTCGTCGTCTCGACGAGTACTCCGATTTTCGTTAAAGGCGCTCAGTCAATTTCCGAATCGTTTGTCCGGTAACGATCATCGACGGCAGCTTCGCGGTGACCGAAATTCCGATTTTGCGGTCCAGACTTAGCCGGTTTCTGCAACCTGAAATCTGCAGTGTGTTCCATCTTGCGAGCTCATTTTCACTATTTTCGGCACCGATCCAGGTCTTGATCATCAAACGGAATTTGTTCGTCTCGATTTGTACTATAACTTTTGTTTAGGGCGAACTGTCATGCGAGCACTCGAAGAGGCCGTTCAACGCTGGTCAAAACAGTCACCCGATAGGGTCCGGATTACGATCTCTCGTCGGTCGGGATATTTTTCCGGTCGTTTGCTCAACACAAAACTTTCATAACTTTTGCTCGTGAGTCCATATAGAGTTGATTGGACCTAATTGCATGACTTGATTAAACTCAACTGATCTTCTTCACTTAATTCATCATTATAGGCAAAGTTATGACTCGTAATTTCATGTGACTTTTTGATTCCAAACTTTACAAAACTTTTTTACCAGTTACTGTAGACAGGAACTGAGGTGAGACACATGAAAAATTTATGTTTAGCATTATTCCCAAATAATTTAAACTAGGGTTCTGCCTCTGAGATTGATTCTGACACTTCTGTCACCACTGACAATACTGGAAATTAGGTTCTTGATTATTACTGAAAATACTACATTGGTGCTCAAACTCACTGCTCAGTTGGCGACGAACACCTGGGGTGTTACAGCTAGCGCCCACTTCATCCAGAAAAACCATGGCAGGTACAAAGGAAAGCCTAAGTCTTTCAATGCCAAAACTACTACTGCATTTAAGAAGAAGAAGAATAAAGCAGAGTTGTCGTGCTTCACTTGTGGAGAGCTTGGGCATTTTTCCAAAGAGTGTTCGGAGTGAGCGGACCGCAAAGGGAAAAAGAAGAGTGTCAACCTTGTGACTACTAGTGATGCTGATGACGGGTATGGTAATTTTCCTACTATACTATCAGTGTTTTAATTACCAAATTGGTGGGTTGATACAGGTGCTAATATTCATGTGTGTGCTGATATCTCTCTGTTTTCTTCTTATCAGGGGCTTCAAGGTTCCTCCGTCCTAATGAGGAATGGGTCACATGCTTCTGTTCGTGGTGTTGGCACGGTAGATCTGAAGTTTACTTCGGGGAAGATCGTGCAGCTGAAGAACGTGCATCATGTCCCTACTATACGCAAGAACCTTGTTAGCGTTTCTCTTCTTTTGAGGGATGGTTTTAAAGTAGTTTTAGAGTCCAATAAAGTGGTTATGTCTAAGCATGGACAATTTATTTGTAAAGGCTATGATTGCGGAGGCTTGTTCCGCCTATCTTTGGCAGATTTTTGTAATAAATCAGTAAATCATAATTGTGGCACAATTAATGATAGTTCTAATATTGAGCATTCTCGTTTATGTCATGTGAACTTTGGTTTGATGTCACGTTTGGCTAGCTTGAGTTTAATTCCAGATTTCACTATTGCTAAAGGTTCTTAGTGCCATTGTTGTGTGCAATCGAAGCAACCTCGAAAGCCTCATAAGGCAGCGGAGGAGAGAAACTTGGCACCTCTAGAACTCATACATTCTGATCTTTGTGAAATGAATGGTGTGTTGATAAAAGGTGGAAAGAGATATTTCATGACTTTAATTGATGATGCAACTAGATATTGTTATGTTTACTTGCTTAAGACTAAAGATGAAACACTAGAGTACTTTAAAATCTATAAGGCTGAAGTTGAAAATCAACTAGAGAGAAAGATTAAACGTCTAAGGTCAGATCGTGGTGGTGAGTATTTTCCTATACTTTTTGATGAATTCTGTGTGGAACATGGTATTATTCATGAGAGGACAGCTCCCTATTCTCCCGAATCAAACGGAATTGTCGAGAGGAAAAACCGCACGTTAACTGACTTGGTGAACGCCATGTTAGATACTGCTGGTCTATCTAAGGCATGGTGGGGGGAAGCTTTATTGACTGCGAGTCATGTCCTGAATAGATTTCCAAATAGAAATAAAGAGACAACTCCATACGACTATTGAGTTGGAAGGAAACCATCGCTTATATACTTACACACGTGGGGATGTTTGGCGAAAGTCAATGTTCCAATTTCTAAGAAGCGTAAGCTTGGACCAAAGACTGTGGATTGCATCTTTCTAGGATATGCACATCATAGCATTGCCTATAGATTTTTAGTAGTAAAATCTAAAGTTCCTGATATGCATGTCGATACAATCTTTGAATCTCGTGATGCTACATTCTTTGAGAATATTTTTCCTATGAAAGATATGCATAGCAATGCTAAGTTTTCCTCTGAATTAACTCCTAATTTTACTACACCTATTGAGTCTCCGCTTAAGTCATTTGAACAACCACTTAATGAACTCCTTGAGGAGGATGACAATGAAATACCTGTGAGGAACAAGAGACGAAGGATTGCAAAATCCTTTGGTGATGATTTCATTGTGTACCTTGTGGATGATACTCCCACTTCTATTACAGAAGCATATGCATCTCCAGATGCAGATGATTGGAAAGAAGCTGTTCATAGTGAGATGGACTCAATTCTTTCTAATGGAACCTGAGAGTTATCTGAGTTGCCCTTTGGTTATAAACCTGTGGTGTGTAAGTGGGTGTTCAAGAAGAAGCTTAAAACTGATGGTACTATTGATAAGTACAAGGCTCGGCTTGTGGCTAAGGGTTATACCCAAAAAGAAGGCGAGGATTTCTTTGATACTTATTCACTTGTTGCAAGATTAACCACTATTCGAGTATTACTTTCCCTGGCTGCCTCATATGGTTTTCTCATTCATCAAATGGATGTGAAGACAACTTTTCTTAATGGAGAGCTGGATGAAGAAATATATATGGATCAGCCTGATGGGTTTGTAGTAAAAGGTGAAGAGCAAAAAGTGTGTAAGTTATTGAAATCTTTGTATGGCTTGAAACAAGCACCTAAACAATGGCATGAGAAGTTTGACACTACTTTAATTAGTGCAGGCTTTGCTGTTAATGAAGCTGATAGGTGTGTGTATTATCGACATGGTGGGGGGCCAATCTTTTATTTTATGTTTATATGTTGATGATATTCTTATTTTTGGAACAAATATTGAAGTTATTAATTAGGTTAAGTCTTTCCTATCAAAGAGCTTTGATATGAAAGATCTGGGTGAAGCTAATGTTATTCTAAACATTAAACTGATTAAGGATGAGAGTGGGATTACTTTATTGCAATCTCACTATGTTGAGAAGGTTTTGAGTCGATTTGGCTTTATGGATAGCAAACCTTCTCCAACACCTTATGATCCCAGTGTGACTTTGAGAAAGAACAAAAAGATTGCTAGAGACCAACTGAGATACTCTCAGATTATTGGTTCACTCATGTATCTAGCGAGCGCAACTAGACTAGATATCTCATTTGCTGTGAGCAAGTTGAGTAGGTACATGTCCAACCCGGGTGATAATCATTGGCATGCGCTTGAAAGAGTTTTGCGTTATCTCAAAGGTACAATGAGTTTTGGAATTCACTATTCTGGGCACCCAGCTGTGCTAGAGGGATATAGTGATGCAAACTGATATTGATCAGATCTACACCAGTAGTGGGTATGTTTTTACCCTTGGAGGTGGTGTAGTGTCATGGAGGTCTTGTAAACAGACTGTTTTGACAAAATCAACCATGGAAACATAACTTGCTGCTTTGGATACAGCTTCTGCAGAGGCAGAGTGGCTGCGTCAACTCTTGTTTGACTTACCGGTGGTTGAAAAACCAATACCGACTATCCTTATGAATTGTGATAATCAAACAGTGATTACTAAAGTAAACAGTGCTAGGGATAATGCGAAGTCAACAAGACACGTGTTGAGGGTCCTTAATGTTAATATTATACCATCAACTAATGCATAGAATGATATTAAATGAACCATAAAGCATAGTTGTAGGGTTTGATTCTAACAAGTTCCACGAGTTGTGTTGTTCTCACTTGTTTTATAGGGTTATCAATATTTCACCTTATAAAAGTATCTCAAGTGATGAAACAGAGCACACCATTGCAAAGAGCTCGTCGAGACAATCGAAACGAACATATAGTTTGCTATATTTGGAGTCCCGACGAGAGAGTCCTTGTTGGATACAACTTGGAAGATTCTAGAACAATACGGAACCTTCCAGAAGACATGAGAAGGTGACTCACGGAAGGCGGGGCCCACCTGTCATAGAGGCAGACCGACCGGTCTCCCCCTTGGGCCGACCGGTCTGCTATAGGGCCCAATCTCGCCCCCCCTTCGCCTGATGCACTCCAACCGACCTCTCCAACGCGTTTTGGCCCATTAAGGCCCATGTGCATGTGGCGAAGGATTTAGTACCACATCGCTTGCCCAAGGTGGAGGGGAGGCCAGGAGCCCCTATATAATAAACCCAGGACCCTCCTGAGGCAACACATCATCTAGGAGTTTTTGTAGAGGCGTCCCTCGAAGGACAACCTCTCCTCTCTAGAGAATTAGGATTAGATTTTCCAATGTAATAGATTAGCTCTAGTCGGGAGTTAGGGAGAGTGGAGCTACGCTCCGGTTCTGGAGGAGTCTTCAGAGTTTTGGTATGTTTTTGTATCTTTTATTGTAAGAATTATGCTTTAATATATTTATCTTCTCTATTTACTTTATGCTTTATTATATGATTAGTATAGTTGTTATATCTTGGCATGGGATCTTCGCTCGTATTGAGTGCTCTAGTTATGCTAGGTAATTAGAGTAGTAATCGATAGATTAGACATGGTGTTTAGTCTATAGGTTACCTGAGGTAGCGCTCAATCCCACGAAATAGTTGTGATAGCCCTAGGGGTGACAGCTCTGTTAGGCCTTCGTAGTCCACCACGTTCGGATTGATGTTTCATAGAGCTTTTAGCAGCCTTCCCCTGACTACTTTCTTCTCAGTCTTTCTCGAGAGTTAGAAAGGTATTATTGCTCCAAAGTGCCAATGTTTATGACTGCTATATCTTTTCATCTTTGTTACCTTAGAACCCAAGTAATAGAGAAGAACATAGGAACCTTGATCTCTCTCGTTGTCCTCCCACTATAGTTATCTATACATTTATCATTGAATTCTTTTTGATGTAAGATTATTATCATATATCAATCACTCCTACTTTAGTCTAATTAGTACTCTGAGTTAGTAGATGCATGATAGTGAGTTATCAGATTCTTGACCCTTGCTTCCCTGTGGTAAAATATAAATAACGATCCTGGAATACTCCCGGTAAAATGCTACGATGGTGTTCTGTGCGCTTGTAGAATCTTTTCATTTTCTAATTGCACTAACGAACATCAACAAGCATTTTTGGCGCCGTTGTCGGGGAAGCAATTGGTGTAAAGATTTTGATAATGATCTTGATGTCTGCTAATTTAGTGTACCACTAGCTTTAGTAGGATTACCCCTTGTTCTGTTGAGTGTGGAATAGACAGGACATCAGATGTCATTTCGACCTTATGGCAAGATTTCACAAGAATGAAGAACCCAAGATTGGAGAAAAGGTCGTCATCACAACAAATCAACTCTCATCCCATGTGACAGATATTTACGCTGCACCACTCACAAATCCCAGTTGTGATTCATGGTAAGTATGATCAAGGTGAGACAGTCTTGCTCATGGACTTTAAATTTTATGAGTAGTTATCTTTTAAATTTCATTCATACCACTGCATGTTTACACTTAATCATTCATCCACTCCATTTAGTTTATCTTTTCTCATATCAAGTTCCTTATATGCATTCATATCATCCGCATCTAAAAAAAGAGAGAAAAAAAATATATTCCTCACTGTGATCATACTCTGTCATCTCTTTTTGGATAAATCCCTATATGCTTCAATGCCACCTTTGTTTACTCAAGCAAGTTTTAGTTTGAAAGTACTTCATATGGGTATTTTCATAGGCTTTTTAATTTAAGCGTGGTGCTTAGGTTAAATAGTCTACCTTAATCAAATTAGACACGGAGTTTGGTTTGATTATTGATCTGAAATTAGCTTGTGTAGACATTGGATATTTTGTTGGACTAACCCCTGCAGAGAACTCTAAATACACTTTGGGAAAGTCCTGAGATGAATTCACATCAGAGATGAAGCAAGCCATGCAATGAACTGCACAAAGAAGACTCAGCTCATTCATCATGGATGAAAGAACTGTGAGTATTAAAGTTTATTTAAATTCATCTTCTACTGCAAGTTATCTTTTGCCTTAAACCATGTTAAAATGCAGCCAACACATAAAATGCTAGTCTATGCTAAAGTAATCCTAAAATTATATTTTCATTAGCATGGATGAATAACACATAAGTTGTGGATGACAACCCATGTTTCAAATTCAGTGCAATCCTTCGGGTATATGTCCACTAACATTTTGTAGGAGATGAAGTTTGCTTGTTCATGGTGTGAACTTAAAGATCCAAAAACCAACCCGTGGATAGACAAAACTCATCATCAGACAAGTCACTAGTGATGTCGAAGGCAGCCAAGCTTTGAGCCATCCCAAGGCCTAAGCCAGGACACTAATGACGAGCAGGATGCAACTCACCTCATATGGGTCAATCTGTGCCTTCGCTCATCATTGTCGAAGACATCAACACCGACACCAACAACAAATATCAAGGTGACGATATGCCACTACATTATAACAGCTATGTGTCGTCCGAAGGAAGTCTGTTGGTGGTTCACTATGAAGACAAGTAGTGAAAGTTCTCCTCACTTCTAATCTATGCAACACAAGAGCTAGTTTGGGGGATGAGGTGGAACAACTTCAACAACAACAAGGTCTACAATTTCAACTCATGAACATGTTGTTGAAGAAGTTTGGGCATCCACCTACATCACAAGCCAGCTTGGGGGAGACACAATTCTGTTGTCTAGATGTGCTTCACGATCAAGATGAGGAAGGAGAAATCCAGCTTCAAGACACTTCGACCTCCTACTCACCACTTTGATTAGTACAAGCCACTAGACGCTTCCCCAGTCTAGAAGAAGAATATGATCCATCACTCATTTTTGAAGATCGTTCTTGAACACCACCAATGTTGTCATCTATGTCGAACATGGATCTTCGATCAAAAGGGTCGCTGCTTCTTCAACAGCTACACCATTTATGAGCAGCCGAAGAAAACCAAGAGAAGACGTTGACTCAACCGACAAATGAAGAACCAACTGCCAGGAATTGAGGGGGACATCATGAAGGATAAAGCCACTACACGGCAAGAATTAGAAGATGAAGAGATAGTGTTGGAGTCTACAAATCAAAAGAATAGTTGACAAAGTCTCCATCGTCTGGACCTGTTGAGAACAAAACTCAGCTGACCCACTGAGAGATAGGCAAGAGAAGACAAGCTAGTCATGAACAACAACCAGCTAGACAAGGGAAGCTTTCACAAGGTGGTTCGACACCATCACTCTTCAATGATAAAGGTAACATTTCAAGGTAAGTGCCATCACTTTAAAAGCTTCTCCTTGATTCTGGTATGCACATAAATAAAGAACCAAACATGTTTAAGTTGCACCTCACATGATCCAACCTAATCAACTCAATATGTTCAGTTCTTTACTCTTTGTTCCTAGCTTTACTCTCTTGAATCTCACTATCTTAACCAAACGAGCTAAAATGTTATGCATCCAACCTTTGGAAGATGATATATAACAATCATGACACATTATGCATAGATTATCCTTCCTTGGGTTAAGTAATCTGATATGTTAAATATTTTAAGATGCTACTTTCATGCTCATCTTCTGATCCTATCACTCATGTTAAGTTTGAATAGAACACATAAACAACAAGTTTATCTTGTGCAAAGTGTCTAAGGTTAGAGAGGAACGTACAAAACTTTTGGTTCTGTTGGTGTTTTTCCACCACAGAGCCCATGCACTTGATCTCTACCTTGTCTTTATGAGCAGGATACACTCTTGAGAAAAACATAGAGGAGTTTGTCAACTCCCAAATTCTACAGAGTGAAGGTCCTGGATCTACAAGAACATGCACACTGAGTAAGATGCTGCCAGCTTCTACAATTAATGTTTCACTTCAAATTGCTGGGTGAACCAAGAACATGGGTGACACCATATCAACAGGTGTGTTATCAAAGTCTACATATTGGGATCAAATGATGCACCTCAGGAATGAACATGGTGAGAAGTCCTATTCATAAGAACTCTCTCTCTATGGTGCATCGAAACGAACATATGGTTTGCTACATTTGGAGTCCCGACGAGAGAGTCCATGTTGGATACGACTTGGAAAATTCTAGAACAATCCGGAACCTTCCAGAAGACACGAGAAGGTGACTCACAGAACGCGGGGCCCACTTGTCATAGAGGCAGACCGACCGGTGTCCCCCTTGGGCCGACCGGTCTGCTATAGGACCCAATCTCGCCCCCCTTCGCCTGATGCACTCCAACCGACCTCTCCAACGCGTTTTGCCCATTAAGGCCCATGTGCATGTGGTGAAGGATTTAGTACCACATCGCTTGCCCAAGGTGGAGGGGAGGCCAGGAGCCCCTATATAATAAACCCAGGACCCCCCTGAGGCAACACATCATCTGGGAGTTTTTGTAGAGGCGTCCCTCGAAGGACAACCTCTCCTCTCTAGAGAATTAGGATTAGATTTTCCAATGTAATAGATTAGCTCTAGTCGGGAGTTAGGGAGAGCGGAGCTGCGCTCCGGTTCCGGAGGAGTCTTCAGAGTTTTGGTATGTCTTTGTATCTTTTCTTGTAAGAATTATGCTTTAATATATTTATCTTCTCTATTTACTTTATGCTTTATTATATGATTAGTATAGTTGTTATATCTTGGCATGGGATCTTCGCTCGTATTTAGTGCTCTAGTTATGCTAGGTAATTAAAGTAGTAATCGATAGATTAGACATGGTGTTTACTCTATAGGTTACCTGAGGTTGCGGTCAATCCCACGGAATAGTTGTGGTAGCCCCAGGGGTGACAGCTCTGTTAGGCCTTCGTAGTCCACCACGTTCGGATTGATGTTTTGTAGAGCTTTTGGCAGCCTTCCCCTGACTACTTTCTTCCCAGTCTTTCTCGAGAGTCAGAAGCTTAAAGCAACAGTTTCGGTCATACACTACACAGCTCAAGTTTAACTCAAAGTGCAATGAGAAACAGTCTCGAAACTGTGATGTGTTGACACGCAATCTCATCTCGATCTTTCCAAAACACTTAACTTGGTTCATTTTAATAACAGAATATGAACAGACCAAGCAAGTGAAAGACTCAGAACTAGAGACATAGCAACCTAGCATATATGGAAAGCACAAGTGAATTCAACACATTCTACACATGCTAGTTGCATATCTCAATGGTGAATATTTTCAAGTTTTATATTCATTAATCAAATTCACCATTCAGAAAATAGCTCAACTCACAACATGTATCAGTTATCAGAAAGAGCATAAGCTACAAGCATCATCATAAAGCATCGGAGCATACACTAAGCAGAGCACAGTCACAATCTAAGGATTATATACATGAAGCTCTGAATGTAAATATGCAAAATGCAGAAAAGATGCAAAGAGAAAGATACCAATTGAAAAACAAAGAGTCAGTGAATGATACAAGAGTCAAAATGTTTCCCCCATCTAAAAGGGGAAACACACACCAAGCTCACCTCTCAACCTAGCAAAAGTTGATTGGTCCAAAGGCTTGGTGAAAATATCAGCCAACTGATGATGAGTATCGACATGGCGAAGGTCGATATCACCCTTCTCATAGTGGTCTCGCAGAAAATGAAAGCGCACATCAATGTGTTTGGTCTTGGAGTGCAGCACGGGGTTCTTAGCAACGCTAATAGCACTCGTGCTGTCACAAAACAAAGGAACGCGAGAAAAACTCAGACCAAAATCACGCAAAGTGGCCATCATCCAAAGCAACTGGGAACAGCAGCTTGCCGCAGCAACATACTCAGCCTCCGTGGTAGACTGGGCGACACTAGACTGCTTGCGAGAAGACCACGATACAAGAGAAGAACCAATAAACTAACAAGTCCCAGAGGTGGACTTGCGCTCAATGCGACAACCAGCAAAATTGGCATCAGAATAACCACAAAGGGAAAGGCTGGAGGAAGCAGAATATCAAATCCCAAACTCAGGAGTGAAGCATAAGTACCTCATAATGCGCTTGACCGCCTGACGGTGAGAAGTGCGCGGCGAAGACTGAAATCGCGCGCAGAGACACACCGCGAACTGGATGTCTGGGCGTGTCGCCGTCAGGTACAGCAGCGACCCGATCATACTCCGGTACTCTTTCTGGTCCGCTGCTTCTCCCTCCTTGTCCGCATCCAGGGCCGTCATGGTCGACATGGGTGTTGGAAGAGGCTTGGCCTCACCCATATAGAATTTCTTCAGAATATCCTTGGTATACTTACCCTGGTGCACAAACGTTCCCTCTCGAGACTGCTTGATTTGCAATCCGAGGAAAAACGTCAACTCGCCCATCATGCTCATCTCAAATTCCCTGCTCATAGTATCTGCAAACTTGGCAACCAAAGCGTGAGAAGAACCACCGAAAATGATATCATCCACGTAAATCTGGACCAAGAGAGTGTCACTGCCTTGCTTGAGGAGAAAGAGCGTTTTATCCACACATCCAATTTTAAAACCCTTAGCAAGCAAAAAGGTTTTCAACCTATCATACCAGGCTCTAGGGGCTTGTTTCAAACCATACAAAGCTTTGTGAAGTTTAAAAACATGGTTTGGAAACTTGGGATTTTCGAAACCGGGGGGTTGTCTCACATATACTTCCTCTTCTATGTAGCCGTTTAAGAAGGCAATCTTGACATCCATTTGAAAAAGTTTAAACCCTTTGGATGCAGCAAAAGCCAAGAGTATCCTAATCGCCTCCAAACGTGATACAGGAGCAAAAGTCTCCTCATAGTCTATCCCCTCCTTCTGACTATACCCCTGGGCTACAAGTCTGGCCTTGTTTCTCACAACATGGCCATCCTCTCCTTGTTTGTTTTTGAAAACCCATTTTGTCCCAATTGGGTGACACTCAGAGGGAGGAGAAACTAGAACCCAAACCCGATTTGTTTCAAAATTTTCTAACTCCTCATGCATGGCATTGACCCAATCTGGATCCGTCAAAGCGTGTCCAACATCTCGGGGTTCAAAATCAGCAACAAATGCAGAATGAGCAAAGTGAGAGATTTGGTGTGACCTTGACCGAGTGACACGTTCGCCGATGCTGCCGATCATCTGCTGAGGCGGGTGTTGGCGCTGAATGTGTTGTGGCGCCTCCCTTGCCGAAGTGGCCTCCCCCTCAACAGCAGCTGGTGCCTCCTCGGGTAAAAAGGTACCGCTCGAGGTGGCGGATCCCACGGCCCCCAAGTCGAAGAAGAGGGATCAGGGCCGTGAGTCGTCGTAGAAGCCGCTCTTTGTGGCACAGCAGGTGGAGGAGGTGCTGGGTCATCCATCCCTTCAGCACCCTCTTCTTCATCATCAAAAAGAGGCTCACCAACCTCATGATCACCTGCACGCTCAAAATGAGAAGAAGGACAAACCATGGTCTCATCGAAGGTGACATCTGATGTCTCCATGACTCGGTTAGTATCAAGGTTAAGTACACGATATGCACGAGTGTGAGTGCCATAACCCAAAAATACACCGTCAGAAGAATGAGACTCAAACTTGTCCAAGTTGCCCTTTTTGAGTATAAAACAATGGCAACCGAAAACTCTAAAATAACTCACTTTGGGCTGTTTTCCAAAACGCAACTCATAAGATGTCTTTTTCAAGAAAGCTTGGAGAAAAATGCGATTGGAAATGTAGCATGCAGTGCTCATAGCTTCGGCCCAATATCGCCTAGGAGTCCTATGCCCATCGAGCATCGTCCTGGCCATCTCTACAAGGGTCCGATTCTTCCTTTCTACAACACCATTCTGAGGTGGTGTGTAGGGACAAGAAAACTGATGCTCTAAACCCAAAGAGTTACAAAACTTCTCAAAATCCGAATTCTTGAATTCGGAACCATTATCACTCCTAATAGCTCGCATTGAGTTCAAAGGGAACTCATTCTGAAGACGCAAAATCAGATTGCGAGCAAAGGAGAAAGTCTCAGTTTTCTCAGCTAAAAAGAAAACCCACGAATCTCTCGAGAAGTCATCGACAACAACAAGCACATACCACTTCCCCCCAACCGAGCTCACCCGAGCCGGACCAACAAGGTCCATGTGCAAAAGCTCTCCAGGGAGCTTGGTCATGACCTGAGTCACTGGATGGTGGGGAGCGGCAACCATCTTCCCATGTCTACAAGAATGGCAAACAAGATCCTTCTCCATGGATAACTTGGGCAATCCTCAGATTAGGCCAAGTGAACTAAGTCTTGCAAGCAAGTCGAAGCTCAAATGTCCTAGTCTCCTATGCCACTTCCAAAGATCAGAGGAGGAAGGTCCAGCCAAAAGACAACGAGAAATGCAAAAATACTCCGAGAAATCCGCACGAAAGACTTTCCCAAAGGGCGAAATCACACAAACAAGATTGCCCTGAGGATCCAAAATACGACTGAGATTCAGCTTAAAACGAATCTCATAATCGTCATCAAAGAGTTGCGAAATAGAAAGAAGGTTAAAATGCAAGTTAGAAACAAGAGCAACATCGCGCAACACAAAGTGCTCATTAACTTGCACCGACCCGCGAGACAAGACTCTACCTTTGCTATTGTCGCTGAAGGTGATAAACTCCTTTCCGGCGACCGGACTAAGACTGGAGAACCACTTGGCGTTTCCGGTCATGTGCCTCGAGCAACCGGAATCCACCAACCAAACGTTCTCCAATTGTTTTACCTACATCAATAAAAATACATAGGGTGAACATACGGTCCAACACTGGGGTTAGTGAAGTAAGGAGAATACCAGTGTTGGGCCGGCTGCTCAAAAGAACGGTTAGCAGAAAAACCATTCCTAGCACGCCTACGAGGAAAGCGATCACCACGTTGAGGAAAACGTGGTCCGCTAAGGGAAGAGCGTCCATCGCGATACTCAAAACGCGGTGAGGGAAAATGCTCAACTACAAAGCCACCGCCATGGGGTCCATAGCCCACAACTGCAGGCTCCCGCCGGGCATGTCCTCTCCGCTGCCTAGGCCTAGGAACTTGAGGTTCTGGACCTCTGGGCCTAGCAGCACGCCTCTCTCTTGCGCCAAAAGCAAAACTCACTCAAGTGTCCATCTCTCCCACAGTGCTCACAATGGTACCTCACTGCTCTCAAAGGGGGTTGTTGGTACTCACGGTAGTGGGTGTGGATCACTTTGCCCTTCTGTGGCATAAGCTCCTCCTGGATGGGTGGCATGGTGTCCAGCTTGTTCTTGAGGTGGTTTGGTTCGGGAGCCCATGAATGTTTCTTGGGTGGAGCTCTCGGAGGTTCAACAAAGGCCCTATCCTTGGTGTTAGGCTTGAGAGGCTCTTTGGGTGGAATCTTGGTAAGCTTGGGAGTAGTGGTGGAGTTGGGCTTCTCACATGGGTTAAGACCACTCGACTCTCCAATCTTGCCGAAAGATGAAACATCAACACCCAGAGCAAAACCTACACCTGGACCTCCAGCAGCTCGCTTGAATTGGGAGATCATAATCCCGAGCTGTGGCTCACCACTAGACACCCATGACAAGATGGTCCGAAGGTATGTGTTTTCCTCCTCGGTTTGCATCTTGTCATGCTTCACATTAGCGATCTCCATCTCCAAACCCTCGCAAAGAACACACCCAGCCACACATGTGCTACCCGAGTTGGCCTCTTCAAGAGACACAATCTTGGCATTCTTCTCTGCCAACTCAGATTGCAAGCCCGCACAGGACTTGCACGCACCCAACAGCAAGGATCTCGCCTTCAGCTCATCCACCTCTCCTACCAACACAACATACTTGCTTCTCAAAGTGAGAAGGTCAGTCATGTGTGTGGTGCACATCTCGCACTCAACCTCCTCAGAAATGACTACGGTGGACTTGGCAAATTCAAGCTCCTTCACCGTATCCTCCCACTTCTGCCTAAACTCCTTGCGCTCTCTAGCGGCATGCCTAAGCAACTTATCCTGACTAAGGAGCGCTGCAGTAAGTTTCTCGACCTCAGGAGAAAGCTCGTCGGGGGTCTGAGATACCTGGGAGGTGTCATCGTCGTCATCGTTCCGGGGAGTGTCCACCAGCTCGCCGTCGACCTCCTTGCTGAGGGCCATGGTGCAGAAGCTGTCGTTGTCGGCGAAGAAGCAGAGGCTGTTCAGCTTGTCCTCGATCCTCTTCTTCTTCTCGGACTCGTCATCGCTTGAGGAAGCGAAGTTGTCATCCGAGTCGTCGACGTTGCTGAGTGTGGCGAAGAACACACGCTGCTCAGCCTGGGCCTTCTCCAAGTACTTCGTCTTGATGTACTCTTTGTCGAAGCCGCCCTTCCGCTTGTGCTTCACGGGGACGTACTTCTCCTTGCGCTTGCCAGAGTCATACTTGTGCCCATGATCCGCCTTGCCGAAGGTATGCTTGTTCTTCTTCGGGCAATTGGCGATGAAGTGGTTGGGGTCGCCGCACTCAAAGCATCCTGAGCGTCCTCCTCCGCGGCGACGGTTCATGCGGTTGTTGTGGAACCGCGAGAACCGATTGGCGAGTAAAGCCAACTCGTCATCCCCCATGAACTCCAGCTGCTCCTCTGTGACAGAAAGAAGAGAAGAGAGTGCAAAGCCTCCAGAGGGGTTAGTAGAAGAACCAGAAACCAAAGCCATCGACGGGCCAGAAGGATTTTCATAAGAAGCCCTCGCCATGGCGTCAATCTCACTGGACTTGAGCTTACTGAAGAGCTCGTCGCACGTGAGGGTCTCATAGTTAGGCGATTCGATGATCGCCTGAACCTTGGTATCCCACACCGATCGATCAAGAGTATGCAAAAGCTTCAAAGCTTTCTCATGGTCATCGAAAGGCAACAGCTCCTTGTTAGCCTCATCCTGTTGACAATCACCTGAAAGCGAGTGAATAAACTTTCTAAGCTCTCGCCAGGCATATGTCGAAAGTTCTCATACTCTCGCTTGAACGACTCATAGAGATGGGTTTTGACTTGAGAGGTTCCCTCATGGAAACGCATGAGGGTAGCCCAAATCTCCCGAGCCGTAGCGAGGTGAGAAACGCGGTCAAACTCGGACATGCTCAAACATGAGAAAAGAGCATTACGGGCTCGGCTATTGGCATCGTGCTCATCAATCTGACGCTGAGTGACACGAGAAGCCAAGACCATGTAATCGGCAGAGTTGCAAATATCTCAAATGGAAGCACCAATACTCTGCAGATAGGCCGACATGCGTATCTTCCAATACGCATAGTTCGTCCCATCAAAGAACGGCAGTTTGCCCATGCCGCGATCCATGTTGCCTTCTGTGGATCTGGAACCGGCTAAGGTGGAAGATCCTTAACCCGCTCTGATACCAATTGAAGGACCGAGAATGCAATAGCAAGGCGACCAGAGGGGGGTGAATGGGAGCTCAAAAATTTCTCTCGAAACTTTGGCCTTTTGTCCCCAAAATCAACCCCGAAAGCTACTAACTAGAACCGTGATGCCCACGACCCCTGGAAGAGGGTGGATGATCCCTAGGATCACAGCGAGGCACCACAAAGCAAAAGCGAACAAAGCGCCAAAAGCACCGGCACAAGTTCGACCCTCAAAAACCAAGTCCCGAACGTAGATAGATGGCTACGTCGAGAGATCCCCAAATACCTATGCTAATAAGTAGCAAAGATACATAGAGAGGTTCCTTGATCAACTCTAGGGCCAAACGAGAAGTCCGGAAACCGAGCGAAGAAGTCGGGAGAGCAAACGCACTAAACTGCACCAAGCAGCCAAATCCCGGACTGTCCGGCCCTGGGGTCCCGGACTGTCCGCCCCTACCGTGGACTGTCTGCAAGGGGATGGCGGACTGTCTGCCGGTCAAAACATCGAAAGAACACTGCTCCTGCAAGTCCCCCGGACAGTCCCGGACTGTCGGTGGTTTATACCGGCGGACTGTCCGCCGGTCAATCGAGACCCAAACAACAAAGACTCGCGGCCACTGCTCTGGCCAAGTCCCGACGCGCGGACTGTCGACGCCCCCAGTGGCGGACTGTCCGCCAACACTCAGAGAGGGCGATTTTGATCGCCCTTCTCTCCAAACTCTCCAAATTCAATCCAAATCAAAATCTCACGTTCCCAAACTTGGAGAAGATGATCACGGGGTAGTTAGGAGACTATCCCCAAGAAATCATCCACTGAAATTGATTCAATCACCGGGAAATCGAAAGGGGAGGATTATGAACGAAAAAGCACCACGAAAACGAAATCAACCCGATCTACTTGTTCGTGAGGAGTTAGATGAATTCCTTCGGTGGAAATGATCTCCTCACTATAAAGAACAAGTTGATTCAAACGGATTTCGCAAAGACACAGTAGGGAGAGAGATCGAGTGACGGGAAAATCATGGAGAAACAAAGAAAGCGAAGAACACGAATCAAAACGCGAATCAACACATCGATCTGCAACCGTGTGGCTACCACACGCTACAACAGTGAGATTACGGTCTCACTTCCTCAAAATCTCCAGTACACAGAGGTGTGGTTCTCTGCGGATCTCAGTAGCTACAGCAGGGGATTGGGAGAGTAGGAAACCCTAGAAGCAAGGAGCAAAATGACTGAGATAGATGGGGAGGTGGGTGTCTCCCCCTACTTATCCTAATTCTAATTCCCACTCTACCCCTAACTAATTACAGAGCAAACCAGCTAAACCCTAGGGTTATTCTGGACCAACTTGTGGTAGGTGGTGATCCGACGGCCACGTCCGCACAACTGGTAGCGTTGCCTCGATGTAACCTCACCGATTGCCACCACGTGCCGCCACCGCTCTGTTTGTCCTTTTCCCGGACGTCGCCCCCGGTTTTGTGGCCCAAACCGGGAAACCAGCCTTCACAGCCAACCCCCGGTTTTGAGGCCCAAACCGGGAAACCAGCAGACCATCGCCTGAGTTTTGTGGCCCAAACTCAGTAAACCCATAGCACCCATGTTTTAAGGCCCAAACCTGGAAACCGTCCTCAGCCCGAGTTTTGTGGCCCAAACTCGGAAACCATCAGCGCCCAGGTTTTGAGGCCCAAACCTGGAAACCGTCCACTCGGTGGTTTTTCTGTGGCTCAACCACCAAACCGAACCGTAGAAGGGATGCACCGCCCGTGCACCTCGTCCACCCGCAAGTCTTCGCTCGTCGCTGTCGCAGGCTGTCAGCCACCACAGCTGATCCTCGGGCCACCGGTCCCTCAGTCCAAGCCTCACGTCCGCCCTTCGCCACTCTCGGTCCATCGGCACGACACGTCTCTACTTGACCTTCACCTTGCCTTTGATCACTGTATCTGTGCTCGACACCTACACAACACAAGCCAAAGAACATGCGCATTATCCCAGTTGACAATCACTCATCACTCAGAGACTCGGCATACACCCATGTATCCGCAATATGTGTCTCTTGGCTGTGTTGATGTGCAGGTGTTGAGCTCAGATACAGTGGTCGATGGCGAGGTGAAGGTCAAGTAGAGACGTGTCGTGCCGACGGATCGGGGTCGGTGAAGGATGGGCGTGCCGTGCAGCGGACATGCCATGCCGATGTACCTAGAGCGGTGAAGGGCAGACGTGAGGCTTGGACTGACGGACCGAGAGGCCGGAGGACCAGCTGTGGTAGCTGGCATGTGGCATCGGCGAGCGAGAGCACATGGGGATGTGTGGTGCATCAGCCGAGTCGGGACGAAGACGATGGCGTCGTGGCACTTGGCGGGAGGTCGGACACGGGCTTGCGTGCGGCGCAAGTGTCGTCGGCCGAGTCAAGAAGGAAGGCGAAGGCCTTGTGCCCGGCGTGGAGGCCGAACATGCATCGACATCGGTGCCGGTGGTCGGGGTGTGCGAACCACATCCCGTCTACGGCGCGGGTTCGGTAGCTGAGCCTCAAAAAGCTACCTCGACGGTTTCCGAGTTTGGGCCTCAAAACTCGGGTGGCCGGTTTCCGAGTTTGGGCCTCAAAACTCGGGATGGACGGTTTCCAGGGCCTCAAAACCTGGGCTCGCGGGTTTCTGAGTTTGGGCCTCAAAACTTGGGATGGACGGTTTCCAGGTTTGGGCCTCAAAACCTGGGCTGGCAGGTTTCCCGGTTTAGGCCTCAAAACCGGGGGAAGGTCCAAAAGGATGGTCAACGCGTGGTGGCACCAAGAGGCTTGCATTGCGGCGAAGCTATCGGTGAGAAGGCGCGGCGGTCGACGGTGATGACACGTGGTGGCATCCTGGAGCTTGCGTCGAGGCGAAGCGAAGGATGAGAAGGCGCGTGGCCGTCAGATGAAAACTGCTAGGGTTAGACAGTTTTACCCCTGGAGGGTATTTGGGTTACTACTTCCTGTTAGGGCGTTTGTTTCATTTGGACGTGCGCCTATATATAGATGAAGGGGCTGTGTTGGACAGCCTTCCTTGGAGGTGTCACTCTCATTTTGTTTAGGTGAGAGGAGGCTAGGGCTAGAGTAGAGACCGGCTCTTGTTCTTGAGCTTTTCGCCATCCGCGTTTTGTACTGCGAGGAGTGGCTGGTAACCCGACACAGAGTGCTACACAATTGATCATCTAGTAGCAATCTAAGGATCAATTTCGCCCCTCCTCTTTGTTGGCTGCAATTTGGATCGAATCGTGTTTTTGTTCTTCGTGTTTTCATTTTTCCCTTCTCGGAGATTTGCCTCGTTCTCCCTCCCCGAGCAACGATTTGCGATTCCGTTTGAATCAGATTGTTTGTTGCCATGAGCTCCTTCTTTCCACCGAAGGATTTCCCCTGTAACCTCACGAGCACATAGATTGGGTTGAAATCGTGTTCGTTCTTCGTTTCTTCCCCTTTTCTAGTGTTCTTCGGATTTCTCATGGATTAGTTGGTTTGGAGCGATGATATCCTAGGATTAGCTTCCCAACACGTAGAAGAATACTTGGGAGAAGTTTGGTTGCAGCCCCGTTCGATTTGGTGAAGATCCAATCGATTTTGGTTTTGTCCCGAGCTGTTTTGGGGCTTTCTAGACAGTGGCGGACTGTCCGGGACTCATCCCCGGACTATCCGGGGGTCGGGGCTGTTCACGGGCAGCGAGGTCGCTGTTTTTATTTTTGAACGGTGGACTGTCCAGGACTCATTCCGGACTGTCCGGGGTTCAATAGCAGACTGTCCGCGGTTCACTAGCGGATAGTCCGCGGTTCACTAGCGGACAGTCTGCCACTGTACAGTTTTGCTGATTTCGTCCGTATCTTTTGCGTACGAGCTCCGATTTGTGATCCGTTTGTTGCGTTGGTTTCCTAACTTATTAAGGATCATTCCAAAGTACTTTTGTCATCATTGGTCAAAGTATTTTTGGTCGGACACTTCCTTCTTCTCCATAGGAGTTAAGTGTTCCGCTTTCGAAGTTTCGTTGGTTCTAGCGGCCGTATCTTTTGCGTTCGAGCTCCGATTTGAGATCCGTCTATTGTGTTAGTTTCATAACTTCATAAGGATGTTTCCAAGGTGCTTTTGCCACTAGTTGTCCGAAGTAGTTATGGCCGAACACTTTCCTCTTCTCCATAGGAGTGGGGTGTTCCGTTATCGGAGGTTCGATTGTTCTAGGAGCTTGCGTGTGCAGTTTTGCCCCGTTGCTTTGGCGCTTGGTTTTGGGGGTTCTTCGGTAGTTTTGCTGTACCTCTAGGACATCTCCTAGGGTATCCACCTATTCGTAGGTCGTGAACTCACCGGTTGTTTGAGTCTTCGCTTTTGGGGTGATTTTCTGGGACAAGGGCCATCATTTCTCGAGAAGAAATTTGAGGCTCCCATTCACCCCCCCCCCTCTGGTCGCCAATTCGGTCCTTCAGCTGCCCTTCTAAGGTGATAGCCAAGGAGGAGGATTCCTTGAACATCCTTGTGCTCTTCTCCACTTATTTTGGGCATGCTCCCACTTGACCCAGGGTCCCAATGTTGCATGACAAGCACATGTCAACGTCGTAGCACCCGACAGAAATAGTAGCAGATTGTTGTGACAATTTGAAAACCTTGTCGACATGATATTGATGTGGGACCAGATCTATTTGAAATCTTATCCAATAAGCTTTCCATGAAGTGCTCATTGACCTCAATCGCACTCCAGATGGATGAGTTATGGTCTTTCCACTGAAGCACTATCGGGCTACCAACGAACCGAATGTTGGACTTTGACGAGCTTGCACTTTGAGACATGTTTATACCTATAAGAAAATAATGACATGTACATGTGGAACCAAGTGAATTGTGCCAAAAGTCATTATGCAAATGTAGAAACGAGCTCACCTTACAAAATCAACGGTCGTATTCGAAGGTGTCATGTCCTCATCAAACGAGGTTTCTCTAGGTAATAGATTCCTAAGTGATCTAACGTTTAGCAAAGCGTAGCCTACTTTGGTCAACTGGTGGAGACTGGTTTCCTAATCTATGCCGATACAACTCTATCTGGATTCCCGAACGTGGGTGGATTATAAAGGACAGACAGGGTTGTCACCACCTACCACCTACCTCCTCAACCGTAGAGAACCAGGCAACCAACCTGCAACCACTTAGCCTAAACGTTGCATTTATGCTAAGGGTCACTACTCTAGCGATAGCTAGGACTTGCTGCGGATACATGGGTGTATGCCGAGTCTCTAAGTGATAAGTGATTGTCAATGGGTTTGATGCGCATGTTCTTTGGCTTGTGTTGTGCAGGTGTCGAGCACGGAGACAGTGATCGAGGGCAAGGTGAAGGTCAAGTTGAGACGTGTCGTGCCGATGGACTGGGTGCGATGAAGGATGGGCGTGCCGTGCGGCGGACGTGCCATGCCGATGGATCGAGCAGTGAAGGGCGGACGTGAGGCTTGGACTGAGGGACCGGAGTGGCTGAGGATCAGCTGTGGTGGCTGGCAGCCTAGGACAGCGACGAGCAGAGACTTGCGGGGCACGGTGTTGCTCGGGTCGAGGACCTGGGGACACATGTCGGTGGACGGGGTGCACGGGCGGTGCATCCCCTCTACAGCTTCGGTTTGGTGGCTGAGCCAGTGAAAAACCACCGGTGGACGGTTTCCAGGTTTGGGCCTCAAAACCTGGGTGCTGAGGGTTTCCGAGTTTGGCCACAAAACTCGGGCTGAGGATGGTTTCCAGGTTTGGGCCTCAAAACCTGGGTGCGGATGGTTTGCTGAGTTTGGCCTCAAAACTCAGACGCTGTTGGGCTGGTTTCCCGGTTTGGGCCTCAAAACCGGGGGTTGCTGGAAAAGGCTGGTTTCCCGGTTTGGGCCACAAAACCGGGGGTGCAGAGCGAGGACGGCACGTGGCGGCAATCGGAAGGTTGCGTGGAGGCAACGCGGACGAGTTGTGCGGGCGTGGCCGTTGGATCTACCTACCACTTGAGTTGGTCCAGAATAACCTTAGGGTTTAGCTGGTTCGCTCTGTAATTAGAATAGAGAGGGGTAGAGTAGGAAATAGACTTAGACTAGAATAGGATAAGTAGTCAGGGGAGACACCCTCCTCCCACATCTCAGTTTTAGCCACCTCATTTGCTCTTTGCACTTAGGGTTTCCTGCTCTCCCATCCCCTGCTGTAGCTGAGATCCGCAGAGAGACTTGCAACTCTATGTACTGTTGATTTTGAGGAAAGGAGGCCGTAACCTCCTTGTCGTAGCGTGTGTTAGCGCTTCGGCTTGCAATTCGTGGGTGTGATTCGCGTTTTGTTCGTGTTCTTCGCGGAATCCTTTTTCCCACGATTTTCCCGTCGCTTGATCTCTTTGCTCGGTTCATTTTTTGCAATTCCGTTTGAACTGGTTTGTTCTAGATCGTGAGGCACTTCTTTCCACCGAAGGAATCATCCTCTAACCTCACGATCTAGGAGATCGATCGATTTTTCGTTTCGGGTCAAGTTTTCTCCCTTCCCCCGAAATTCTTCGATTCATCGATTTGGAGATAGGTTCGAGCCATGATCTCTTAGAGATAGCTCACTATACTCTTTGTGACTCTTCTCACCAAGTTTGATCCCTTGAGGATTTGTTTTGGGTGAGATCGAGTCAAATCGGTGAACGAACAGCCTGAATCGGGGTGACCGGACGCTGCCTGTTCAACGACCGGACGCTGTCAGTGAGTCCGGTCGATGAACACCTTCGCTGTGTTCGGTTCGTGACTTGACCGGACGCACCTTTCACTAAGTGACCGGACTCGCTCATTGTACTGTTCACTTGGCTTGTATTTTGTGACCGGATACACTGCTCTCGACCGGACGCTCGTCTCTGGTGAGTCCAGTCAGAAACAGTAAGCTCCGAAAACTGTTTTTGCACGACCGGACGCGTCCGGTGGTCAGCGACCGGACGCAGGCAGAGTCCGGTCAGTGCTGGTTCGACGCGTTTTTGTCCGCAGTTTGTTCGTTTGTCTTTCGATTCGAGATTCGTTTGTTGCGTTGGATTCCTAACTTCGTGCTCTATAGAATTTGGCCTTCCCGCTTTTCAAAATAGCCTGAATCCCCCTCGCGTTGCTCGGGGGAGGTTGGGGTTACCCAAAACCCATCCCGTCACTAGTTGACTTGCGTGAACTTGGGTGAGGAAGTTTTTGTGGTGCCTCGCTGTGATCCCAGGGATCATCCACCCTCTTCCAAGGGTCGTGGGCATCACGTTTTTGGTAGTAGCTCTTGGGGATTGATTTTGGGACACTTGGCCAAAGTTTCATGAGAAATTTTATTGGCTCCCATTCACCCCCCCTCTGGTCGCCTTGCTTTTGCATTCTCGGTCCTTCAATTGGTATCGGAGCAGGTTAAGGATCTTCCACCTTAGCCGGTTCCAGATCCACCGAAGGCGACATGGATCGCGGCGTGGGCAAACCGCCGTTTTTCGATGGGACGAACTATGCGTATTGGAATATACGCATGTCGGCCTATCTGCAGAGCTTGGGTGCTTCCATCTGGGATATTTGCAACTCTGCTGATTACGTGGTCTTGGCTGCTCGTGTGACTCAGCATCAGATCGATGAGCACGAAGCCAATAGCCGAGCCCGTAATGCTCTCTTTTCGTGTTTGAGCATGGGAGAGTTTGATCGCGTTTCTCACCTCTCTACGGCTCGGGAGATTTGGGCCACCCTCATGCGTTTTCATGAGGGCACCTCTCAAGTCAAAACCCGACTCTACGAGTCGTTCAAGAGAGAGTATGAGAACTTTAGACATCAACCTGGCGAGAGCATAGAGAGTTTATTCGCTCGCTTTCAGGTGATTGTCAACAGGATGAGGGCTAACAAGGAGCAGTTGCCTTTCGACGATCATGAGAGAGCCTTGAAGCTTTTGCATACTCTTGATCGGTCGGTGTGGGATTCCAAAGTTCAGGCGATCATCGAATCGCCTAACTATGAGACCCTCACGTGCGACGAGCTCGTTAGTAAGCTCAAGTCCAGTGAGATTGATGCCATGTCGAGGGCTTCTTATGCGAATCCTTCTGGCCCGACTATGGCTTTGGTTTCTGGCTCTTCTGCTAATCCCTCTGCTGGCTTTGCACTTTCTTCACTCTTTTCTGTCACAGGGGACCAGCTTGAGTCGTTGGGGGATGACAAGTTGGCAATGCTCGCCAATCGGTTCACGCGGTTCCACAACAACCGCATGAACCGTCGCCGCGGTGGAGGACGCTCAGGATGCTATGAGTGCGGCGACCCCGACCACTTCATCGCCAACTGCCCCAAGAAGAAGCATTCATCTGGGAAGGGCGATCATGGGCACAAGTACGACTCCGGCAAGCGCAAGGAGAAGTACGTCCCCGCGAGGCACAAGCGGAGGGGCGGCTTCGACAAGGAGTACATCAAGAAGTGCGGATACATGGGTGTATGCCGAGTCTCTGTGTGATGAGTGATTGTCAACGGAGATGATGCGCATGTTCTTTGGCTTGTGTTGTGCAGGTGTCGAGCACGGAGACAGTGATCGATGGCGGGTGAAGGTCAAGTTGCGACGTGCCGTGCCGACGGACCGGGCGCGATGAAGGATGGGCGTGCCGTGCGGCGGACGTGCCATGCCGATGTATCGGACGGTGAAGGGCGGACATGGACTTGGACTGATGGACTGGAGGCCGGAGGATCAGCTGTGGTGGCTGGCAGCCTGTGACAGCGACAAGGGGAGAAGTGCGATCATGTCGGTAGAAGGGGTGCACAGGCGGTGCATCCCCTCTACGACGCCGGTTTGTTGGTAGAGCCCGGGAAAAACCAACGGTGGACGGTTTCCAGGTTTGGGCCTCAAAACCTGGGTGCTGGGTTTCCAGGTTGAGCCACAAAACCTGGGCGCGACGGTTTCCAGGTTGAGCCTCAAAACCTGGGCGTGGGCTGGTTTCCGAGTTTGGGCCTCAAAACTCGGGCGCTGCGGGTTTCCGAGTTTGGGCCACAAAACTCGGGCTGGAGGCGGGTTTCCCGGTTTGGGCCTCAAAACCGGGGGCTGATGGAAAAGGCTGGTTTCCCGGTTTGGGCCACAAAACCGGGGGTGCAGAGTGGTGGCGGCACGTGGCGGCGATCTGAAGGTTGCGTGGAGGCGACGCGGAAGACCGTGCGGGCGTGGCCGTCGGATCTACCTACCACCAGCGGGTGGACTAGAATAGCCTTAGGGTTAGGCTGGTTCGCTCTGTAAATACAGTAGTGAGGGGTAGAGTAGGAAATAGGCTTAGGCTAGGTTAGTATAAGTAGTCTAGGGGAGACACCCTCCTCCCTATCTCAATCTCAGTTTTAGCTATCTCAGTTAGTACTTTCATTTGCTAGGGTTTCCTGCTCTCCCATCCCCTGCTTTAGCTAGTTGAGATCCGCAGAGAGACTCCACTCTGTGTACTGTTGATTCGAGGAAGTGAGGCCGTATCCTCACCTTGGATCCCATCTCTCGGTGTCAATTCGCGTTTTGATTTCATGTTCATCATGTTCTTGGCGGATTGCTTTGTGCCTTGAGTTTTCCCGTCGCTTGATCTTTGTGCTCGGTTCATCTTTTGCGATCCCGTTTGAACTGAGTTGTTCTAGATCGTGAGGCACTTCTTTCCACCGAAGGAATCATCCTCTAACCTCACGGTCTAGGAGATCGATCAAGTTTTAGTTTCGGGTCTCTTTTTCTTCCTTTCCCCGAATTCCTTCGATTCACCGATTTGGAGTTAGGTTCGAGCCATGATCTCTTAGAGATAGCTCACTAACCTCCTTGTGACTCCTCAGATCGAATCCCAAGCCTAGAGCACTTGATTCGGAGGAGATCGGGTTGAATCGCCGGAGTTTCAGTGCAGTTTCGGGGTGACCGGACGCTGGTCACGACTTGACCGGACGCGTCCGGTCGTTGAACAGTTCGTCGCGTGGTTCACTGTAGACCGACCGGACGCTCGGCGTTTTGCGTGACCGGACTCGCCTCTATCACTGTTCATCGCGTTTGTTTTGACCTGACCGGACGCTGGGTGAACGACCGGACGCTAGAGCTCAGTGTGTCCGGTCGAACACAGAGAGTTCCCAGAACGCGTTTTGAGTGACCGGACGCGTCCGGTCCTCCCTGACCGGACGCAGGCCAGAGTCCGGTCACTGCAGTTTTGCGCGTTTTCGTTCGCGGTTCGTTCGTTCTTGATCGGATTCGAGTTCCGTCTTTTGGGTTGGCTTTCTAGGGTTGTCTAGTGTCCCGCTGTGCTTCTAGGAAGCATCCACCCTACATCTAGGGTCGTGGACATTAGCAAGCTCTAGGTTTTGCTTTTGGGGTTGATTTTGGGACAGTAGCATCTAGTTTCCGTAAGGAAATTTTGAAGCTCCCATTCACCCCCCCTCTGGTCGCTTTCGGGTAGCTTCTCGGTCCTTCAATTGGTATCGGAGCGGGTTAAGGATCTTCCACCTTAGCCGGTTCCAGATCCACCGAAGGCGACATGGATCGCGGCGTGGGCAAACCGCCGTTCTTTGATGGGACGAACTATGCGTATTGGAAGATACGTATGTCGGCCTATTTGCAGAGCTTGGGCGCTTCGATCTGGGATATTTGCAACTCCCCTGATTACGTGGTCTTGGCTGCTCGTGTGACTCAACAGCAGATCGATGAGCACGATGCCAATAGCCGAGCCCGTAATGCTCTTTTCTCTTGTTTGAGCATGGGTGAGTTTGATCGTGTTTCTCACCTCGCTACGGCTCGGGAGATCTGGGACACTCTCATGCGTTTTCATGAGGGCACCTCTCAAGTCAAAACCCGACTCTACGAGTCGTTCAAGCGAGAGTATGAGAACTTTAGACATCAACCTGGCGAGAGCATAGAAAGTTTATTCGCTCGCTTTCAGGTGATTGTCAACAGGATGAGGGCTAACAGAGAGCAGTTGCCATTTGACGATCATGAGCGTGCTTTGAAGCTTTTGCACACTCTTGACCGTTCGGTGTGGGACTCCAAGGTTCAGGCAATCATCGAATCGCCGAACTATGAGACCCTCACCTGCGACGAGCTCTTCAGTAAGCTCAA
>CM019829.1:60356572-60389396 GCA_009763385.1 Coix lacryma-jobi var. lacryma-jobi
ATCCCTTTTGGTCCCCCTGTCTTACCCATCCAATTAATCAAGATGTCCATTGGTAGGCATAGGGGTCTTGATGGGTTTGGCCTTGTCCATCTCAAACTTCTTTAGCATGTCTCTTGTATACTTGGTTTGACTGATGAACGTGCCATCCTTGAGTTGCTTGATTTGGAATCCAAGAAAGTACTTCAACTCACCCATCATGGACATCTCGAACCTTTTGGTCATGATCCTACTAAATTCCTCACAAAAGGCAACATTAGTACTACCAAATATTATGTCATCGACATATATTTGGCACACAAAGATATCATTATCAACTTTGCGAGTAAATAAAGTAGCATCGGCCCTTCCTATCTCAAAACCCTTTTTGAGTAGGAAGTCCTTAAGACAATCATACCAAGCTCTAGGGGCTTGTTTAAGCCCATAGAGCGCCTTGTCGAGCTTGTAGACGTGGTTGGGAAACTTTGGGTCCTCAAAACCCGGTGGTTGCTCCACATAAACCAATTCGGAGAGGGGGGCCATTGAGGAATGCACTTTTCACATCCATTTGGTATAGCTTGAAATCATGGTGAGTTCAAAGGCAAGTAATATACGAATTGACTCGAGCCTAGCTATAGGTGCATAGGTTTCCCCAAAATCCAAACATTCGATTTGAGTGAAACCTTGAGCCGCCAACCGTGCTTTGTTCCTTGTCACCACGCCATGCTCGTCCTGCTTGTTGCGGAAGACCCATTTGGTTCCTATCACATTTTGCTTGGGTCTTTCCACCAAGGACCAGACTTCATTCCTGGTGAAGTTGTTCAGCTCTTCTTGCATAACCATCACCCAGTCCGGATCGTCAAGTGCTTCTTCCACCCTAAGAGGTTCCAAAGAGGAGACAAACAAGTAATGTTCACAAAAATTTGCTAAACGAGAGCGTGTCGTTACCCCACGCCGTATGCTCCCCAATATGTTGTCAACGGGATGATCCCGTTGAATTACAAGAGGAACTCTTGGATGTGGCACAAGTGATCTTCGTTGGATGGGTCCATCTTCATCATATGCATTGATGTCCCCTTCTTCTTGTCGGACTTCATGTTGAGCTTGTGTTTGATCATCAACTTGATGTATCACTTGAACATCACCCACACTACCACCATTCGGAGTTGTGGAAGCTTCATCATGCGCATTTGGATGCACATGATGGATATGAGAATCTTGTGGAGTGTGTGATGGTTCATCTTCATCATCTTGTATTTCAACGGGCCTCACATCACCGGTTGCAAGCTTCTTGATAGCTTCGGATGGAGGCTCGTCATTACCTACAAGCTCATCATTGACTTGCTCCTTTTGAGAGCCGTCGGATTCATCAAAAGTCACGTCTACCGATAACTCAATAGTGCCGGTGGCATTATTGAATACCCGGTAGCCATGTTCGTTAGTACCATAACCAAGTAGAAAGCCTTCGTGTACCTTAGGTGCAAACTTTGAACTTTGGCCCTCTTGTTAAGTATGAAACACTTGCAGCCAAAAACTCGAAAGTAATGCACCTTTGGTTTGTTACCGGTTAGAAGCTCATATGGCGTCTTCCCTCTTAGCTTGTGAAGGTAGAGGCGGTTGATTGCATGACACGCCGTGTTCATTGCCTCCGCCCAAAAGCCATGGGAAGTCTTGTACTCATCCAACATAGATCTTGCGGCTTCAACAAGAGTTCTATTCTTCCTTTCCACAACCCCATTTTGTTGTGGGGTATATGGAACGGAGAACTCATGCTTGATCCCTTCTTCATCAAGATACTCTTCTATGTTGGTGTTCCTAAACTCGGTCCCGTTGTCGCTTCTCACTTTCTTGATCTTGATGTCGAACTCATTTTGTGCTCTTCTAGCAAACTTCTTGAAGATGCCTTGCATTTCGCTTTTATCTGCTAAAAAGAACACCCAAGTGAAACGAGAATATTCATCAACAATAACGAACCGTATTTGTTACCGCCGATGCTTTGATAAGCAACGGGTCCGATGAGGTCCATATGCAATAGCTCCAATGGTCTTGTGGTCGACACAATGCTCTTGATTGGATGCTTTGCTCCAACTTGCTTTCCGGCTTGGCACGCACTGCAAATCCTATCTTTCTCAAAAGAAACATTGGTTAGTCCAAGGATGTGCCCTTCTCTTTGAAGTTGGGCCAAGTTCCTCATCCCAACATGAGCTAGTCGGCGATGCCAAAGCCAACCCATGCTAGATTTTGCCATTAGACATGTTGTAGGTTCTACCTTACTAATTGAGAAGTCAACTAAGTAAAGTTTTCCCTTCAACACGCCTTTAAATGCAATAGAGGAATCCCTTCTTCTAGAGACGGTCACACCCTGATCCGTAAAGAGACAATCGTAACCCATTTCACAAAGTTGAGAAACAGATAACAAATTGTAACTCAATGAATGCACAAGTAATACATTAGATATGGAATTTTCAGTTGAGATAGCAATTTTACCCAAACCAAGCACTTCTCCTTTACCATTGTCACCAAACACAATGTTGTTGCATGAGTCGTTGCTTGGTTCAAAGGAGGAGAACATATCTTTTGCCCCGGTCATATGATTGGTGCATCCACTATCCAACACCCAACTTGACCCACCGGAGGCATATTCCAACAAAACAAGTTTATGTTCTAGATTTAGGTACCCAAACGAGATTGGGTCCTTGGGGGTTAGTCACATAAGCTTTTGGCACCCAAACATTTCTCATAATTTCCCTCTTCTTGAGGGCACCAACATACTTGACTACTATCTTACCATCCTCCCCCCAACAACACAAGTAATCACATGTATAGCTTCTTGATATGGGCTTTTGTTGCTTGGGGGCCTCCACTTGCTTCTCCTTGTTGATCTTACCATTAGCAAGTGGAGCCTTTGGATTGGCAACCTTGTTGGCCTTGTTCATTAGGTCAAAGAGAGGAACTCCTTTGTTAAAGTTAACAAAAGGTACCCCATTGACCATCTTTCTACCATTGGCCTTACCACCATACCTATTGTACCCAATTCCATCCTTGATAGATGGGTGTCTTGCGGTCTTCAGGATATCTTTTGGTTGTTGCACCTTACACTTGCAACCATTTCTCAAGATCATGTTCAACCTATTAATCTCCTTGTCTTTCTTCTCTATCTCAACAAGGTTAGTTGCACAAGCATTTATATCAAGTTTATAGCATCTTTTGCAACCATTGCTAGTTGAGGCATTAGAGCCATCGGAATCCTTAGAAGAAGTTGAAGAGGTGCTATTCCAAAGAGTGTTGTAGCTTAGTTCAAGAGTTTGATATTTATTTTGAGAGCTTGTGAGGCTCTCTTGAACCATGCTAACCTCATTCTTTAGGCTTGCAATTGAGTCATTGCTCATGGAACACTCCTTAGCTAACTTCTTGTTGGAGTCATTGGCTAAAGATAGTTCCACGGTCAATTTCTCAAGCTTCAATTTCTCCTCGGCAAGAGAGGCTTCCAATGCACGGTTCTTTTCTCTCTCTTGAGAGATCGAGTCCCCTTGCATTGCAAGACTCTCATTCCGACTCTCTAATTTAGTGAGCAATTTTATGATTTTAGCTCCACCTTTCTTTCCAAACTTCTAATTATGCTAAGCTCAAATTCATCCAATTCATCATCACTATATTCATTGCTAGAATAAGTAGGAGAGTTAGGTGATACCTTCTCATTCTTAGCCATGAAGCAAGAATGAGTGAAGTCATCCTCGTTGTTGGAGAGGTTCTTGAACAAGCGTAATGAAGTTGTTGAAGTAGCTATGTTGGAGAAGAGGCTTGGAGAAGACGTCTTGTGTATGGCAATGTTGGCCGCTCCCTTCTCCTTCTCCTTGCTCTTGCTCTTCTCTTCATCACTTGAGTCATCTTCCGAGAACCACTCCTCACCAAGATGAGCTTCACAACCTCTTCTTCTTCTATGCTTCTTGTCATCACTCTTGCTTTACTTGTTCTTGTTCTTCTTTTGTGGACAATCGGCAATGAAATGATCATCCGCTCCACACTCATAGCAATTCCTCTTCTTTGACTTCTTGAAGTAACCACCTTTGCCCTTTTTGTGCATCTTCTTTCTCATGAATCTTCTAAAGTTCTTCACAATAAGGGCCAACTCATCATCGGAGTCTTCACTTCCTTCGCTTGAAGAGTCATCTCGGGCCTTGCTTCCTTCTTCTTGATTAGCCTTGAGTGCTACCACCTTCTTGTGACTTGCCTCTTGATCTTCTATATCTTCATCATCCAAGACTTCATGATGCTTTATCTTGGCAAGCATCTCATGAGGTCCCATGCTCTCATAGTTAGGTCTCTCCATGATGATTGATGCAAGGTTCTTGTTCCTCTTTCTATATGCTCTTAATAGCTTTCTTCCAGCTGAGTAGTCATCCCACTTTTCTTGATTGCAAAGTTCTCAATCTTTCCATGAAGAAGCTCTATGTTGCACTTCCTCACACTCGCATCACCCTCATATGATATCCTGACGGTATCCCAAATCTTCTTGGCATTCTCCATTCCATGTACCTTGTTGCTTTCTTCAGGCTTTAGGCATGATAGAATCAATGATGCGGCTTGAACATTTTGTTGAAACTCAAACACATCATTGTCGGTGAACTCTTGCCCTTCAACATGACTTGGTCCATTGTCAACAATCTCCCAAACTCTTGCGGCAAGAAGGTGTAGCTTCATCTTGTGTGCCCAATCATTGTAGTTGATTCCATCAAAGGCAGGTGGCTTGCCTAGATTGACGTTAGGCAGTTGAATGACTTTGCCCATTTGGCTATAGTCATATGCCACTCTTGTGAACTCGGTGTCTCTCTTGCCTTTCTCTCCATCCTCCTTCTTCTTGCCATCCTTGGGCGGCTGATTTCCACTGCTTCCGGATGCTTCGGCTTTGCTTTCCAAAGCTCACCTCAAACTCTCCATCTCATCTTTCATCCTCTTCATCTCATCTTCATGCTTCTTTGCTTGATCTTGAATTACCTGAGCAGTAACCTTCTTGACAATCTCATCAAGCTGTTCTTGTCTTATGGTAGACATGATTCTCCCTTACGCGGTGAAGCGCTAACACAAGGGTTAGGCTCCGATACCAATTGAAAGGACCGAATCAGCCTAGAGGGGGGTGAATAGGTGATTTTAGACTATCTGAAACTTCACAAACTATAAGATGTAGTTAGATAGCTACCGGAGAGGCCGGTTTGTTTGGGTAGGTACTACCGGGTGTGAAACACCGGTACTACCGACACAAACAAACGGCACAACCGGGATCCTAAAAGAAACTACAAATCCGATGAATGTAAGCTATGAAGATAATACAAGTTTCTGGCCCACTTTCCTAAGAATGATATGTGTTAAATCTACTCTCACCAAACCTTGGTTGCTCCCCTTGATGTAGATCGAGCCTTCCCGACCTAAGAAAGAGATAGAGATAGGAAGAACACGAAGAACACAATAACAAGTGAAGTAGAGAAAATAGGGACAACAACAACAAGCACACGGGACACGCGATTTATCCCGAGGTTCGGCCAATCCACTAAGGAGTGCCTACTTCCTCGTTGTTCAGGTGACCACAAAGGTCGGAGTCTATTTCACCTCCTCGCCTCACTCAAGCAACTACAAAGGCTACGAGAGTATCTCTACTAGAAATCTCAGGGTAATACAAACGCTTCAGGGAGCCCTCACAAGTAAATCAATACGGGCTACCACGAAGAACACCTAACCGGCTAGAGCTCAAAGAGCTCAAGAGTAAAAGACACAAAGCAAGCCGGCAAGATGGAAACCATGTGCTCAAGTCGAAGATTGATGCTTCCCACTCTCGAATCTCACTTCCCTAGCTCAAATCTCGCAAGGGAATGAATCTTGGAGCAAAGGGGGAGAGAGAGGGGTGAGTCAATGCTTGGAGAGTGTTTGTCTCGAGTTAGGTCAGCAATAAGTGTATGGAGTCAGTGGGTGACCGTGGAAAGAGAAGAGGACAGGCATTTATACTCCCTCAGTCCCGAGACTGGTCGGTACCACCGACCACCCCTGGCTGGTACCACCGACCAGTTCACAACGGTCGAAAGAATCCAGATCTAACCAAACAAGCAACCACCGTCCTCACGTCGGTACCACCGCGGGCGGTAGTACCGAGGTTATGGCGGTACTACCGCCAGGCCAAATTGGCCGCGAATAGAGAGCATCCCACAAAGGGACTTGGTCCCTCGGAAACTATCGCCCAAAGGTCGGTACCTCCGAGGTCGGTGGTACCGAGGTTATGGCGGTACCACCGCCAGGCCATTTTCAACTCAACACAGAGAGCTTCGCGAAACCAAGATACTACCGACCTCGGTCGGTACCACCGCGGGCGGTACTACCGAGGTTATGGTGGTACTACCGCCAGGCCATTTTCAATCCTACACAGGGAGCTCTGCAAACTTGGTTACCACCGGCCTTGGGTCGGTAGCACCGAGGGGGGTACTACCGAGATAATGGCGGTACTACCGCCAGGCCAAAATTAGCGCGGACAGAGAGCCTTGCAAACTTGGAAACTACCGACCATGGGTCGGTAGCACCGAGGGCAGTACTACCGAGATAATGGCGGTACCACCGCTATGTCAAATACAACTCTACACAGAGAGGGTTGCAAAACCAGGTTACTACCGACCTTGCGTCGGTACCACCACGGGCGGTAGTACCGATGTTATGGTGGTACTACCGCCAGGACATTTTTGACCAACACAGAGAGGGTGATTGAGCGCTGCGCAGAGAAGCCGTGGTCGGTACCACCGACCACTCATGGTGGGTACCACCGACCATATGAAATTACCCTCTACGTGTTCGTGATTGTGCGGTGTCTCTCAAGCGAACTAAAGTTAGTCGATTTGAGCACTTTTCTCCACATCTAGCCAACTTACTTTGTGACCCTCTTCATAGTCCGGCTTACCTATAACTCAAGTTTAAAATTGAAATTTTAAACTACCACTTGAGCTAGGCATCTTTATGTCCAAAAATATCCTACGTGCTTTGTTCACGAGATTTCAACGTTTCAAATCTTTCAAAGGACTAACACCTGCATACATGCTTTTATAAACTGGTTAGTCCCTAATTTGATTGTCATTAATTAGCTAAAACCCACATTGGGGGCGAATGCACTTTCACTTCTCCATGGATAACTTGGGCATTTCTCTGATTAGGCCAAGTGAACTAAGCCTTGCAAGCAAGTCGAAGCTCAAATGTCCAAGTCTCCTATGCCACTTCCAAAGATCAGAGGAGGAAGGTACAGCCACAAGACAACGAGAAGTGCCAAAAGACTCCGAGAAGTTCGCACGAAAGACTTTTCCAAAGGGCAAAATCAAACACACAAGATTGCCCTGAGGATCCAAAATACGACTGAGATTCGGTTTAAAACGAATCTCATAGTCATCATCAAAGAGTTGCGAAACAGAAAGTAGGTTAAAATGCAAGTTAGAAACAAGAGCAACATCGCGCAACACAAAGTGCTCATTAACTCGCACCGACCCACGAGACAACACTTTACCTTTGCTATTGTCGCCGAAGTTGATAAACTCCTTTCCGGCGACCGGACTAAGACTGGAGAACCACTTGGCGTTTCCGGTCATGTGCCTCGAGCAACCGGAATCCACCAACCAAACGTTCTCCAATCGTTTTACCTACATCAATAAAAAGACATAGGGTGAGCATACGGTCCAACACTGGGGTTAGTGAAGTAGAGAGAATACCAGTGTTGGGCCGACTGCTCAAAAGAACGGTTAGCAGAAAAACCATTCCTAGCACGCCTACGGGAAGAGCGATCACCACGTAGAGGAAAACGTGGTCCGCTAAGGGAGGAGCGTCCATCGCGATACTCAAAATGCGGTGGAGGGAAACGCTCAACTACAATGCCACCGCCACGGGGTCCATAGCCTACAACTGTAGGCTCCTGCCGGACACGACCTCCTTGCGGCCTAGGCCTAGGAGCATGAGGTTTTGGACCTCTAGGCCTAGCAGCACGCCTCTGAACATTCGGCACATGTTAATCATGGATAGGATGGTATATGTCCGTGTTGTTCATCTCCTTTGCACGGCGCATCTCTCTCTTGCGCCGAAAGCAAAACTCACTCAATTGTCCATCTCTCCCACAGTGCTCACAATGGTACCTCACCGCTCTCATAGGGGGTTGTTGGTACTCACGGTAGTGAGTGTGGATCACTTTGCCCTTCTGTGGCATAAGCTCCTCTTGGATGGGTGGCATGGTGTCCAGCTTGTTCTTGAGGTGGTTTGGTTTTGGAGCCCATGATTGTTTCTTGGGTGGAGCTCTCGGAGGTTCCAGAAATACACCATCCTTGGTGTTAGGCTTTAGAGGCTCTTTGGGTGGAATCTTGGTAAGCATGGAAGTAGTGGTGAAGTTGGGCTTCTCACACGGGTTCAGACCACTCGACTCTCCAATCTTCCCAAAAGATGAAGCGCACTCAACACCCTGAGCAAAGCCTATACCTGGACCTCCAGCAGCACGCTTGAACTGGGATATCATCATCCCAAGCTGCGGCTCACCACTCGACACCCATGATAAGATGGTCCGAAGGTATGTGTTTTGCTCCTCGGTTTGCATCTTGTCATGCTTCACGTTTGCGATCTCCATCTCCAAACCCTCACAAAGAACGCACCTAGTCACACAAGTGCTACCCGAGCTGGCCTTCTCAAGAGACACAATCTTGGCATTCTTTTCTGCCAACTCGGTTTGCAAGCCAGCACAAGACTTGCACGCACCCAACAGCGAGGATCTAGCCTTCAGCTCATCCACCTCTCCAACCAACGCCACATACTTACCTCTCAAAGTGAGAAGGTCAGTCATATGCGTGGTGCACATCTCGCACTCGCCCTCCTCAGAGACAACTACGGTGGACTTGGCAAACTCAAGTTCCTTCACCGTATCCTCCCACTTCTGGCTAAACTCCTTGCACTCTCTAGCAGCACGCCAAAGCAGCTTATCTTGACTAAGGAGTGTGGCAGTAAGTTTCTCGACCTCAGCAGAAAGTTCGTCGGGGGTCAGAGATACCTGGGAGGTGTCGTCGTCGTCGTCGTTCCGAGGAGTCTCCTCCAGCTCGCCGTCTACCTCCTTGCCGAGGGCCATGGTGCAGAAGCCCTCGTCGTTGGCGAAGAAGCAGAGGCCGTTCAGCTTGTCCTCGATCCTCTTCTTCTTCTCGGACTCGTCGTCGCTTGAGGAAGCGGAGTCGTCGACGTAGCTGAGCGTGGCGAAGAATGCACGCTGCTCAGCCTGGGCCTTCTCCAAGTACTTGGTCTTGACGTACTCCTTTTTGAAGCCGCCCTTCCGCTTGTGCTTCGCGGGGATGTACTTTTCCTTGCGCTTGTCGAAGTTGTACTTGTGCCCATGATCTGCCTTGCCGAAGGTCTGCTTGTTCTTCTTCGGGCAATTGGCGATGAAGTGGTTGGGGTTGCCGCACTCGAAACATACCGAGGGTTCTCATCCGCGGCTACGGTTCATGCGGTTGTTGTGGAACCGCGAGAAGCGGTTGGCGAGCAAAGCAAGCTCGTCATCCCCCATGAACTCCAGCTGCTCCTGTATGACAGAAAGAAGAGAGGAAAGTTCAAAGCCTCCAGAGGAGTTAGCAGATGAGCCAGAAAGCAAAGCCATTGACGGGCCAGAAGGATTTTCATAAGAAGCCCTCGCCATGGCATCGATCTCACTAGACTTGAGCTTACTAAACAGCTCGTCGCATGTGAGGGTCTCATAGTTAGGTGATTCGATGATTGCCTGGTCTGAACCTTTAAGTCCCACACCGATCGATCAAGAGTGTGCAAAAGCATCAAAGCTCTCTCATGATCATCGAAAGGCAACATCTCCTTGTTCGCCCTCATCCTGTTGACAATCTCCTGAAAGCGAGCGAATAAACTTTCTATGCTCTCGCCAGGCATGTGTCGAAAGTTCTCATACTCTCGCTTGAACGAATCATAGAGACGGGTTTTGACTTGAGTGGTTCCCTCATGGAAACGCATGAGGGTAGCCAAAATCTCCCGAGCCGTAGCAAGGTGAGAAACGCGATCAAACTCACTCATGCTCAGGCATGAGAAAAGAGCATTACGGGCTCGACTATTGGCATCGTGCTCATCGATCTGATGCTTTGTAGCACGAGCAGCCAAGACCACGTAATCAGAAGAGTTGCAAATATCCCAGATGGAAGCACCCAAACTCTGCAGATAGGCCGACATACGTATCTTCCATTACGCATAGTTTGTCCCATCGAAAAACGACGGTTTGCCCACGCCGCGATCCATGTCGCCTTCGGTGGATCTGGAACCGGCTAAGGTGGAAGATCCTTAACCCGCTCCGATACCAATTGAAGGACCGAGAGTGCTACCAGAAAGCGACCAGAGGGGGGGGTGAATGGGAGCTCCAAATTTTTCTTTCTGAAACTTGCTGCCTCTGTCCGAAGAATCAACCCCAAGACCAAACCTAGAGCTTGGAAGTGTCCACGACCCTAGATGTAGGGTGGATGCCTCCGAGAAGCACAACGGGACACTATACAACCCAAGAAACCCAACACAAAAGATGGAAACCAAATCCATCAATGAACGAACAAACCGCGAACGAAGCAGCGCAAAATAGCACTGACCGGACTCTGCCTGCGTCCGGTCACTGATCACCGGACGCGTCCGGTCAGCCCAAAATGGATTTGGGAGCTCTCTGTATTGGACCGGACTCATTGTCACTATGCGTCCGGTCACTACCCGAGCGTCCGATCAACACAGACTAAAACTGGTGAACAGTACCAGGGGTGCGTCCGGTCACTTGCAAGAACCAGCGTCCAGTCAAGTCAACTGAAAACACACGAGTCAAACCTTCAACGACCAGACTCCCGACTATGCGTCCGGTCACCCCGACCCGGCGTCCGGTCACCCAGAAACTTGGTAGTTCATCCACCGACTCTACTCGATCTCACCCAAAACGAATCCTCTAGGGATCAAACTTGGTGAGAGGAGTCACAAGGAGGATAGTGAGCTATCTCTAAGAGATCATGGCTCGAACCTATCTCCAAATCGATGAATCGAGGAAATTCGGAGGAGGGGAGAAAAACTAGACCCGAGACGTAAATCGATCGATCTACTAGCTCGTGAGGTTAGAGGAGAATTCCTTCAGTGGAAAGAAGTGCCTCACGATCTAGAACAACTCAGTGCAAACAGATTTGCAAAAGATACAATGAGTAGAGAGATCGATCGACGGGAAAACATGGAGAAATGCAACCCGCGAAGAACACGAACAAAACACGAATAACAACCATGAATTTGCAACCGTGTGGCTACCACACGCTACAACAGTGAGATTGCGGTCTCACTTCCTCAAAATCTCCAGTACACAAAGGTATGGTTCTCTGCGGATCTCAGTTGCTACAGCAGGGAATTGGGAGAGCAGGAAAACCTAGAAGGCAAAGAGCAAATAACTGAGATAGAATGGGAGGAGGGTGTCTCCCTCCTCTTATCCTAATTCTAATTCCTACTCTACTCCTCACTAATTACAGAGCGAACCAGCTAAACCCTAGGGTTATTCTGGACCAACTCGAAGATGCTGGTGATCCGACGGCCACCCCCGCTCAACTGGTAGTGTTGCCTCAACGCAACCTCACCGATTGCCGCCACGTGCCGCCACCGCTCCGCTCGTCCTTTTCCCGGACTTCGCCCCCGGTTTTGAGGCCCAAATCGGGAAACCAGCCTTTACGACCAACCCCCGGTTTTGAGGCCCAAACCGGGAAACCAGCCGTCCATCACCTGAGTTTTGTGGCCCAAACTCAGAAACCCGCAGCGCCCAGGTTTTGAGGCCCAAACCTGGAAACCGTCCTCAGCCCGAGTTTTATGGCCCAAACTCGCAAACCATCAGCGCCCAGGTTTTGAGGCCCAAACCTCGAAACCGTCCACTCGGTGGTTTTTCTGTGGCTCAACCACCAAACCGAGCCATAGAGGGGATGCACTGCCTGTGCACCCCGTCCACTGACACGTGTCCCCAGGTCCTCGACCCAGGCAACACCGTGCCTGCATGTCTTCGCTCGTCGCTGTCCCAGGCTGCCAGCCACCACAGCTGATCCTCGGGCCACCGGTCCCTCAGTCCAAGCCTCACGTCCGCCCTTCGCCACTCTCGGTCCATCGGCACGACACGTCTCTACTTGACCTTCAACGTGCCTTTGATCACTGTATCCGTGCTCGACACCTGCACAACACAAGCCAAAGAACATGTGCATTATCCCAGTTGACAATCACTCATCACTCAGAGACTCGGCATACACCCATGTATCCGCAGACTTTGGTACTCTTCTTCTTCGACCCTCTCGCTTTGCGGTTATTCCGATGCGGATTTTGCTGGTTGTCGTCTTGAGGGCAAGTCTACTTCTGGGACTTGTCAGTTTCTTGGCTCTTCTTTGGTTTCGTGGTCTTCTCGCAAACAGTCGAACGTAGCCCTGTTTACTACGGAAGCCGAGTATGTTGCCGCTGCTTCTTGCGCTTCGCAGCTTTTATGGATGGTTGCTACATTGCGTGATTATGGTCTAGATTTCAGTCGGGTCCCTTTGCTTTGCGACAGCACTTCTGCCAGTAGTGTAGCAAAGAACCCCGTTCTTCACTCCAAGACCAAACACATCGATGTTCGCTTTCACTTTCTTCGTGATCACTACGAGAAAGGCGACATTGACCTTAGGCATGTAGACACCCATAACCAGGTTGCAGATATCTTCACCAAGCCTTTGGATCTCTCAACTTTTGCTAGGTTAAGAGGTGAGCTTGGTGTGTGTTTCCCCTTTTAGATGGGGGAAGCATTTTGCTTGATGTACCATAGACTGACTTTTTCTTACTCTCTTGTTCTTGAGTTTGTCTTGTTTTCCTTCGATACTATTTTCTGCATGGATTTCATTATGTATACATCTTGCATTTTCAAGCTTCATGTCTATATTCCTTAGAATAAATTTATGCTCTGATTAGTGTATGATTCGATGACATATGATGATCTCTATAGCTTAGGCTCTCTTTGATCACTAATATATGTTATGAGCTAAGCTATCTTTCAGAATCATGAACATGCTAAATGAACTTAAAACTTGATACATGCTCACCATTGAGATTGGCAACTATCATGTGTAGAATGTGTTGAGGTTACTTATGCTATGCATATATGCTAGGTTGCTATGTCTCTAGTTCTGAGTCTTTCACTTGCTTGGACTATTCATATTCTGCTTAAAATGAACAAGTATTAGTGAATTGAAAAGATCGAGATGGGATTGCTTTGTCAGCACATCACGGTATCGAGACTGTTTCTCACAGCACCTTGAGTTAAACTTGAGCTGTGTAGTGTAAGACCGAAACCGATGCTTCAAGCTTCTGATTGCATATGCATAGGCTTAGCTCAGTTGAAAAGTTAGGCAATGACAAGCTTTCAACCTCTCGCAATCACATGCTGAAATTGAACTTGTGTGATAACCGCTGCATATTCTCCGATAGAATCTGAAAACACAAGTCTATGTTTCATTCTATAGCATGATGATTGAACTGTGCTAGGGGTAGTTCACCTTGTATACATGTTTAGCACTTGTTTGACTTCCTGTCTATACATGTTCTATGCTATTTTAATGGTGAAAACCCTTTAAGAATGGCTTAAAACTGCTCACATGGCTTATGCGTTCATATTTCGTATTCGGTGATCAGTTTGAGCCTTTGCTAGCATTTTTGCTTGCTGCTTTATAGTCGGATCAGCACTCTTTAGAGCATTTATTCACTCTATCGATTATATACCTGAAGCTGCTAACATGCATTTTCTGACTCTTGTGCATTTGCTTGACTTCGATAGGCATGACCCAGCCCCGTTTCGCTTATTTGAGCTCTTTTCCCTTCCCTTTTGTTTGCAAATTGCCCCCAAGGGGGAGAATTTTTCCAAGGGGGGGTGTGTCTTGATGTGGTGACAATTTGCAATTTATGCTTCACTTGTTGAGGGGGAGTTCTTTGAGTGAGGGGGAGCAATTTTTGCCTTGCTCCGAGTCGGTTTTCATTGGTAACGATCGTTTCAGCTAGTTGTGTCGAGCCTCTGTGCCTCTGTCTTGAGGGACTAGCTGTTTTCACCGTGATTTGGTGTTTCTTGATTGGTATCGAGCTTACTGCTAGTTGTGTTGAGCCTCTGTGCCTCTATCGTGAGGGACTAGCAGTAGTTGCCTTTTATGCAGTCTTCATTTGGTATCAAGCTTTCAACTAGTGGTGTTGAGCCTTTTCTGCCTCTTCTTGAGGACTAGCTTGATCTTTACTTGGTTGCGTCAAGCCGTTGCCCAAGCCTTTGGGAACCAAGATTTTTGCTCCGTTGTGATCGAGTTTTGCTCTTTGAAGAGTCGTTGCTCCGATCCGTTGCTTGGTTGTGTCGAACCGTTGCCCATGTCTTTGGGGACCAAGCTTTGCTTATCTCGATTTGTTCGTTTTTGGCCTTTCTCTTGGCTTTTGGACATCTCGAGTGAGTTTTCTCCTTCTACCTAATTCTGCTTTCTTTTTATTTTTGATTACGGTTACTATGAGTTGACGATGCACTCATCAAGGGGCAGATTGTGAACACAAGGTTGACATGTGCCCTTGTGGTTCCCTTCCTGAGTGATGAGTGATCGGTCAATGGGCAACATGTCTCTTGGCTGTGTTGATGTGCAGGTGTGGAGCTCGGAGACAGTGGTCGAAGGTGAGGTGAAGGTCAAGTAGAGACGTGCCGAGCCGACGGACCGGGAGCGGTGAAGGGCGGACGTGAGGCTTGGACTGATGGACCGGGAGACCTGAGGACCAGTTGTGGTAGCTGACACGTGGCATCGGCAAGCAAGAGCACATGGGGATGTGCGGTGCATCGGCTGAGTCGGGAGGAAGGTGATGGCGTCGTGACACTTGGCGGGAGGCCGAGAAGGAAGGCGAATGCATTGTGCCCGGCGTGGAGGCTGGACATGCTCCCGCATCGGTGCTGGAACTCGGGGTGTGCGAACCACATCCCGTCTACGGCGCGGGTTTGGTAGTTGAGCCTCGAAAAACTACCCTCGACGGTTTCTGGGTTTGGGCCTCAAAACTTGGGGTGGCCGGTTTCCGAGTTTGGGCCTCAAAACTCGGCGAGGACGGTTTCCAGGTTTGGGCCTCAAAACCTGGGCTCGCGGGTTTCTGAGTTTGGGCCACAAAACTCAGCCGGAGGACAGGTTTCCCGGTTCTAGCCTCAAAACTGGGGGAAGGCCCAGGTTTCCCGGTTTCGGCCTGAAAACCGGGGGAGGTCCGCAAAAAGGCGGTCGACATGTGGCGGCGTGGAGAGGCTGGCGCGGCGGCGCAGCTATCCGCGAGGAAGGCGCGGCGGTCGACAGGGCGGCACGTGGCGGCATCCTGAGGCTTGCGTCAAGGCAAAGCTAAGGATGAGGAAGGCGTGTGGCCGTCAGATGAACGATCAGCAGAGTTGGACTGGGATACCCCTAAGGTTGGCCGCTTCGCTCTTGTATCTAGGGTAGAAAGGGGATTATTGTATTAGGCTATAAATTATAGAGGCACCTCTCCTCTCCCTTCATCCTGGCAGCATTTGTTTTCTGAGCTCTCTCTCTCTCTAGCCCTCGCTTAGGTCTCTATCATACCTCGCTGCCTGTGATCCGACTCAGAGTGCTACACAACTCTTCATCTAGTAGCAATCCAAGGATCAATTTCTCCCCTCCTCTTTGTTGGCTGCAATTGGGTTCGAATCGCATTTTTGTTCTTCGTGTTTTTGTTTTTCCCTTCTTAGAGATTTGCCCCGTTCTCCCTCTCTGAGCGACGATTTGCGATTCCGTTGGAATCAAATTGTTCTATGTCGTGCGCTCCTTCTTTCCATCGAAGGATTTCTTCTCTAACCTCACGAGCACATAGATCGGGTCAAAATTGCGTTCGTTCTTCATTCTTTCCCCCTTCTCTAGTGTTCTTCCAATTTCTCATGGATTAGTTGGTTTGGAGCGATGATATCCTAGGATTAGCTTCCCAACACGTAGAAGAACACTTGGGAGAAGTTTGATTGCAGCCCCGTTTGATTTGCTGAAGATCCAATCGATTTTGGTTTTGTCCCGTGCAGTTTTTGCACTTTCTAGGCAATGGCGGACTATCCGCCCCCCAGCCGCGGACAGTCCGCGCATTGGGTCTCGGCCAGACCAGATCAGCGCAGTGTGCACTGGTCTCGGTCATTTTGACCGGCGGACAGTCCGCCGTATAAGGCGCGGACAGTCCGCGAGTCGCGCAGGGAGCGTCCAGCAGCGTTGCTGTTTTTGTCCTTTTGCCGGCGGATAGTCTGGACCCCTTGTGGCGGACTGTCCGGCCTTCTCCGGATAGTCCGGGAGTCTGACGGCGGACTGTCCGGGATTCTGCAGTTTGTGCAGTTTTAGTGCGTTTGCTCTCTCGTCTTTTTGGCTTCGTTTCGTGATTTCTAGTTTGCTCCTAGAGTTCACCTAGGAACCTCTCTAGGTATCTTTGCTACTTGTTAGCATCGGTATTTAGAGATTTCCCGGAGCAGCCCTCCATCTACGTTTGGGAGTGGGTCTTTTAGGTAAGAACTTGACTCGGAGTTTTGAGAGTTTTGGTTTGCTCTCTTGTGTGGTGCCTCGCTGTGATCCTAGGGATCATTCACCCTCTTTCCGAGGGTCGTGGGTATCACGTTTGAGTGCAAAGCTTTTGGGGTTGATTTTGTTGGGACAGAGGCCAGAATTTCGAAAGAAATTTTTAGGCTCCCATTCACCCCCCTTTGGTCTCCTTGCTTTAGCATTTTCGGTCCTTCAATTGGTATCGGATCCAGTTAAGGATCTCTCTTCCTTAATCGGTTCCAGATCCGTGAAGGCGACCTTTTTGAGAGCGGTTGTGTGTTTCCGACTTTGCTTGTCGAGGTGTTGAGCTTGTGTTTTGGCTAACAGTAACAATGCTTTTGAAAATGGCACCAAGTTCTTCTTCTAGTATGTCTTTGTCCTCAGGTTTGAATCATGGACATACGATCGAGGATGACATTTCTAGAAGGAGTGCAGCTCTTGAGACGGAACGTGAGGTGGATGCTTTGCTGGACTTCCTGGATGGCGATGAGGTTTCAATGGAGGATCTTCGACGTGAACTTGACAAGGCCAAGAAAGGTACACTCGCCGGTAGTCTTGTGACTTTGTATGACCGGTATGATGCCTGTTATGATGATAACTCTAGAAATGAAGAGCTTTGTGATACCTTGCGTAGAAAGATCAAGAAGTTGAAATGCTCTATTGCTAGGTTGAAATGTGGTCTTTCTCATTGGAAGTCTGGTGCATCTTTACCTTGCACTTCTAGTAGTGACATGGTTAGGAAGGTTGATGAGCTACGCTTTTCTCTTGCTAGCTTAAAATCTGAAAATAAAATGTTGAAATCCAATGCTTCCAAACCATGTCTAGTTTGCATTGACTTGCGCAAGGACCTTGATTGTGCTAAAACTGAAATAGCCTTGCTAAAGTCAAATGCTTCTTTACCATGTGATTTTTGTGAATCTTTTGTTGCTAGACTTAGAGAATTATGTTTGATTCACAGAACATGTGTAGATGAGCTTGAGCATGCTAGAGCTGAAATTGTTGAATTAAATTCTAGGCCTTGTAGTTCATGCTCTTTGAATAAAAATGCTTGCCATGCTTCTAGTGCTATTCATGATTCTTTGCTTGATGTGAATGGTGATGTTTCTTCCACCAATTTCATCTGCACACCATGCATGGATTTAGAAAAAGAAGTTTTGGTTTTGAAGCAATTGCGCGATGATATGTGCGCCAAGTTGGTTGAGCACAATGATATGAGTGCCAACCTTGAAAAAGAAAATGAGCTCTTGCATACCACATATGCCGAGTGCATTGAAAAGGATATGGAAAACTTGAGAAACACACCTTGTGGTACTTGTGACCGCCTCATGTTTGAAAATGAGGTTTTGGCCAAAAGATGCAAGAGCCTTTGTGCTAAGTCGTTTGAGTCACGCATTTCTTCCAACTCCGATGTTGATATTTCTGAGTTTGCATCTTTGCAACCGGAGTTGAGTTCTTGTGCTGCGTGTGAGTCTTTTGACGTTAACACTTGTGCCAAGGTTTCAGATAGCTCTTTCATAGCTACTCCTAACCTTGCTGATTCTTCGAGTGATGTCCAAGGGACTTCTCTTGGCAAGGGTGCTTCTCATATTTTTGGGACTCGTGCTCCCAATCCGGTTTTCCATTGCACCTTTTGCAAGAAGGATGGACATTCATTTGATTTTTGTTTCCGCCGTGTCAAACACGAGCGACGTATTTGAGCTAAGGCTTTTAGGAAGCCGCGTAGCCTTTCCCATGGCAGGTGTGCTCCTAGTGTTGGCACTAAGTTGGTTGTTGATGCTTCTTGTTCTAAGTCCCAAGGGACTTCTCACTTGTCGGAGAATGGTGTGCCTACCAATAGGCCTTTGTACCATTGCTCTTTTTGTGAGAAAGATGGGCATCAAGAAAGCTTTTGCTATCGGCGTGCCAAACACTTGCGCCAAGCTCGCTCTTCTATGAACTTGGTGGTTCATAGCCCTTCTCATGGCATGAACGCTTGTGCTCCTAGTAAGAAGCCCCTCTTTGTTGATGGGTTTTATGACTCCTTTTCTAGTGGGATAGGTCATGGTCGTGGACATGCCTCTAGTGCTTCTTGTGTTGGTCCACGTCATGCTTCTCATGGTGCATCTATTTGTTCTTCTACAAAAACCTTGGAAGATGTTTGCCTCTTTTTCCGTGGTATGACTCGTTCTTCTCCTCGAGTTGTCCTTTTGAGGAATGCTTCCAAGGGTGTTTCACAATTGCATTTGGGCCAACATTTGCATCATGCTAACCCACATGATAAGTTGAGATTTGTGACCAATTCTTGGGTTCCCAAGTACATGCTTGCTAACCCTTCGGGATCCAAGACTCGGGTTTCTTTGTCCTCTTGTGTGTAGATATGAGGACGCGGGGTGGAGAACATGCGCCTGATGGAGCTTGATCTTTTAGATGTGATCAAGATTTGATGGTTCTCTACACCCCGCTTAGATTTGCCTCCAAAGAGGCTTTTGTTATCTGGTGAGCTTTCATATACACTCATACCTTGTACATCCATGATCTATGTCTTGTGGTATGAGATGGTCTATCATGTGCTCACTTGTATAGTTCTTGCATGTACATTTTCTCTTGTATCATGTTTTGCTTTAGTCTAGCATGTGCTATCTTATATATCATGTCATGCTAGTCTTGTGTACAGCTTTGGTGGTTAATCAACTTTTCATGCTAGTTTGTGATCCTCATGAACATTGTGTCATGTTTTACCATACTTATCCATGAGCTTGACTTGTAGTGGTATGATGTTCATTAGGCGTCACTTTTTAGGTGCTAGTTTTGTGTAGCTACATGTATCCTGTTGATATGATTAGTTTGAGCACTAGCCTTTCCACAATTTTATCATGTTACATGCTTTTGGATCTATTGCTATCATTATCTTGCATTGTAGCATGTGTTGAGGTTTAGGCTGTGTTTGGGTTGATCATGTCTTTAGGCTGCATTTTGCTATACAATGCTTTATCCTGTTGCATGGTAGTCTTGACTAGTTTGAGTTCAGTTCTCCTTGCGGTATCATTCATAGGTAGGCCTCTTTTGTTGAGTGTTCACCTTATGCTTATTATGTGACTAACCGTTTTGTGGAGACCTTGAGGTCACATTGGACGAGACAATGCCTTGTGTTTTCTTCTGCTTTTGAGTGTGCAGGAGAACAGGAGCCTGGAGAGAGCATTTCGGCTCACGGACCCGATCCTACTTCTTCCACGTCTTGGGGTTCCGTTCGAGCAGCTCTCCAGCGAGCACTAGCAACACCTGTGCGAGCGACAGCATCTGGCGAAGGGGAGACGACTTCGGCGAGGCAAGCGCACCTGAAACTTCATTAGATTCAGGCGTCCCCTCGGGTATTACACAAGCAGGCGGTTGTTGACTATTGCTAACGTCGTCACTAGGAGTAGACTATGGAATTTATCCCTGGCAATGGCGCCAGAAAGGTTTGTTGATACTTCTTAATGTAAGAAGTATAACTAACTATTCGTATGACTATTGGTAGGTTCCGCAAGCGCACAGAATAAGTCTATTGTAGCACTTCACCCGGGAGTAACCGAGTATCGTATTTATTTCCACAGGGAAGCTACTATGGCAGAACTAACACTAGGACCGCTATGAACAACTAGTGATTCTAGCAGGGTTGATCGAAAAGTATGAATCGGGGTTGGTTTCTACTACTACTAAAAAGAAAAGAAAGAAAGACTAACTACTAAATCGGCGGGGTCTAGCCGATGAACAGATTAATGTTTTCCTACACACTTATGATCACCACTAACTTAGCAGTAAAGAGTTTATCTAGTTCTTCGAACCGTACACACCCTCTGGACTATTTACCTCAGACGTGCACAACGAGGTTTATGATTTAAGAACTAACCCAACTACGTGGTGGAATTCAAGGCTCCCAGGGCTGTCACCACCTGTTTGCTACCACAGCTATCCGGGGGGCTAGGCACAAACTAAGGTAGAACTAGTCTATGCACCGCGCTTACACTAATATATACTACTCTAATCTTGCGTCCAAAACTAGAGCCCTGATTACTCAGCGAAGAACCCAAACTAGATGCAAACTAGATACTAAGTTATGTATGATCGAAAGCACTCAGCAAGAACAATAAGTAAAGAACTTAAAGTAAATGCTGAAAGTAGAAGAACACTAAGATAAATGAAGAAAGACTTGGAATTATACCAGAGACTTGGAATATCCTCTATTACAACTCCATCTCTTCTCTTCTTCACTCTCGCTCTCACTCTAAGTCTCTCAACTAGAGTGTTCCTTCACCAGAGCTTCGCTTACAAGAGAGTGGGACTAATGAGGTGAGGTCTGAGTACAAATGAGCTCGGGGGGTCCTATTTATAGCCTAAGGGACCTAGGGTTAGGTCAGGGGGTGAGTTTGGTCGCGGGCGCAAGCCCTAGGTGGCGGCCGCCACCCCCCTGGCCCTTGGATCCACCGCCTCTTCACCAACGGCATCCAGGAGGTCCTCCAAGTCGGTTTGGGGTCGGTTAGGGTTGTCCAATAACTGTCACATGGGCAATTAGGCCGTGATCCATGTGACGCTGCTTCTTAGCCCTTGGATGAACCGACTTAGGTGAGCAACGGCTGCAAATGAGTGTGGCATGCCTCCCCTGGATCAGTGACGTGGCAGGGGAGGAGTTTGGGCCTCACTCCCCTGGCGGCCGCTAGTGATGGGTGGCGGGCGCCACTCCACCTTGGCCCAAAGTGAGCCCAGGTGAGTGTGCTTGCCTCGTGGTGGGTCCTCTTGGTCATTTTGCTCAAAAACCCTGCAATTTCCTACATTCAAATAAAACTCAAGGACAAGTGGAAATCGTTAGTTTATAAAAGGTTTTTGGTTGAATTTAGGCCCTTGTGTTGTGTTATATGACCTTGTTGATGCTAAGAATATGACACTTAGTGAGCATCAACAGCGGACAAGCGATTCATGATGTACCTCTGACACACTTCTGAGTTCGGGTTTTGGTACTCTCTTTCTTCGACCTCTTTCTGCTGTGTGGTCTTTCCGATGTGGTTTTTGCTGGCTGCTCACTTGAGAATTTCTTGGCTCTTTAGTTGTTAGTTTGTTGTGTGTTTCCCTTTTAGTTGGGGAAGCATTTTGCTGGTTGTATCTTAGTTGGACTTCTCCGATACCCTTTTGTTTTGGGTTTTCCTTTTTAGGCTAGTTTTGCTTTGTCTTTGATAGACTAGCTTTTGCATGCATTTCATCATGTATTTTAGTGCATCTTAGAGCTTCATGTTTAGAGCAATGAGAATGAGATTATGCTCTTTTTGGTTTGCTCTGTTTATTCATGATGATGTTTTTAGCTTAGGCTCTTTTTGATCACTTGATACATGTTATGAGCTAAGCTATTTTTGCAAATGGTGAACTTGATTAATCAACTATGAAACCTTTAATTTGTTCACCATTGAGAGTGGCAACTAGCATGGCTAGGATGTGTTGAGATCACTTGTGCTATCTTTTGTATGCTAGGTTGCTATGTCTCTTGCATTGAGTCATTCACTTTCTTGGTTTGTTCATGTTTACCTTGTGCTTAAAATTTGATCCAAGTCTATGTGAAATGAAAAGATCGAGATGGGATTGCATGTGTCAACACATCACGGTATCGAGACTGTTTCTCATTGGACACTTGAGTTAAACTTGAGCCGTGTACTGTAAGACCGAAACCAGTGCTTTAAGCTTCCGATTGCTTTTCTTGCATAGGCTTAGCTCGGTTGAAAAGTTAGGCAATGACCTTGCTTTCAACCTCTCGCAATCACATGCTTTAATATGAACTTGTGTTAATACCGCTGCAGTCTCCGATAAAATTTGATAACAACACAAGTATATGCTTCATTCGATGGCATGATGATTGAACTTTGCTAGGGGTAGTTCACCTTTTATACTTGATTTAGCACTTGGTTGATTTCCTGTCTATTCATGCTTAGTGCTATTTTAGTGGTGAACTACTTTTTGAATGGCTTAAAACTGCTCATATGCTCAATTGTTCATATTTCGTACTCATTGGATCAGTTTGAGCCTTTGTTAGCATTTGTATTGGTTGCTACATTTTCAGGGCAGCACCCTTTTGAGCATCTTTTCATTCTGATTGCTATACACTTGAAGCTGTTGCATTGTGCATATCATGCATTTTTAGCTTGGTGTTCATACCCCAAGCTCCGATACACTTTGTGATCACCCCCATATGCATTTGGTTGATGACTTGTCTTGTGTTTGTGTCAACTTTATGGAGAGATGTCCAAACCCCTCAGCATGTTCCCTTTTTGTCAAGGGGGAGAAGCTGTTTGCAAGGGGGAGTTTGAGTGTTGGCACAAAGGGGAGAGTCGTGCATTTTGGGGAGAGCTTTGAGCTAGGGGGAGTTTAGCTCTTTTATGTGTTTTGATTGGTATCCTTTTATATCCTTCTTTAATTGGTATCATTCATAGTGAGCTTAGTTGCTTTGTTGCATAGCTTTCGTATATAGGCTTGCTTTAAGGGGGAGTTGTTGTGTTTTGCAACTTCTCCGCGTGCTCCGAATGTTTGTGCTCCTTTTAGTTTTGAGCTTCTCTTTGTGTTTTTCTCAGTCGGTATCGAGCCTGCTAGTCGTATTGAGCCATTTTGCCTCTGTCTTGAGAGACTAGCAGTTTTTGCTTGGTATTTTCGATTTGTATGGAGCCTTCAGCTAGTTGTGTCGAGCCACTTTTGCCTCTATCTTGAGGAACTAGCTGTCTTCACCAACTTTTGGTTGTTTGTGATTGATATCGAGTCTGCTAGTTGTGTTGAGCCTCTGTGCCTCTATCTTGAGGGACTAGCAGTTTTGCATTCTAATGTGTTATTTCAGCCTCAATTGGTTTCGAGCCTTGAGGTAGTGGTGTTGAGCCTTTTCTGCCTCTTCTTGAGGGCTAGCTCATTTTTGACTTGGTTGCGTCGAGCCGTTGCCCATGTCTTTGGGAACCAAGTCTTTCGCTCTTTGTCTATGTTTTTGCTCTTTTGTGGAGTTTTGCTCAGATTTTGCTTGGTTGCGTTGAGCCGTTTCCCATGTCTTTGGGGACCAAGTTATGTTCATTTCAAATTGCCCCTTCTTTAGCATTTCTTTGGCTTTTTGGGTATTTGAATGGATAATCTTCTCATATCAAGTGACTTTGTTCTTTTCCCTTCTATAGTTTTTGATCACTTGAATGAGATTTTCGGTTTTGGTATCTCAAACCATCTCTTGTGCTTAGTTTTTTGTCAATTCAATCATCAAGGGGGAGAAACTTCAAAACCCAAGTGGATAAGAACCTTGGATTCTTTTGTGATGATTGTTTGACAATTTATTTGAGATTGATTTTTGAGTGCCTTTTGGGATTCATGAAACCTTGTGCGGATACATTGGTGTATGCCGAGTCTCTGAGTGATGAGTGATTGTCAACTGGGATAATGTGCATGTTCTTTGGCTTGTGTTGTGCAGGTGTCGAGCACGGATACAGAGATCAAAGGCAAGGTGAAGGTCAAGTAGAGACGTGCCGTGCCGATGGACCGAGAGTGGCAAAGGGCGGACGTGAGGCTTGGACTGAGGGACCGGTGGCCCGAGGATCAGCTGCGGTGGCTGACAGCCTGGGACAACGACGAGCGAAGACTTGTGGACACGGTGTTGCTTGGGTCGAGGAGCTGGGGACACGTGTCGGTAGACGGGGTGCACGGGCGGTGCATTCCCTCTACGGCTCGGTTTGGTGGTTGAGCCACAGAAAAACCACCGAGTGGACGGTTTCTAGGTTTGGGCCTCAAAACCTGGGCGCTGATGGTTTCCGAGTTTGGGCCACAAAACTCGGGTTGAGGACTGTTTCCAGGTTTGGCCCTCAAAACCTGGGTGCTGCAGGTTTGCTGAGTTTGGGCCACAAAACTCAGGCAATGGACGGCTGGTTTCCCGGTTTGGGCCTCAAAACCGGGGGTTGATCGTGAAGGCTGGTTTCCCGGTTTGGGCCTCAAAACCGGGGGCGAAGTCCGGGAAAAGGACGAGCGGAGCGGTGGCGGCACATGGCGGCAATCGGTGAGGTTGCGTCGAGGCAACGTTACCTGTTTTGCGGGCGTGGCCGTCGGATCACCAGCATCTTCGAGTTGGTCCAGAATAACTCTAGGGTTTAGCTGGCTCGCTCTGTAAGTAGTGAGGGGTAGAGTAGGAATTAGAATTAGGATAAGTAGAGGGAGACACCCTCCTCCCATTTTATCTTAGCCATTTGCTCTTTGCCTTCTAGGTTTTCCTGCTCTCCCACCCCCTGCTGTAGCAAACTGATATCCACAGAGAAGAGAACAATACATCTGTGTCCGTGAGATTTTGAGGAAGTGAGACCGTAATTTCACTATTGTAGCATGTGATAGCCACACGGTTGCAAATTCGTGGTTGTGATTTGTGTTTTGTTCTTGTTCTTCGCGGATTGCTTTTCTCCACGATTTTCCCGTCGATCGATCTCTTTGTTCGTTGCGTCTTTTGCGATTCCATTTGAAAAGAGAAGTTCTAGATTGTGAGGCACATCTTTCCACCGAAGGAATTCACCTTTAACCTCACAACCTAGTAGATCGATCGATTTTCGTTTCGGGTCAAGTTTTTCTCCCTTCCCCCAAATTTCTTCGATTCATCAATTTGGAGATAGGTTCGAGCCATGATCTCTTAGAGATAGCTCACTATCCTCCTTGTGACTCATCTGACCAAGTTTGATCCCTAGAGGATTCGTTTTGGGTGAGATCGAATCAAATCGGTGGACGAACAGTCGGTTTCGGGTTGACCGGACGCTTGACACGGGTTGACCGGACGCACGTCTGAGAGTCCGGTTGTTGAATATGTGTGTGCTGTGTTCTGCGAGTTTTTGACCGGACGCACTTCTTGACCAACGACCAGACGCAACACTACCACTGTTCACGGCTTTGTCTGAATCGACTCGACGCTGGATGCCTGACCGGACGCACCTCCATCGAGAGTCCGATCCGAAACTGTATGGTCCAAAACCGGATTCTGGTTGACCGGACGCGTCCGGTGGTACTTGACCGGACGCGCATCAGAGTCCGGTCACTTCTGTTTTGCGCAGTCTTGTCCGCGGTTTGTTCGTTCATTGACGGATTTGGTTTCGTCTTTTGTGTTAGGTTTCTAGGGTTGTATAGTGTCCCGCTGTGCCTCTCGGAAGCATCCACCCTACATCTAGGGTCGTGGACACTTGCAAGCTCTAGGTTTGCTCTTGGGGTTGATTCTTGGGACAGAGGCAACAAGTTTCCGAAAGGAAAATTTGAAGCTCCCATTCACCCCTCCTCTGGTCGCTTTCTGGTAGAACTTTCGGTCCTTCAATTGGTATCGGAGCCAGGTTAAGGATCTTCCACCTTAGCCGGTTCCAAATCCACAGAAGGCGACATGGATCGCGGCGTGGGCAAACCGCCGTTTTTCGATGGGACGAACTATGCATATTGGAAGATACGTATGTCGGCCTATCTACAGAGTATTGGTGCTTCCATTTGGGATATTTGCAACTCTGCTGATTACGTGGTCTTGGCTGCTCATGCTACCCAGCATCAGATTGATGAGCACGATGCCAATAGCCGAGCCCGTAATGCTCTTTTGTCGTGTCTAAGCATGAGTGAGTTTAATCGCGTTTCTCACCTCGCTACGGCTCGGGAGATTTGGGCTACCCTCATGCGTTTCCATGAGGGAACCACTCAAGTCAAAACCTGTCTCTACGAGTCGTTCAAGCGAGAGTATGAGAACTTTCGACACATGCCTGGCGAGATCATAGAAAGTGTATTCACTCGCTTTCAGGTGATTGTCAATAGGATGAGGGCTAACAAGGAGCTGTTGCCTTTCGACGATCATGTGAGGGCTTTGAAGCTTTTGCATACCCTTGATCGGTCGATGTGGGATTCCAAGGTTCAGGCGATCATCGAATCGCCTAACTATGAGACCCTCACGTGCGATGAGCTCTTTAGTAAGCTCAAGTCCAGTGAGATCGATACCATGGCGAGGGCTTCTTATGAAAATCCTTCTGGCCCATCAATGGCTTTACTTTTTGGCTCTTCTGCTAACACCTCTGGAGGCTTTGCACTTTCCTCTCTTCTTTCTGTCACAGAGGAGCAGCTGGAGTTCATGGGGGATGACGAGCTGGAGTTGCTCGCCAACCGGTTCTCGCGGTTCCATAATAACCGCACGAACCGTCACCGCGGAGGAGGACGCTCGGGATGCTTCGAGTGCGGCGAACCCAACCACTTCATCGCCAATTGCCCGAAGAAGAACAAGCAAGTCTTCGGCAAGGCGGATCATGGGCACAAGTACGACTCCGGCAAGCGCAAGGAGAAGTACGTCCCCGCGAAGCACAAGCGGAAGGGCGGCTTTGACAAGGAGTACATCAAGACCAAGTACTTGGAAAAGGCCCAGGCTGAGCAGCGTGCATTCTTCGCCACGCTCAGCGACGTCGACGACTCGGATGATGACTCTGCTTCCTCAAGCGATTTCGAGTCCGCGAAGAAGAAGAGGATAGAGGACAAGCTCAACGGCCTCTGCTTCTTCGCCGATGACGAGGGCTTCTGCACCATGGCCCTCGGCAAGGAGGTCAACGGCGAGCTGGAGGAGACCCCTCGAAACAACGATGACGACGACGACACCTCCCAGGTATCTCTGACCCCCGACGAGCTTTCTGCTGAGGTCGAGAAACTTATTGCCGCTCTCCTTAGTCAAGATAAGTTGCTTAGGCGTGCTGCTAGAGAGCGCAAGGAGTTTAGGTAGAAGTGGGAGGATACGGTGAAGGAGCTTGAGTTTGCCAAGTCCACCGTAGTTGTCTCTGAGGAGGGCGAGTGCGAGATGTGCACCACGCACATGACTGACCTTCTCACTTTGAGAGGTAAGTATGTGGCATTGGTAGGAGAGGTGGATGAGCTTAAGGCTAGGTCCTCGCTGTTGGGTGTGTGCAAGTCATGTGCTGGCTTGCAAACTGAGTTGGCAGAGAAGAATGCCAAGATTGTGTCTCTTGAGAAGGCCAGCTCGGGTAGCACTTGTGTGTCTAGGTGCGCTTTGTGTGAGGGCTTGGAGATGGAGATAGCCAATGTGAAGCATGACAAGATGCAAACCGAGGAGGAAAACACATACCTTCGGACCATCTTGTCATGGGTGTCTAGTGGTGAGCCGCAGCTTGGGATGATGATCTCCCAGTTCAAGCGTGTTGCCGGAGGTCCTGGTGTAGGTTTCGCTCAGGGTGTTGATGGTTCATCCTTTGGCAAGATTGGAGAGTCAAGTGGTCTAAACCCATGTGAGAAGCCCAACTCCACCACTACTCCCAAGCTTACAAAGATTCCACCCAAAGAGCCTCTCAAGCCCAACACCATGGATGGTGTGTTCGTTGAACCTCCGAGAGCTCCACCCAACAAACAGACATGGCATCCCAAGCCCAACCACCTGAAAAACAAGCTTGACACGATGCCACCTATCCAGGAGGAGCTTATGCCACAGAAGGGCAAAGTGATCCACACCCACTACCATGAGTACCAACAACCCCCTTTGAGAGCGGTGAGGTACCATTGTGAGCACTGTGGGAGAGATGGACACTTGAGTGAGTTTTGCTTTCGGCGCAAGAGAGAGGCGCGCCGTGCAAAGGAGATGAACAACACGGACATGTACCATCCTTTCCATGATGTACATGTGCCTAATGTTTAGAGGCGTGCTGCTAGGCCTAGAGGTCCAAAACCTCAAGTTCCTAGGCCTAGGCCGCGAGGAGGTCGTGCCCGGCGGGACCCTGTAGTTGTAGGCTATGGACCCTGTGGCGGTGGCTTTGTAGTTGAGCGTTTTCCCCCACCGCGTTTTGAGTATCGCGATGGACGCTCTTCCCTTAGCGGACCACGTTTTCCTCTACGTGGTGATCGCTCTTCCCGTAGGCGTGCTAGGAATGGTTTTTCTGCTAACCGTTCTTTTGAGCAGCCGGCCCAACACTGGTATTCTCCCTACTTCACTAACCCCAGTGTTGGACCGTATGCTCACCTTATGTTTTTTTATTGATGTAGGTAAAACGATTGGAGAACATTTGGTTGGTGGATTCCGGTTGTTATCGACACAAGACCGGAAACGCCAAGTGGTTTTTCCAGTCTTAGTCCAGTCGCCGGAAAGGAGTTTATCACCTTCGGCGACAATAGCAAAGGTAAAGTGTTGTCTCGTGGGTCGGTGCGAGTTAATGAGCACTTTGTGTAATGCGATGTAGCTCTTGTTTCTAACCTGCATTTTAAACTTCTTTCCGTTTCGCAACTTTTTGATGACGACTATGAGATTCGTTTTAAGCCGAATCTCAGTCATATTTTGGATCCTCAGGACAATCTAGTGTGTTTGATTTCGCCCTTTGGAAAAGTCTTTCGTGCAAATTTCTCGGAGTCTTTTGGCTTTTCTCATTGTCTTGTGGCTGGACCTTCCTCCTCTGATCTTTGGAAGTGGCATAGGAGACTTGGACATTTGGGCTTCGACTTGCTTGCAAGGCTTAGCTCACTTGGCCTAATCCGAGGATTTCCCAAGTTGTTTATGGAGAAGGATCTTGTTTGCCATTCTTGTAGACATGGGAAGATGGTTGCCGCTCCCCACCATCCAGTGACTCAGGTCATGACTAAGCGCCCTGGAGAGCTTTTGCACATGGACCTTGTTGGTCCGGCTCGGGTGAGCTCAGTTGGGGGGAAGTGGTATGTGCTTGTTGCTGTTGATGACTTCTCGAGATATTCGTGGGTCTTCTTTTTAGCTGAGAAGACCAAGACTTTCTCCTTTGCTCGCAATCTGATTTTGCGTCTTCAGAACGAGTTCCCTTTGAACTCAATGCGAGATATTATGAGTGATAATGGTTCCGAATTCAAGAATTCGGATTTTGAGAAGTTTTGTAACTCTTTGGGCTTAGAGCATCAGTTTTATTCCCCCTACACACCGCCATAGAATGGTGTTGTAGAGAAGAAGAATCGGACCCTTGTAGAGATGGCCAGGACGATGCTCGTTGAGCATAGGACTCCTAGGCGATATCGGGCCGAAGCTATGAGCACTGCATGCTACATTTCCAATCGCATTTTTCTCCGAGCTTTCTTGAAAAAGACTTCCTATGAGTTGCATTTTGGAAAACTGTCCAAGGTGAGTTATTTTAGAGTCTTTGGTTGCCACTATTTCATACTTAAGAAAGGCAACCTGGACAAATTTGAGTCTCATTCTTCTGACGGTGTATTTTTGGGTTATGGCACTCATACTCGTGCATATCGTGTACTAAACCTTGATACTAACCGAGTCATGGAGACATCAGATGTCACCTTCGACGAGACCATGGTTTGTCCTTCTTCTCGTTTTGAACCTGCAGGTGATCATGAGGTTGGCGAGCCTCTTTTTGACGATGAGGAAGAGGGTGCTGAAGGGATGGACGACCCAGCACCACCTCCACCTGCTGTGCCGCAAAGAGCGGCTTCTACTACGACTCACGGTCCCGATCCCTCTTCTTCGACTTGGGGGCCGTGGGATCCGCTACCTCGAGCGGTACCCTTTGTACCCGAGGAGGCGCCAGCTGCTGTTGAGGGGGAGGCTACATCAGCTCGGGAGGAGCCACGACACATCCAGCGCCAACACTCGCCTCAACAGATGATCGGCAGCATCGGCGAATGTGTCACTCGGTCAAGGTCACAACAAATCTCTCACTTTGCTCATTCTGCATTTGTTGCTAATTTTGAACCCTGAGATGTTGGACACGCTTTGTCTGATCCAGATTGGGTCAATGCCATGCATGAGGAGCTTGAAAACTTTGAAAGAAATCGGGTTTGGGTTTTGGTTTCTATTCCTCCTGAGTGTCACCCTATTGGGACAAAATGGGTTTTCAAAAACAAACAAGGAGAGGATGGCCATGTTGTGAGAAACAAGGCCAGACTAGTAGCCCAGGGGTATAGTCAGAAGGAGGGGATAGACTATGAGGAGACTTTTGCTCCTGTAGCTCGTTTGGAGGCAATTAGGATACTCTTGGCTTTTGCTGCATCCAAAGGGTTTCAACTTTTTCATATGGATGTCAAGAGTGCCTTCTTAAACGGCTACATAGAAGAGGAAGTATATGTGAAACAACCCCCCGGTTTCGAAAATCCCAAGTTTCCAAACAATGTTTTTAAACTTCACAAAGCTTTATATGGTTTGAAACAAGCCCCTAGAGCCTGGTATGATAGGTTGAAAACCTTTTTGCTTGCTAAGGGTTTTAAAATGGGATGTGTGGATAAAACGCTTTTTCTCCTCAAGAAAGGCAATGACACTCTCTTGGTTCAGATTTACGTGGATGATATCATTTTTGGTGGTTCTTCTCACGCTTTGGTTGCCAAGTTTGCAGACACAATGAGCACAGAGTTTGAGATGAGCATGATGGGCGAGTTGACGTTTTTTCTCGGGTTGCAAATCAAGCAATCCCGAGAGGGGACGTTCGTGCACCAGGGCAAGTACACTAAGGACATCCTGAAGAAGTTCGACATGGGTGAGGCCAAGCCTCTTCCAACACCCATGCCGACCACGGCGGCCCTGGATGCGGATGTGGATGGAGAAGCTGTGGAAAAGGAGTACCGGAGTATGATCGGGTCGCTGCTGTACTTGACGGCGACACGCCCGGACATCCAGTTCGCGGTGTGTCTGTGCGCACGATTTTAGTGATCGCCGCGCACTTCTCACCGTCAGGCGGTCAAGCACATTATGAGGTACTTATGCTTCACTCCAGAGTTTGGGATTTGGTATTCTGCTTCCTCCACTCTCTCCCTTTGTGGTTATTCTGATGCCGATTTTGTTGGTTGCCGTATTGATCGCAAGTCCACTTCTGGGACTTGTCAGTTTATTGGTTCTTCTCTTGTGTCGTGGTCTTCTTGCAAGCAGTCTAGTGTTGCCCAGTCTACCACGGAGGCTGAGTATGTTGCTGCGGTTAGCTGCTGTTCCCAGTTGCTTTGGATGATGGCCACTTTACGTGATTTTGGTCCGAGTTTTTCTCGCGTTCCTTTGCTTTGTGACAGCACGAGTGCTATTAGCGCTGCTAAGAACCCCGTACTACACTCTAAGACCAAACACATTGATGTGCGCTTTCATTTTCTGCGAGACCACTATGAGAATGGTGATATCGACCTTCGCCATGTCGATACTCATCATCAGTTGGCTGATATTTTCACCAAGCCTTTGGACCAATCAACTTTTGCTAGGTTGGGAGGTGAGCTTGGTGTGTGTTTTCCCCTTTTAGATGGGGGAAACATTTTGACTCTTGTATTATAAACTGATTCTCTGTTTTTCAATTGGTTTCTTCATGCATCTTTGCATTTCATCTTGCATATTTACATTCAGAGCTTCATGTATATAATCCTTAGAATGTGACTATGCTCTATATAGTGTATGCTCCGATGCTTTATGATGATGCTTATAGCTTATGCTCTTTCTGATCACTAATACATGTTGTGAGCTGAGCTAGTTTATCAATGGTGAATTTGTTTAATGACCTAAAATCTGAAAAAATTCGCCATTGAGATATGCAACTAGCATGTGTAGAATGTGTAGAACTCACTAGTGCTTTTCATATATGCTAGGTTGCTATGTCTCTAGTTTCTGAGTCATTCACTTGCTTGGCATGTTCATTTTCTGAGATAAAATTTGAACCAAGTTAGTGAATTGGAAAGATCGAGACGGGACTGCTTGTCAGCACATCACAGTTTCGAGACTGTTTCTCATTGCACTTTGAGTTAAACTTGAGTTGTGTAGTGTATGACCAAAACTGTTGCTTTAAGCTTCTGCATAGCTTCGCACAGTTGAAAAGTTAGGCAATGACAAGCTTTCAACCTCTCGCAATCATATGCTAAAATTTGAACTTTGTGTATCTAACCGCTGCACTTCGATTAAAATTTGGATACACAAGTCTCTGTTTCATTCTATAGCTGATGGTGGAACTGTGCTAGGGGTAGTTCACCTTGTATACATGTTAGCACTTGTTTGACATCCTGTCTATACTGCTGAGTGCTACCTTGATGTGATGAATACCTTTTTGGCTGAAAAACTGCTCCTTTTTGCATCAAATGTTCAGATTTCGTATTAGTGATCAGTTTTGAGCTCTGCTAGCATTCTGTGCATTTTATGAGTCATCGGATCTGCACTCTGTTGAGGCATCTTCTCACTCTATCGGATCTATATCCCTGAAGCTGCTAACTTGCATTTTGACTCATGCATTTGGAGGGGAGTTTCTTGATAGTGCATTTTAACTAAGGGGTAGAGTTTTTGCAAATCATATGCTCCTTGGTCTTCAATTAAGGGGGGTGATTTTGCT
>CM019829.1:60389896-60411021 GCA_009763385.1 Coix lacryma-jobi var. lacryma-jobi
AAACCCTTTTGTTTCTACATATGGCCCTACCAAGTTGACTGCTCGCACTTCCACCGGATGCAGATGAATTTCGCGTCATCGCTTGGCCACCACTGACCCGGAGGACGTTCTTGACCTAATTTTCGGGCTGCCGACTTCCTTTGGAGTATTTTCAGGCAGTGGTTAGAGGAAGGACATGAGCCCACAGTACTCCTGGCAGAAAGGCGATCTACGTGCAGGATTCCCTGGTTATGGTAGAGATCAGGTCCAAGCCTTGCCTTGCCAAGCCGCACTAGACAGGAGGACTGAGATCACCAAGCACTTTGGCCAAGGATGGAGCCAACATGGCAGCATACCTAGTGCTGAAGGGATATCTCCCCGCTTCCCCGTCGACCTGGCAAGTGCGATGGCAGGTGTTTTCCCCGTGGATCACTTTTCCCATTGCTCTGGAAGCATACTTCGGAGTCGTCTTTGACAGGAGCCCAAGTAGATGTTCTACTGTGAGACCCTGCGATGACGCCAGCCTCCCCGCCCAGAGCTTTTTTGGGTGTAATGGTTAGAGTTTTGGACACACTCACGAGAGCGTGTCCTTCACCCGCACAGCCACCTACCAGAGCAAGAGAATCCTTCCAGGAGACTTTCGACGCTGAGGTTGCTCGTCTGCATGATAGGGATTCAACAGCTCCTCTTGAGCGTGACGACGCCCGCACCACGCAGCACACAGTCCACTGCAGGACAGTTTGCAGAGCAATATGTACCGACTACCGCTCTTCGAGGATGAGGCCCGCACCGGCTCACCGCTCAAGAGTGGAGCCCCCCTTTGATACAACAGATACAAACGGACAGCGGCCTATAATCGACCAGCTCCACGAGTCCGTCCAATCAGATTCACCACGCCTCGTAGGAGGGTCCGCCTCTCCAGTCAGCTGAGGTCCTCGGATCCCCAGGACGTAGAGGAATCCTTGCCGCGATGCCCCCACCAGAGGACGCTTCACGCCGCCGCTGGATACCCTGAGCCGTTGCTGTTAGAGATCGTTTCTTTTTGTATAGCTTTGAGCCTTACTCGCTAAGTGATTTAACACCCTACACATGTGCTAGTTTATGTTTAAATATATTGATTGGCATGTAAGCTTTTGACAAAGTCCGGACTTCGATCCGGCACCTTTTATGAAATCCCGTCGTTTGCCGTGTCTAATTTTGGACGATTATTCTTGACGTTGTATGGAAATGAGTACTTATACTTGGTCGTGTGTGCTAATTTTTTCGAATTAGTACAGCGCATTATTTTATTCTTATCGAGTGTAACATCACCTAATGATTGTAATAATGGGATATGCAGATGCCGGCACACACACTCATCGCAGCCAATGTGGGCAAGTGGCAGGACATGAGGAGAAGCTGCCACCTCCCCCACCGCCGCCGATGACGCCGGAAGCATTCTTTGGCCAGTTCTTGGGCAGCCAAAGGAATATGGAGGAAATGCAGAGGCACATGGAGGCCACCCTTCGCAATATCGCTAACAACACTGCACAGCAGCATCATCAACGTCAAGGTCCGGAGCCCAACCAGTACAGCTCTTACCGTGACTTCTTGGACACTCGCCCTCTTGTGTTCAAGGAAGCCACCGAACTGCTTGAAGCTGATGAATGGCTCAACTCCATCACTCAGAAGTTCCGTCTGCTTCGTCTGACGGAAGAGCTCAAGGCAGAATACGCCGCGCACATGTTGGAAGGACCCGCAGGTTTATGGTGGGCCCAGTACCATGCATCCTTGCCAGTAAATGCACGTATCACTTGGGATCAGTTCTCCACCGCTATGCGCAACCACTACATCCCTAGTGGACTGATGGAAATGAAGGTTGCAGAGTTCATGAGGTTATCCCAGGGGACTAGGTCTATGTCCGAGTACCTCCACAGTTTCAACAACCTAGCTCGCTACGCCCCAGACTTTGTTGATACCGAGGCCAAGAAGATTGCAAGCTTTAAGCGTGGCATGAGTGCCGCCATGCTTTCCAAGATGGGTAACAGTCACCGCACCACCTTCAGTGACTGCCTAAATCAAGAGGCCAATGACAGCCGGCTAGCGACAGAGACGCGCCGTCGTGCAAATGAAGCAGGTTCATCCCAGCAAAGGACCCCTTTCGGAGCACGTGCCCCATATCGCCCGCCTGTCACAGGAGCACGATACCGTCCCCCACAGAGGAAGATCACCACCAACCGTCCCCGTCCTAGTTATCAGAAGCCTTACACCGCTCCCATGATGCAGAACAGGAATAAGGCAGGAAGTGCAGCAGGATCCAAGACCCCATATGTGATAGGTCCATGCTATAACTGTGGCCAAACTGGACACCTGTCATGTCAGTGCCCTCGCCCAAAGAAGCAGTACACTCAGCCCCCACCTCGTACGGGTCATGTGCATCACACCACCGTGGAAGAAGTGCCAGAAGGAGAGCCTGTCACCGCTGGTACGTTTCTTGTTAATCAATGCCCCGCAGTTGTGCTGTTTGATTCTGGAGCATCGCATTCTTTTATAAGTGAGAACTTTGTTATAAGAAGTAATCTTGAGTTGATAAAGTTAGACCGGGGATATCAGATAAGTTCCGCCGGAGCTGTTCTCTCCGCGCGTAAAATGGCTAAAGGAGTGGAAATGACCTTTGGGGATAAACAGGCCGTAGTGGACCCCATAGTCATTCCTGGTCTAGGTTTGGATGTAATTTTGGGTATGAGTTGGATGAAACTCTGGAAGGTTAATCTAGACACTGCAGAAAGAGTTGTATCCATGGTTAGTCCCAGGAATGGGTCTACCTTTCGGTTCAAGTTACCTCGAAACCCCCATGAGATCGGAGTGTTGTTCAATATCACGGCAAAGCAGATAGCTGAGATCCCAATAGTGTGTTAGTTTCCAGATGTTTTTCCTGATGAGTTACCTGGACTACCGCCAGACAGAGATGTGGAGTTTGCTATAGAGTTATTCCCTGGAACAGCACCCATATCTCGGAGACCGTATAGAATACACGCTAAAGAGTTAGCAGAGCTCAAAGTTCAGTTGCAAGAGCTTTTGGATAAGGGCTTGATACGCCCTAGTTCGTCACCTTGGGGATGTCCCGCTATCTTTGTGAAGAAGAAGGATAAAACTTTAAGGATGTGCGTAGACTACAGACCGCTTAATGCAGTAACTATAAAGAATAAGTACCCCTTACCTCGGATCGATGTCTTGTTTGATCAGTTGTCAAAAGCAAAAGTGTTCTCCAACATCGACCTGAGGTCAGGATACCATCAGATTAAGATCAGAAGAGAAGACGTGCCAAAAACAGCTTTCTCTACCAGATACGGACTCTATGAATATTTAGTTATGTCCTTTGGATTGACCAATGCACCGGCACATTTCATGTACCTGATGAATTCGGTCTTCATGCCAGAGTTGGATAAGTTTGTTGTAGTGTTCATCGATGACATCTTGGTATACTCTGAGAATGAGAAGGACCATGCTGAGCATCTACGAGTTGTTTTGACCCGGCTTAGAGAGCATAAGTTGTATGCTAAGTTCAGCAAGTGTGAGTTTTGGTTGAAGGAGGTACCTTTCCTTGGTCACGTCCTTTCAGAGGAAGGGATCTCTGTAGACCCTTCTAAAGTACAAGAGGTTATGGATTGGGAAGCACCCACGAGTGTTTTTGAGGTTCGCAGCTTTTTGGGTTTGGCAGGATACTACCGTCGGTTTATTCCGGATTTTTCAAGAATAGCCAAGCCTATGACTCGTTTAACGCAGAAAAACAAGAAGTTCGAATGGACTCCAGAGTGTGAAGGAGCTTTTCGCACTCTGCGAACGTTGTTGACATCCGCACCTGTTTTGGCTCAGCCAAACTTAGAGGAACCTTTTGATGTGTTTTGTGACGCATCCAAGATCGGACTTGGATGTGTGCTCATGCAGAATGGAAGAGTTATCGCCTATGCTTCTCGCCAGTTGAGACCGCACGAAGAAAATTACCCCACTCATGATTTGGAATTAGCTGCCGTCGTGCATGCACTCAAGATATGGAGACATTATCTTATGGGAAACCTATGTCATGTGTACACAGATCATAAAAGTCTGAAATATATCTTCACCCAGCCAGAGTTGAACATGAGGCAGAGAAGATGGTTGGAGCTAATTAAGGATTATAACCTTGAAGTGCATTACCACCCCGGAAAAGCAAATGTTGTAGCCGATGCCTTGAGTCGTAAGACTCATTGCAACTCCCTACAACCACTTTTGGAAGATAGATTTAACCTTATGCACCCCGTTATAGTGAACAACATCACTCTTCAGTGCACCTTGGAAAGTGATATCATCGAGGAGCAAAAGACCGATGAAGAGATCTGTCAGATTAAGAAGAGGTTGGAAACCAGTAGTTCTTGGAACTTCCGCACAGATGAGCAGGGAATTCTATGGTATAATCAGAGGTTGGTTGTTCCTAAGGACACCGATCTGAAAGAAAGAATTCTGAATGAGGCTCACAATTCAAAGCTATCTATTCACCCAGGAAGCAGTAAGATGTACCAGGATTTGAGAACCAGGTATTGGTGGTCAAAGATGAAGAAAGAAGTTGCAGCTTATGTTGCAAGGTGCGATACATGCTGCAGGATAAAAGCGATACACCTGAGACCTGCCGGACTGTTACAACCGTTATCCATCCCAGCGTGGAAATGGGAAGAAATTAGTATGGATTTCATCACAGGTCTTCCTACTACTCAGAGAGGAAATGATTCTATCTGGGTTATCGTAGATCGGTTATCTAAAGTGGCTCACTTCATACCAGTTAAGACTACACACCGCCCTTATCAGTATGCAGACTTGTATATTCAGAATATTTTGAGGTTACATGGAATTCCAAAAAGGATTGTTTCTGATAGAGGACCCCAGTTCATTGCACGTTTTTGGGAACAGTTGCACAAGGAACTAGGAACTAAGTTGGTAAGAAGTTCCGCCTATCACCCCCAAACCGCAGGACAAACAGAAAGAGTAAATCAGATCTTAGAAGATATCCTAAGAGCTTGTGTTCTATCTTCAGGAGAGTCGTGGGAAAAATGGTTACCCCTTGCCGAGTTTTCATATAACAACAGTTATCAGGAAAGTATAAAGATGGCACCTTTTGAAGTATTATACGGACGAAGATGCAGAACCCCAGTAAATTGGGTTGAGTCAGGAGATCGAGGATTCTATGGGTCAGATTACATGGAGGATGCTGAAAAGATTGTGCAAACAGTACAACAACATATTAAGGAAGCACAATCCAGACAAAAGAGTTATGCCGACACACGAAGAAGACCCCTGGAATTTCAAGTAGGAGACTATGTTTACCTTAAGGTCTCCCCCATGAGAAAAGTCCAACGTTTTGGAATTAAGAAGAAGCTAGCACCTCGATATGTGGGACCTTACCGGATCATAGCAAAGAAGGGACAAGTGGCATACGAAGTACAGTTACCCCCAGAAATGAGCACAGTTTTCCCGGTGTTCCACGTATCACAGTTAAAGAAGTGTCTTCGAGTTCCAGAACAAGAGGAAGTTCGGATTCCAGACATCACCATCAGATCGGATCTGGAGTACTACGAGCAGCCCAAGGAGATTTTGGATACCAAGACCCGAGAGACTCGTAACCGAACAGTGAAGACTTACAAGATTCTCTGGAGCAATCACGGACCCAACGATGCGACATGGGAAACCGAGGAGTACCTACGTGTAAGCTATCCCGCTTTTGTTAAGAAATGGTACGTAACTCAAATCTCGGGACGAGATTTCTTTAAGGGGGGAAGGGCTGTGACACCCTAGTGTCAAGCACTGCATTAAGGCACTGCATTTAGCTACTAAAGAAACATAAGCAATGCATTGCATCATTTCATGAGCATGAGAGTGTTTTGTCTTTTGTTTATTTAATTGGATTTGGATTTCTATTGGACTTGGTTGTTTGAGTGGATTTCTGTTTTGGCAAAGAGTTTTATAAAATAGAGAATCTTGAGTAGAGTGCTTTTCATGTTGGAGTTTTGACCTAGTTCAGATTAGTTTGTAAATAAAAATAAGTCAAAACAAAATGGTTTATACTTTAAAATTGGCTTTGTTTATGTGGAGGATTTAAAAATGGTTTTCAGAAAAAGTGTCCTATATGAAAGTCGTAGAGAAAATTATTTCGAGAAACTTTTATATTTGGGTCAAAACCTAGTTTGGAGTTTTTGAAACTGTTTTTGAGTGGTCAAAGTTTGAAAAGTATTTGGAAAAGAAAAAGGAAAACGATTCCTTCCACGCCCCACCTTTCGGCCCAACTCGCGTGCGCTGGCCCGCTCCCGCGCTCGCCCGCACACCCCGCGCCGCTCGTCAGCGCTCGCCCGCGCACCCCGCACCGCTCGCCAGCGCTCGCCCGCGTGCCGCGCGCGCCGCGCGCTGCTGCCGCTGACATGCCGCGCCGTACGCCGGCCGCAACCGCCACGTGGCCGCCGCTTTCTGCCGAGGATCTTCGCCGGCCACTCCTCGCTCGATCCCCTCTCACCCGAGCACGCAAGCTATCTCCCCCGGCCACTCTCCGCTCGCCTCGCCTGCCGCACCCGCTCGCCGTGCACGGCATCACCGCGCTGCCTCGCCGACCGTGCCGCCGTGGCCCCGCCACGACCACCGGTCAAGCCGATCAAAACCCCGAGCACCTCTTCACTCCCTCGCTCTCCCGCACACACTCTCCCAATCTCGCTCACACTCTCCTCCCCTCGCCACCAAGCCAGAGCAAGCGCTCGGCTCGCTCTCTCCGCGACCTCCACCGTGACCTCCTCGTCAGAGCACCTCCCTTCGATTCCCTCCGTACACCGCTCCGCCTACACCGTGCACGCGCCGTGCGCACGTTGTCATCCCCGACCGAGCCCCTTCGCCGCCGGAGGACGAAGCGCCTCTTTCGGTCCGTCAGTCGCCACCGCCGAGCCGCAACGCCGTTCTTCCCCAACCCGAGCTCCACCGACTCTTCTTCTTCATCTTCGAGCTTCACCAAGCCAAGGCAAGGTGAGAAAACCACCTAGCTTCAACGCTACTGCTCTCTCCCACATCTTTTTCCCCGGCCGAACGCCATGGCCGCCCGTCGCGGACCTCGCTCGTGGCCAAGCTCCTCTGGAGCCACCCGAGCCAAACCAACCCCGTAGCTTTGCTCCTTAGGGTTCTCTCGAGCTTTTGCCTCCTCCAATTTCTCCGGCCGCCGCCGGAAATGGCGTAGCCGCGCATTGCCGCCATCACCGTGCGCCGCCACTCGCCGCCGGCATGCTCCAGCCGTGCGCTAGCCAAACCACCTACACCACTCGATGCGCCTCGTCGAGACGAGTTCGCAAGCCTAGCTTAACCGCCGGCGACCTCACCGTCGACGAGGAATCGGCGGTCAAACCTCTCCCCTGTTTCCGTCTCGCCCGAGCCCTCGAGCCAGGCCTCGGACGGGCGTGTGTGTTTCCGTCTCGCCCGAGCCCTCGAGCCAGGCCTCGGACGGGCGTGTGTGTTTCCGTCTCGCCCGAGCCCTCGAGCCAGGCCTCGGACGGGCGTGTGTGTTTCCGTCTCGCCCGAGCCCTCGAGCCAGGCTCGGACGGGCGATTGCTTCCCGTCTCGCCCGAGCCCTCGAGCCAGGCCTCGGACGGGCGATTGCTTCCCGTCTCGCCCGAGCCCTCGAGCCAGGCCTCGGACGGACTAGTTGTCCGTCTCGCCCGAACTCGGCCTCGAGCGAACCCTCGGCCGCTGTCACGATTCGAGCCAGGCCTCGAGCGAGCACACACCTTTCCGTGCGCCGAGTGTTTCCAGAAAACTTTTTTTTTCCAAAATGTTTTTCTTCTTCCCGTAAATGCTTGTTTATTTTGTAGATCTTGTTTTGTTAGTACAAATGGAGTGCTTCCAGTTTTGCTAGTTTGTTCATGAGTAGATCTACCCTGGAAAAATATAAAAGTATTTTTGGTAGGAGTTAATTTTACTGTTTTCTTTTATTTCAGTTTATATGCTTTTGCTAAGATAAATGGTTATATATGTTTTCTGGTTGAGATAATTCCTGTAAAATTTTGTGTAAGTTTATTATCTTGTTTTATACATGTGAAAAATATTTAATGCACTGTTTATGTAGAAAAAGTTTCTGTTATGGTTAAAAGTCCTTTTTGGCTGGTTTCTCTGAATAAAAGTTAAGGTGTTTTATATGTCGAGATAAAATGTGGGAAAATTTGTATAGTCTCTGTTTATGATGTCCAAGCTAAGAAAAATGTAAGCATGACCTGTTATGTGAAGAAATCTGAAGTTGTTTTGCAAATGTGCTTTTCTGTGTTTTTCTTTGGAAATTCATGTAAGAAATAATATAATATTTCTGTTCATGGAACTTTCTTTATAAGCATAAAATGTGAAATAGAATCTGGAAAAAATACGAAATAGAGTGGTGCACCCTTTTACAGTAGGGTTGTAGTTCAAAGTACCTTTTTGGGCAGTTGCTTGTTATTTTTATATCTGCAGTTCTGTATTTCATTTTTGGCTGAAATTTGTTCAGTGGAGTCCAGCAACTGTTGTGTGCCTGCTGGAATTTTTGTGGATTTTTCTGAGTCCAGAAAAGTGCACTTGCAGTTCAAACCTAAGTTTCTTTTGAATTATTTATTAATCATCGCATACAATAGGATCGACCCCTCCGGAGCCCGACCAGGAGCCAGAGACAAACGCCGAGCAGCAGATTCCGGAGCTCCAGCAAGCCGAGGAAGTCGACCCCGCCAGCGACACTAACTTGCCCGAGTGCCCTTCCCACGAGGCCTCGGTCTTCACCCAAGGCAAGTCCCGGAGCATATTAAGCCTCCTATCTTTTGCAATTAAGATTACTTGAGTCCTTTTATATTGTGATGCATTAGATTTAGGAGTTGGAATGAATCCTACTTGCTGCATTACCATTCCTTGGTTATTGATTAATATCTACCTTGTTATCCTGTTATTTAATTACAATGTAGAATTGCTTAGCCTGCTTAATAAAAGTGGTAGTTAAGGATGTTTCCGTAATACCCGGATGGGTATTTACCGGATCACGGTTGGCTATATTTGCTATCGTGGAAAAGAACCTGAGTACTAATGAAATACGGTCAACGGGATGGCAGGGCACAAGTTCGGAAACTTGGGGCAGTCCATCCGTTGGATCATGTAGGTTTGTATCGATGTTGGCCCTCGTTCATTTTTGAACGCGCCCGTTTACTTAGGGATATGTCGGTGCTGTAATCATCGACCCCAAAGCCGGTTAGTGCGGATACATGGGTGTATGCCGAGTCTCTGAGTGATGAGTGATTGTCAACGGGTTTGATGCGCATGTTCTTTGGCTTGTGTTGTGCAGGTGTCGAGCACGGAGACAGTGATCGAGGGCAAGGTGAAGGTCAAGTTGAGACGTGCCGTGCCGATGGACTGGGTGCGATGAAGGATGGGCGTGCCGTGCGGCGGACGTGCCACGCCGATGGATCGAGCAGTGAAGGGCGGACGTGAGGCTTGGACTGAGGGACAGGAGTGCCTGAGGATCAGCTGTGGTGGCTGGCAGCCTGGGACAGCGACGAGCAGAGACTTGCGGGGCACGGTGTTGCTCGGGTCGAGGACCTGGGGACACGTGTCGGTGGACGGGGTGCACGGGAGGTGCATCCCCTCTACAGTGCCGGTTTGGTGGTTGAGCCAGGGAAAAACCACCGGGTGGACGGTTTCCGAGTTTGGGCCTCAAAACTCGGGTGCTCGGTTTCCAGGTTGAGCCACAAAACCTGGGCGCGGACGGTTTCCGAGTTTGGCCACAAAACTCGGGCGATGGGCCGGTTTCCGAGTTTGGGCCTCAAAACTCGGGCGCTGCGGGTTTCTGAGTTTGGGCCACAAAACTCAGGCTGGTGGGCTGGTTTCCCGGTTTGGGCCTCAAAACCGGGGGTTGCTGGAAAAGGCTGGTTTCCCGGTTTGGGCCACAAAACCGGGGGTGCAGAGCGAGGACGGCACGTTGGCGGCAATTGGAAGGTTGCGTGAAGGCAACGCGGACGAGTTGTGCGGGCGTGGCCGTTGGATCTACCTACCACCGAGTTGGTCCAGAATAACCCTAGGGTTTAGCTGGTTCGCTCTGTAATTAGTTTAGAGAGGGGTAGAGTAGGAAATAGGCTTAGTCTAGGTTAGTATAAGTAGTCCAGGGGAGACACCCTCCTCCCCATCTCAGTTTTAGCTATCTCAGTTATTTCAGTTTCAGCCATCTCATTTGCTTCCTGCACCTAGGGTTTCCTGCTCTCCCATCCCCTGCTGTAGCTGAGATCCACAGAGAGACCAAGAACTCTGTGTACTTGTTGATTTTGAGGAAAGGAGGCCGTATCCTCCTTGTCGTAGCGTGTGTTCGCGCTTCGGCTTGCAATTCGTGGCTGTGATTTCCGTTGTGTTCGTGTTCTTCGCGGAATCCTTTTTCTCCACGATTTTCCCGTCGCTTGATCTCTTTGCTCGGTTCATCTTTTGCAAATCCGTTTGAACCAAGTTGTTCTAGATCGTGAGGCACTTCTTTCCATCGAAGGAATCATCCTCAAACCCCACGGTCTAGGAGATCGATCGATTTTTAGTTTCGGGTCAAGTTTTCTTCCTTCCCCGAAATTCTTCGATTCACCGTTTTGGAGATAGGTTCGAGCCATGATCTCTTAAAGATAGCTCACTATACTCCTTGTGACTCATCTCACCAAGTTTGATCCCTAGAGGAATTGTTTTGGGTGAGATAGAGGCAAATCGGTGGATGAACGGGGCTGCTGCGAGTCGACCGGACGCTCAGTCGGGGTGATCGGACGCTCGGTCCGTGAGTCCGGTCGATGAACAGCACGTAGCCGTGTTCTTCACTTTGACCGGACGCTCCGTTCACGTTTTGACCGGACGCATCGCTTTCACTGTTCATCGTGCTTGTTCGTTTCTGACCGGACGCACTGCTCTCGACCGGACGCTCCGTACTCGTGAGTCCGGTCGCGAACAGTAAGGTTCCAGAGCCGATTTTTGTTGACCGGACGCGTCTGGTCCCTGCTGACCAGACGCTGGCCAGAGTCCGGTCGATCCAGTTCGACGCGTTTTCGTCCGCAGTTTGTTCGTTCGTCTTTCGATTCGTGATTCGTTTGTGGCGTTGGATTCCTAACTTCGTGCTCTACAGAATTTGGGCTTCCCGCTTTACAAAATAGCCTGAATCCCGTCACTAGTTGACTTGCGTGAACTTGGGTGAGGAAGTTTTTGTGGTGCCTCGCTGTGATCCCTGGGATCATCCACCCTCTTCCAAGGGTCGTGGGCATCACGTTTTTGGCAGTAGCTCTTGGGGATTGATTTTGGGACACTTGGCCAAAGTTTCGTGAGAAATTTTATTGGCTCCCATTCACCCCCCCTCTGGTCGCCTTGCTTTTGCATTCTCGGTCCTTCAATTGGTATCGGAGCGGGTTAAGGATCTTCCACCTTAGCCGGTTCCAGATCCACAGAAGGCGACATGGATCGCGTCGTGGGCAAACCGCCGTTCTTTGATGGGACGAACTATGCGTATTGGAAGATACGCATGTCGGCCTATCTGCAGAGTTTGGGTGCTTCTATTTGGGATATTTGCAACTCTGCTGATTACGTGGTCTTGGCTGCTCGTGTTTCTCAGCAACAGATCGATGAGCACGATGCCAATAGCCGAGCCCGTAATGCTCTCTTTTCTTGTTTGAGCATGGGTGAGTTTGATCGTGTTTCTCACCTTGCTACGGCTCGGGAGATCTGGGACACCCTCATGCGTTTCCATGAGGGCACCTCTCAAGTCAAAACCCGACTCTACGAGTCGTTTCAAGCGTGAGTATGAGAACTTTCGACATCAGCCTGGCGAGAGCATAGAAAGTTTATTCGCTCGCTTTCAGGTGATTGTCAACAGGATGAGGGCTAACAAGGAGCAGTTGCCTTTTGACGATCATGAGCGTGCTTTGAAGCTCTTGCACACTCTTGATCGGTCGGTGTGGGATTCCAAGGTTCAGGCGATCATCGAATCGCCTAACTATGAGACCCTCACCTGCGACGAGCTCTTTAGTAAGCTCAAGTCCAGTGAGATTGACGCCATGTCGAGGGCTTCTTATGCGAATCCTTCTGGCCCGACTATGGCTTTGGTTTCTGGCTCTTCTAACCCCTCTGCTGGCTTTGCACTTTCTTCACTCCTTTCTGTCACAGAGGACCAGCTTGAGTCATTGGGAGACGACGAATTGGCTTTGCTTGCCAACCGGTTCTCGCGGTTCCACAACAACCGCATGAACCGCCGTCGTGGAGGAGGACGCACGGGATGCTACGAATGCGGAGACCCCGACCACTTCATCGCCAACTGCCCCAAGAAGAACAAGCATTCGGGGAAGGGCGATCAAGGGCGCAAGCGCGACTCCAAGTACAAGGAGAAGTACGTCCCCGCGAGGCACAAGCGGAGGGGCGGCTTCGACAAGGAGTACATCAAGAAGAAGTACTTGGAGAAGGCCCAGGCTGAGCAGCGTGCGTTCTTCGCCACGCTCAGCGACGTCGACGGCTCGGATGACGACTCCGCTTCATCAAGCGACGACGAGTCCGAGAAGAAGAAGCTAGAGGACAAGTTCAACAGCTTGTGCTTCTTCGCCGGCGACGGAGGCTTGTGTACCATGGCGCTCGGAGATGAGGTCGGAGGCGAGCTGGAACATACGCCTCGGAACGACGACGATGACGACACCTCCCAGGTATCTCTCACCTACGACGAGCTTTCCTCCGAGGTAGAGAAGTTAACCGCTGCCCTCCTTAGCCAAGATAAACTGCTTAGGCGTGCCGCTAGAGAGCGCAAGGAGTTCAGGCAGAAGTGGGAGGACACGGTGAAGGAGCTTGAGTTCGCTCGGTCCACCGTGGTTGTGTCGGAGGAGGCGGAGTGTGAGTCGTGCACCGCGCACATGACTGACCTTCTCACTTTGAGAGGTAAGTATGTTGCGTTGGTAGGAGAGCTAGATGAGCTGAAGGCTAGACCTTCTCTGTTGGGTGCATGCAAGACCTGTCCCGTCTTGCAATCTGAGTTGGCAGAGAAGAATGCCAAGATTGTGTCTCTTGAGGAGGCCAGCTCAGGTAACACTGGAGTGGCGAGGTGCGTTTTGTGCGAGGGCTTGGAGCTGGAGATTGCCAATGTGAAGCATGGCAAGATGCAAACCGAGGAAGAAAACACATACCTTCGGACCATCTTGTCATGGGTCTCCTGTAGTGAGCCGCAGCTCGGGATGATGATCTCCCAATTCAAGCGAACTGCTGGGGCTCCTGGTGTAGGTTTTGCTCAGGGTGTTGATCTTTCTGCTTTTGGGAAGATTGGAGAGTCGAGTGGTTTGAATCCATGTGAGAAGCCTAACTCCACCACTACTCCCAAGCTTGCCAAACTTCCACCCAAAGAGCCTGCCAAGCCTACCACCAAAGATGGTGTGGTTGAGGAACCCCCGAGAGCTCCTCCCAAGAAACAAATTTGGGCACCCAAGCCAAACCACCTCAAGAACAAGCTTGATGCTATGCCACCCATTAGAGAGGAGTGTTTGCCTCAGAAGGGCAAAGTGAACCACACCCACAGCCCTGGTCACCAACAACCCCTTTGCGTGCGGTGAGGTACCAGTGTGATTTCTGTGGGAGGGATGGTCACTTGATCGAGTTCTGTTTCCAGCGCAAGCGAGAGGCGCGCCGTACTCGGGAGATGGAGAACCCGGACATGTACCATCCAACTCATGGTGGACATGTGCCGAAGGCTCAGGGGAGAGCTGCTAGGCCCGGACGTCAAGGTCCCCGGCCTAGGCAGGAGATGAGAGCCCCTAGGAGGCAGACTAGGCCTAGAGGTCCAGCACCTCAGTTTGTTAGGCCTAGGCAGGAGAGAGCTCCGAGGAGAGACGCTAGAGCAGTTGAGCCCCAGGCTCCTAGGCGTAGATCTCGTAGAGAGCGTGCCCGACGGGGTCCTGCTTTTGCAGGTAATGGACCCCGTGGCGGAGGCTTAGTTGAGCGCTTTCCCCCACCGCAGTTTGAGTACCGCGGTGAGCGCTTCTTCCCCAGCGGACCACGTTTTCCCGTACGTGGTGATCGCTACCCCCGTAGACAGGCTAGGAATAGTTTTTACACTGACCGTTCTTTTGAGCAGCCGGCCCAACACTGGTATTCTCCTTACTTCACTAACCCCAGTGTTGGACCGTATGCTCACCCTATGTCTTTTTATTGATGTAGGTGAGACGGTTGGAGGACATTTGGTTGGTGGATTCTGGTTGCTCGAGGCATATGACCGGAAACGCCAAGTGGTTCTCCAGCCTTAGCCCGGTCGCCGGAAAGGAGTACATAACCTTCGGCGACAATAGTAAAGGTAAGGTATTGTCTCGTGGGACGGTGCGGGTTAATGAGCACTTTGTGTTGCGCGATGTTGCTCTTGTTTCTAACCTGCATTTTAACCTTCTTTCTGTTTCGCAACTTTTTGATGATGACTATGAGATTCGTTTTAAATCGAACCTTAGTCGCATCTTAGATCCTCAGGGCGATCTTGTATGTCTGATTTCGCCCTTTGGGAAAGTCTTTCGCGTGAATTTCTCGGAGTCGTTTGGTTCTTCTCGCTATCTTTTGGCTAGTCCTTCTTCCTCCGATCTTTGGAAGTGGCATAGGACGCTCGGTCATTTAAGCTTCGACTTGCTTGCAAGACTTAGCTCACTTGGCCTAATCCGAGGATTGCCCAAGCTTTCGATGGAGAAGGATCTAGTTTGCCATTCTTGCAGACATGGGAAGATGGTTGCCGCTCCCCACCATCCAGTGACTAAGGTCATGACCTCGCACCCCGGAGAGCTTTTACACATGGACCTTGTTGGTCCGGCTCGGGTGAGCTCGGTTGGTGGCAAGTGGTATGTTTTGGTTGTTGACGACTTTTCGAGATATTCGTGGGTCTTCTTTTTGACTGAGAAGACTGAGACTTTCTCCTTCGCTCGCAATCTGATTTTGCGTCTTCAGAACGAGTTCTCTTTGAACTCGATGCGAGCTATTAGAAGTGATAATGGTTCCGAATTCAAAAATTCGGATTTTGAGAAGTTTTGTAACCGCCTTGGCTTGGAGCATCAGTTTTCTTCCCCCTACACACCGCCCCAAAATGGTGTTGTAGAGAGGAAGAATCGGACCCTTGTTGAGATGGCCAGGACGATGCTTGATGAGCATAGGACTCCTAGGCGCTATTGGGCCGAAGCTATGAACACTGCATGCTATATTTCCAATCGCATTTTTCTGAGAGCTTTCTTGAAAAAGACTTCTTATGAGTTGCGTTTTGGCAAACTGCCCAAGGTGAGTCATTTTCGAGTTTTTGGTTGCCATTGTTTTATACTCAAAAAGGGCAACTTGGACAAATTTGAATCTCGTTCTTCTGACGGTGTGTTTTTGGGTTATGGCACTCACACTCGAGCTTATCGTGTACTTAACCTTGACACTAACCGAGTCATGGAGACATCCGATGTCCACCTTCGACGAGACCATGGTTGTCCTTCTTCTCGTTTTGAGCGTGCAGGGGATCATGAGGTTGGTGAGCCTCTTTTTGATGACGAGGACGAGGGTGCTGAAGGTATGGATGATCCAGCACCCCCTCCACCTGCCGCGCCGCAAAGAGCGGCCTCGACGACGACTCACGGCCCCGACACCTCTTCTTCCTGGGGGCCGTGGGATCCGCCACTCCGAGCGGTACCATTTGTACCCGGGGAGGCACCAGCTACTGTTGAGGAGGAGGCTACTTCAGCTCGGGAGGCGCCACGACATATCCAGCGCCAGCACCCGCCTCAGCAGATGATCGGCAACATCGACGAACGGGTCACTCGGTCCAGGTCACAGCAAATCTCGCACTTCGCTCATTCTGCTTTTGTTGCTAATTTTGAGCCCCGAGATGTTGGACACGCTTTGACGGATCCGGATTGGGTTAATGCCATGCATGAGGAGTTAGAAAATTTTGAGCGAAATCGGGTTTGGGTTCTAGTTCCACCTCCATCTGACTGTAAGCCTATTGGGACAAAATGGGTTTTCAAAAACAAGCAAGGAGAGAATGGCCACGTTGTTAGAACAAGGCCCGGCTTGTAGCAAAAGGCTATAGTCAGAAGGAGGGGATAGATTATGAGGAGACGTTTGCTCCTGTAGCTCGTTTGGAGGCTATTAGGATACTCTTGGCTTTTGCTGCATCCAAAGGCTTCAAACTTTTTCAAATGGATGTCAAGAGTGCCTTCTTAAACGGCTACATAGAGGAGGAGGTTATGTTGAGCAACCCCCTGGTTTTGAAAATCCCAAGTTTCCAAACCATGTCTTTAAACTCCACAAAGCCTTGTATGGTTTGAAACAAGCCCCTAGAGCCTGGTACGATAGATTGAAAACATTTCTGCTAGCTAAGGGTTTTAAATGGGATGTGTAGATAAGACGCTCTTTCTCCTCCGGCAAGGCAAAGACACGCTCTTGGTCCAGATTTACGTGGATGATATCATTTTCGGTGGTTCTTCTCACGTTTTGGTTGCCAAGTTTGCAGATACTATGAGCAGGGAGTTCGAGATGAGCATGATGGGCGAGCTGACATTCTTTCTCGGGTTGCAAAATTAAGCAATCCCGGGAGGGGACGTTTGTGCACCAGGGCAGTACACGAAGGACTTGCTGAAGCGGTTCGATATGGGTGAGGCCAAGCCTCTTCCAACACCCATGTCGACGACGACTGCCCTGGATGCAGATGTGGATGGAGAAGCAGTGGACCAGAAGGAGTACCGCAGCATGATCGGGTCGCTGCTCTACCTGACGGCGACACGCCCGGACATCCAGTTCGCGGTTGTGTCTGTGCGCGCGCTTTCAGGCGTCGCCGCGCACTTCTCATCGTCAGGCGATGAAGCGCATCTTCAGGTACCTTCGTTTCACTCCTGAGTTTGGGATTTGGTATTCTGCTTCCTCCACCCTCTCCTTTGCGGTTATTCGATGCCGATTTTGCTGGTTGTCGTATTGAGCGCAAGTCCACTTCTGGGACTTGCCAGTTTATTGGTTCTTCTCTTGTTTCGTGGTCTTCTCGCAAGCAGTCTAGCGTCGCTCAGTCCACTACGGAGGCTGAATATGTTGCTGCGGCTAGCTGCTGTTCCCAGTTGCTTTGGATGATGGCCACTTTGCGTGATTTTGGTCTGAGCTTTTCTCACGTGCCTTTGTTTTGTGACAGCACGAGTGCCATTAGCGTTGCTAAGAACCCCGTGCTTCACTCGAAGACCAAACACATTGATGTGCGCTTTCATTTTCTGCGAGACCACCAGGAGAAGGGTGATATCGACCTTCGCCATGTCGATACTCATCATCAACTGGAAGATATTTTCACCAAGCCTTTAGACGAATCAACCTTTAATCGGTTGAGGGGTGAGCTTGGTGTGTGTTTCCCCTTTTAGATGGGGGAAACATTTTGGATCTTGTATAACTGACTCTTTTGTCTTTCTTTTCTTTTGCATTTTAGCATACGCATTTACATTCTGAGCTTCATGTTTATAATCACTAGAATGTAACTATGCTCTATTTAGTATGCTCCGATGCTTATATGGATGCTTGTAGCTTATGCTCTTCCTGATCACTAGTACATGTTATGAGCTGAGCTATTTTGGAATGGTGAATTTACTTAATAACTTACAATCTGAAAATGTTCACCATTGAGATATGCAACTAGCATGTGTAGGATATGTTGAGTTCACTCGTGCTTTTCATATATGCTAGGTTGCTATGTCTCTAGTTATGAGTCATTCACTTGCTTGGTCTGTTCATATCATGTATAAAATTTGAACCAAGTTTTAGTGAATTGAAAAGATCGAGATGGGATTGCTTGTCAACACCTCATGGTATCGAGACTGTTTCTCATTGCACTTTGAGTTAAACTTGAGCCGTGTAGTGTATGACCGAAACCGTAGCTTCAAGCTTCTGATTGCTTCGGCATAGGCTTCGCTCGGTTGAAAAGTTAGGCAAAGACAAGCTTTCAACCTCTCGCAATCACATGCTAAATAATTGAACTTGTGAAGTCTTCACCGCTGCAACTCCAATATAAAAATGAAATCACAAGTATATGCTTCATTCCTATGCATGATGATTGAACTTTGCTAGGGGTAGTTCACCTTGTATACATGTTTAGCACTTGTCTGGATTCCTATCTATACATGTGTAGTGCTATTCTGATGGTGACTATCTTTTTGGCTAAAAACTGCTCACTTGCTCATATGCTTCATATTTCGTATGTGTGATCAGTTTGAGCCTTCGCTATTTGAGTGCTTAGTTGTGCCATTGGAGCTATACCGATTAGAGCATTTTTGCACTCTTTTGATTATATGCCTGAAGCTGCTAACTTGCATTTCTGACTTCATATGCATTTTAGAAGGGGGAGTTTTGTTGGCTCAAGGGAAGAGTTTGTGCTTGATAAGTGCATTTTCAACTAAGGGGGAGAGTTTTTGCAAATCATATGTCTCCTGGCGTTCAATTAAGGGGGAGTTTTTGCTAAGGGGGATTTTCAGATCTTTATGCTCTTCTCTTGTTGGACCTAAGGGGGAGTCCCGGGTTGCTTGCACTTGTCGAGGGGAGTTTGCTAGTTGTGTTGAGCCGTTGCCTCTATCTTGAGGGACTAGCAAACATTTTCCTCATTTGGCATCGAGTTTGATTTCGATTGGTTCGAAGACTTTTCGATTGTTTTTCAATTGGTTCGGAGTGGTTTTCGTGCTAGTTGTGTTGAGCCTCTGTGCCTCTATCTTGAGGGACTAGCACTTTGCCATTTTTTAGCTCCGATTTTCAATTGGTTTTCTGCTAGCGGTGTTGAGCCTGTTCTACCTCTTCTTGAGGGCTAGCTTTGCTTTGCTTGGTCGCGTCGAGCCGTTGCCCATGTCTTTGGGGACCAAGTTCTCGCTTCTTCCACTTGACCTTCTTCGGCTTTGCTATGCTTTTGGGTCATTTGGTTGAGTTCTCTTCCTCTCCTTCCTCCTACCTTCTTCTTTCATTTTATGATTTGTGTGTGTAGTTGACAATGCACTCATCAAGGGGGAGATTGCGGATACATGGGTGTATGCCGAGTCTCTGAGTGATGAGTGATTGTCAACGGGTTTGATGCGCATGTTCTTTGGCTTGTGTTGTGCAGGTGTCGAGCACGGAGACAGTGATCGAGGGCAAGGTGAAGGTCAAGTTGAGACGTGCCGTGCCGACGGACTGGGTGCGATGAAGGATGGGCGTGCCGTGCGGCGGACGTGCCATGCCGATGTATCGAGCAGTGAAGGGCGGACGTGAGGCTTGGACTGAGGGACCGGAGTGCCTGAGGATCAGCTGTGGTGGCTGGCAGCCTGGGACAGCGACGAGCGGAGACTTGCGGGGCACGGTGTTGCTCGGGTCGAGGACCTGGGGACACGTGTCGGTGGACGGGGTGCACGGGCGGTGCATCCCCTCTACAGCTCCGGTTTGGTGGTTGAGCCAGGGAAAAACCACCGGGTGGACGGTTTCCGAGTTTGGGCCTCAAAACTCGGGTGCTCGGTTTCCAGGTTGAGCCACAAAACCTGGGCGCGGATGGTTTCCGAGTTTGGCCACAAAACTCGGGTGATGGGCCGGTTTCCGAGTTTGGGCCTCAAAACTCGGGCGCTGCGGGTTTCTGAGTTTGGGCCACAAAACTCAGGCTGGAGGCTGGTTTCCCGGTTTGGGCCTCAAAACCGGGGGTTGCTGGAAAAGGCTGGTTTCCCGGTTTGGGCCACAAAACCGGGGGTGCAGAGCGAGGACGGCACGTGGCGGCATCGAAGGTTGCGTGAGGCAACGCGGACGAGTTGTGCGGGCGTGGCCGTTGGATCTACCTACCACCGCGTTGGACCAGAATAGCCTAGGGTTTAGCTGGTTCGCTCTGTAATTAGTTTAGAGAGGGGTAGAGTAGGAAATAGGCTTAGTCTAGTTAGTATATAGTAGTCAGGGGAGACACCCTCCTCCCCATCTCAAGTCTCAGTTATTTCAGTTTTAGCCATCTCATTTGCTTCCTGCACTTAGGGTTTCCTGCTCTCCCATCCCCTGCTGTAGCTGAGATCCGCAGAGAGACTTGAACTCTGTGTACTGTTGATTTTGAGGAAAGGAGGCCGTAACCTCCTTGTCGTAGCGTGTGTTTGCGCTTCGGCTTGCAATTCGTGGCTGTGATTTCCGTTGTGTTCGTGTTCTTCGCGGAATCCTTTTTCTCCACGATTTTCCCGTCGCTTGATCTCTTTGCTCGGTTCATCTTTTGCAAATCCGTTTGAACCAAGTTGTTCTAGATCGTGAGGCACTTCTTTCCATCGAAGGAATCATCCTCAAACCCCACGGTCTAGGAGATCGATCGATTTTTAGTTTCGGGTCAAGTTTTCTTCCTTCCCCCAAATTCTTCGATTCACCGTTTTGGAGATAGGTTCGAGCCATGATCTCTTAAAGATAGCTCACTATACTCCTTGTGACTCATCTCACCAAGTTTGATCCCTAGAGGAATTGTTTTGGGTGAGATAGAGGCAAATCGGTGGACGAACGGGGCTGCTGCGAGTCGACCGGACGCTCAGTCGGGGTGACCGGACGCTCGGTCCGTGAGTCCGGTCGATGAACAGCACGTAGCCGTGTTCTTCACTTTGACCGGACGCTCCGTTCACGTTTTGACCGGACGCATCGCTTTCACTGTTCATCGTGCTTGTTCGTTTCTGACCGGACGCACTGCTCTCGACCGGACGCTCCGTACTCGTGAGTCCGGTCGCGAACAGTAAGGTTCCAGAGCCGATTTTTGTTGACCGGACGCGTCCGGTCCCTGCTGACCGGACGCTGGCCAGAGTCCGGTCGATCCAGTTCGACGCGTTTTCGTCCGCAGTTTGTTCGTTCGTCTTTCGATTCGTGATTCGTTTGTGGCGTTGGATTCCTAACTTCGTGCTCTACAGAATTTGGGCTTCCCGCTTTACAAAATAGCCTGAATCCCCCTCGCGTTGCTCGGGGGAGGTTGAGGTTACCCAAAACCCATCCCGTCACTAGTTGACTTGCGTGAACTTGGGTGAGGAAGTTTTTGTGGTGCCTCGCTGTGATCCCTGGGATCATCCACCCTCTTCCAAGGGTCGTGGGCATCACGTTTTTGGTAGCTCTTGGGGATTGATTTTGGGACACTTGGCCAAAGTTTCGTGAGAAATTTTATTGGCTCCCATTCACCC
>CM019829.1:60411521-60433538 GCA_009763385.1 Coix lacryma-jobi var. lacryma-jobi
GGAGAGGAAGAATCAAGAAGGAGCTCCGGCCTGTCGGATCCACTTCTTCATCTTGTACCTGTGGATTCAAGTTCATCATCAACTTCAGCGATTGTTTCGGTAATCAACGTCTATATTTAAGTTTGAGCTATTGTTCTTATTATTCTTAAGGTTTGTGACTCTCTTTTAAGTACTTTAATTCTAGTCATTCTAGAGTTAGAGTAGTTGTATAGTGTAAGCGTGGTGCTTAGACTTGATAGCTCATAAATGCCTCCTATAACGCCGGTAGTAGTGGTTGTTCGCAAGGGTGACCCTTATAGCCTTGTTGATTCTTCTATAGTCCACTTACCCGTGTGTAGGCTCGGTAGGATTATACATTTGCATAAAAGACTCATACTCTGTTTGTGACCTTTTATGGCAACTTCCCCACTAAGAATAATATAAACATATCACTCTTAAATTAGAATTAGACCGCCTTAATGATCCCCTCTATACTTCTAGATTCTCCGTCCTTGTTAGCTACTCAGGGGTTAGACTTTAAGGCTTAACACTATCCGTTCCTTTCGGTTCGATATTAAAACTGGGTTACTCTGGTGAAGTGCTACATCGGTAGATGTTATCTGTGCGCTTGTGGATAAAGTAGAGTGTGCGTTAATTTATACCAACAAGCATTTCTGGCGCCGTTGCCGGGGAACGGTAGATCATCTTAAGTCTTAGTTTAACCTTGTAATCATACTTTTATCTTTTTCCTTTTTTGTCCCAGTCTTTTCATTATTTTTGTTTTCATTCTTATGAATGTTGTTTTTGAATTCCACTCTTATCTATCACTACTCCATGAGCAAGCCATAACCAGTAGAATCCTTAAACCCCATCATAATACCTGGTTATGAGCTATGCCTACCTTTCTGCTGCACTGTCCTTGTAATGAGCATAGAAATGTAATTATGAAAATATTCCTTCGGGTATTCTTGTCACTAACCTTTCCAGGTCTAGAGCAGAAAAGAACAAAGGAACAACAAACACAAGGTATGTCCCACCAATCATCATGCAACATTGAATTACATTCATCCAATCTTGATTTGTGCAAAATCCAAGCTCGGGGAATAGATTTTATAAGAATATTTCTTGCCATGTTGCTATGTTGGTTGTCCTTACCTTTAGGATATGCTCATATACCAATCATACTCTTTCATCACCATCTGAATAAATCTCTACAATGCTTTCATGTTATCTTTATTTGCTATAGTATATACTTTGGTTTTGAAGTTTTATCATACACCTTTTAAATTAGGCATGGAGCTTAGTTTAACTGTTTTCATGAATTAAAGTAAGACATGGTGTCTGGTTTGATTCTTGAGCTAAAAGGTGTGCTAATTTTACCTCTAAAGGCTTTTAAATTAAGTATGGTGCTTAGGTTAAAATGCCTTCCTAGATCAAATTAGACGTGGTGTCTAGGTTGATTTCTGAACTGATAGTATGCTATAGTATATATTGGATATTTTGTTGGACTAACCCCTGCAGGAAAACTTTCATTATTAATTTGGGAAAGTCCGGAGATGAACTCACACTGGAGATGAAGCAAGGCGTACAATGAACTTCAACAACTCTTGCACAATGAAGACTCAGCTCATTCATCATGGATGAAAGAACTGTGAGTATCAAAGTTTATTTATTATGTCTTCTACTGCAAGTTATCTTTTGCCTTGAATCATGTTAAAGTGCAGCCAACACATACTAGTCTATGTTAAAGTAATCCTAAAAAAAATATCTTTTTATTAGCATAGATGCAAAATATATAAGTTGTGGATAACAACCCAGGTTTCAAATTCTTGCAATCCTTCGGGTATATATCCACTACCATTATGCAGGAGAGAGATTTTGTTCATCCATGGTTTGGTCTGAACATCGAAGAACCAAAACCCAAACCATAGACACACAAACCTACTCTCAGATCACAAATGGTGCTAGCCTAGCTTTGAGTCTTGCTTGGGCACTAATGACAAACAGGATGCAACTTACCTCGTATGAGACATCCTATTCCTGCAACCATCATTGTCCAAGACATCAAGACAAGAAGTGGGAAGTTATCCTCTTTTCTAATCAAGAGCTAGCTTGGGAGATAGGATGGTACCACTACAACAATAACAAGATCTACAAGTCAAACACATGAGCATGTTGTTTGGGAATCCATCTACATCACAAGCCAGCCTGAGAGAGACATTCCATTGTCTAGATGTGTTTCACAATCAAAGGGAGGAAGGAGAAACTTAACTTCAAACATATTGATCTCCTACCCACCGCTTTGATCGATACAAACGACTAGATGCTATCCCAGCCGAGAAGAAGAGTATGATCCATCACTCATTCTTGGAAGATCGTTCTTGAACACCATCAATGTTATCATCTTTGCTGGACCTAGAGAAGTCAACTTTTGGATCTTTCGCTGCATCTTCAACATCTACATCACTTATGAGCAGCCACAGAGAACCAAGAGAAGACGTCGAAGGGAGAACCAACTGCCAAGAATTGAGGAGGGCATCATTAAGGATGAAGCCACTGCACCATAAGAGTTAGAAGATAGAGAGATAGTACCTGAGCTAGCAAATCAAGAAGAACAACCAATATGATCTCCATCATCTAGACACTTTTGAGAGAACAAGTCTCAGTTGTGACATTACAAGACAAAAGACTCTCATGGAGCCACTCGAGTAGCAGCTCTAAATTCAAATCTCTTGCCAACCCAATGATTAAAGGAAAACAAGAAAGGTTGACAAGAGAAGAATGCGGAACTGTCCCTACATCCTCATAGTACAAAATTGATACAAGAAAGAGAGAGGATCCAAGTCAGCATACTCGAGGAACAATGCACCTTCACTGATAAGTCGACTCAAGAGAAGGAAGACCAGTACCTCTAAAGATGATTCCATTATAATCTTCCTCCTCTCAATCACACTGTGAGACAAACAAGAGAAGACAAGTCATTCATGAACAATAACCAGCTAGACAAGAGAAGCTTCCTCAAGGTGGTTAGACACAATCACTCTTCAATGATAAAGTAACATTTCAAGGTAAGTAACTATCACTGTAAAAGCTTCTTCTTGATTCTAGTATGAACAAAAATAAAGAACTAAACATGTTTAAGTTGCATCTCACTTGATCCAACCCAATCAACTCAACATGTTCAGTCCTTTGATCTTTGTTCCTAGCTTTACTCTCTTGAATCTCACTGTCTTAACTAAATGAGCTAAAATGTTGTGCATCTAACCTTTGGAAGATGATATATCTCAATTATGAAAAGATCAACACTTTATGCATAGATTATCCTTCCTTGGGTTAAGTAATTTGATCTGTTAAATATTTTAAGATGCGACTTTTATGCTCATCCTCTGATCCTATCACTCATGTTAAGATTGAATATAACACAAAAACAAAAAGTTTATCTTGTGCAATGTGCCTAAGGTTAGAGAGGAATAAACAAAACTTTTGGTTCTATTGGTGTTTTTCCACCAACAGAGCCCATGCACTTGATCTCTACCTTGTCTTTATTAGCAGGACACTCTTCAGCAAACATGGAGAAGTTTATCACTCCCAAATTCTATAGAGCAAAAGTCATAGATCTACAAGAACATACACACTGAGCAAGATGCTTCCAGCGTCCATAATTAACGTTTCACTTCAAACTGCTGGACGAACAAATAACATGAGTGACACCATATCAAGAGGCATAAACAAGAAGGAATGATGGAAGACTTCTTAGTCAGAATTAGAGGTAATGAAGTCCCCACAAACTTCTTGATCCTCCACATGAGAAGACGATGATGTCCACCTCATCCTAAGAAAACCATTCCTCTACGCTACAAGTACAATCATCTACAAGAGGAAATTCATTTTTCACTTTCCTGGAGAAAAGGCACGATACAACATCATCAGCTACATGCCCAATGAAGCACCTAAGAAGAATAGAAGTGAAAGACGCCGCTCTCAAAGCCAAAGAAGACAATCTATCAAGAATAGAGAGGCCAATCATGAAGAAGAAGTTATCGACACTGTCGTAGAAAAGAAAGGAAAGAAACCTCAAGACAGTGAACCACGGGAAGTGAAGACTCAGACTAAGAAAGTATGGGAGAAAATGTCTGCACCTAAGAGGTACAATCAATAACAACTTTCCAAACGTCTGACATACCTTGGGATGTCTGAACCAAGGGATGGTCCGGTTCGTCGGACCTAAATATCCGAACCTTCGCCAAAAGGTAAAAATCGGTAGTTATCTTTATATTTACTTTGCTGCATATTTCTCATATTTAATCCATAATCATTTATTGCATCATCATATTTAATTCACAAACATTTTAATTTATGTATTGCATTAGAAAAGAAAATAAAAATATTGCATTTTTTACACTACATCATAAACCATAAAGCCTCATGTGAATAATTCTATGATATGAAAACCCGCAAGGATATTCACCGTGGTGGCATAAAATAATAAAAATAAATATGCATGCATTCATCCTGTTGCATTTTCTCTTGCATCATAAAAATATAAAATACAAAAATATTGAGAAAGAAATCTAACTAAAATTCTGGACAACTAAGGCTTGAGTGACAAACCACTAACGCTTAATCTGTTCCACAAGTTTTGTTATCTATTTGAGTTTCATAGGATTTAAAAGGCCAAGAAAAGCTGACGAGCAAGTGAATGTGCCATCCACTGTTGGAGCACTGTCTCAACAAACATCAACATCAATCAAAGCTCTAATAGAGGAAGGACATATCCACTACCAGTCTGCTACATTGCAAGATCGAACGACTATGTCAACATTCAGCTTGGGGGAAGGCACCCCCATGTATCCACGTAAGTATCTTTATCCTCTTAAGTTTATCATTCTATAAACAAAATAAAAACACCAAAAATATGTGAGCACATGAAGGCTCACCTCTAAAAAGAAAAGAACAAAAATATGTGGCACATGAAGGCTCACCATTAATTAAAAAAGAGACAAAAATATATGAGCACATGAAGGCTCAACACTTTTAAGGGAAACAGCTTGGGGGACACGCACCCCCGTTATCTTCGCGATTCAGGTATGTCTTTATTATTATTACTACTACTATTATTATTGGCTTTCATTTTATATCTTAAAGTGTGTTAGATTAAATAAATAAAATAGTATCTAGTTTGTTTTAAGAAGGTGATGACTAAAGAAGAACCCTTTCTCTAATCTTTTGCATGGAAATGATGAATAGTTGCTCTATCTAATTTCTTTCAAGTACCTAGTCTTCAAAGCATGAGTTCTCCTCATTAATAATGATGCCTTAAATAAAATTAAATGCGTGGTTGGCAAATACTTAATCTAAGGTCTAGGTAATTGGGATATGACATGTGATGATCTGAGCTGCTATTATCTTGTTGTAAACAACACTAAAGTTCCAGAGATTTCTAAATATAAACATGACTAATAATTGCATTGAGTTAAATTAAGCTTTGTTGACCCTGTGAGATGTTATCTTGCCATTGAACTGAGATCACTTACACATTTCATCCATCTTCCGCATAAATGCTCATAATTATTTGTTGCTACCCTCTCAGAAGTTTGTTGGAAGCATATGGCTATTAAAGAAAAAAGAAAAAAAGAAAGAAAAAAAAAAGATCCGAGAAAATAAAAAGGGACAAGTGTCCGATACCTCAAAAAGATAGATCCCGAGGAAATAAAAAGGGACAAGTGTCCGAAACCTCAAAAAGAAAAAAAAAGAAGAAAAAAAAAGTCAGAAAAAATGGGCACGTGCCCGACAGTAGAATTAGCCTGATAGTCATATGTCTCTGATAAACAGAAGAGAGTGAATATATTCAAAAGAGCATCCGACTTCATTTTTCCATACACATGCACTTCTTGATTCAATGGTTGGTTGACTTTCTCTTTGGATCCATTGTTTAATTTAACAACATATGTATTAATGCTTTTGAAAATTAATTAAAACTCTGGGATAAAGGTGAAGTGAAAGAACTAGAGTCATAGTGCTTGATTTGATTGTTCAATCTCTCAATTATTTAAGATCTAAGGTAAGAGTAATAAGCCCCATGAAGAATAACATGACATGTTTCGGATAATTTTTGCACGTATACTTGTTGGAAGTGAAGATATTGTAGCAACTCCTGATCCATTGTTAAGTTTTGGTTTTGCTAAGGGACTAGCAAAGGGTAAGCTTTGGGGAATTGTTGACGCTGGTTATCTATCAAAATTAAAGGATAAATAAATATGAAAAGGGCAAGAATTTGATCACCAACAAAGGTTTAGGGTTTTAATTGACAATATTCCATGAGTTTTGGTGAATTGTGATTCTGCAGGGACTAAACCAGGAAACCAGCACTGATTGCTTCCCCTAGAAGGAAACCGACGGGAGATAGCGCAACCGCCGCGTCAAGAAGATTCTAGAAGACTCCAGAGGACACCAGAAGACACTAGGAGGTCGACCACCACGAGAGGATGACAGGTGGGACTGACCGGTCCGACCATGAGACCGGTCGGTCTCCCCCCGGGCCCACTGGCTTCCGTCTTCTGCAAGATTCCTCCACCGCCTCCTAGGACGCATCTCTACCATCCCTGAAGTCAGTTTGATCCAACGGCCGCGGTTGATCCCTCAGGGCTATAAAACCAGACCCAGACCCCCCTCTCTAGGCATCTCCCTCTTCATTATTCATCTCCACATCAGAAATCAGGGTTCCAATGTAGAAGTAGAGGTCCCTCTAGATGAATCTCTTCTAGTTCATCTATAATTAGATCTAGTACATCTAGTTTTAATCAAGAGTTAGCTTTCAAGTAGAAGACTAGTTACCCCTATAGTTTAGGTTTAGAACCTAGTCTTATTTTAGAACTAGAAGAGAGAGAGAGAGGAAGAGATCAAGAAGGAGCTCCGGCCTATCGAATCCACTTCTTCGTCTTGTACCTGTGGATTCAAGTTCATCATCAACTTCAGCGATTGTTTCGGTAATCAACGTCTATATTTAAGTTTGAGCTACTGTTCTTATTATTCTTAAGGTTTGTGACTCACTTTTGAGTACTTTAATTAGTCATTCTAGAGTTAGAGTAGTTGGATAGTGTAAGCATAGTGCTTAGACTTGATAGCTCATAAATGCCTCCTATAACGCCGGTAGTAGTGGTTGTTCGCAAGGGTGACTCTTATAGCCTTGTTGATTTTTCTATAGTCCACTTACCCGTGTGTAGGCTCGGTAGGATTATACATTTGCATAAAAGACTCATACTCTGTTTGTGACCTTTTATGGCAACTTCCCTACTAAGAATAATAAAAACATATCACTCTTAAATTGGAATTAGACAGCCTTAATGATCCCCTCTATACTTCTAGATTCTCCGTCCTTGTTAGCTACTCAGGGGTTAGACTTTAAGGCTTAACACTATCTATTCCTTTGGGTTCGATATTAAAACTGGGTTACTCTGGTGAAGTGCTACATCGGTAGATGTTATCTGTGCGCTTGCGGATAAAGTAGAGTGTGCTTTAATTTATACCAACAAGCATGAAAGCATTCATGTAGCAACATCAAAGATGCATTTATAATTTGCATATAACTTGATCTCAAATACATCATATGCTTGTTGAATTTTGTTTTGTTCAATGCATGTGTGATATTTAAGGAATTTCTTGTGGCTGATTTCTAGTGAAGAATGGCTAATAGGGCTATATTGTTCTTGAAAACACAAGTCCCTATAGTAGCTCTGTGATAAAGACTTGAATCTAAGCTGAATCTGGGCATGGCCCTTATAACAAAGTTGTAGATACTAATGAAAGGAACAACTTTGGTATATAAAGTTAACAAAGTTTCTGCACAGAATTTGAATTGAAACAAATTTGTTTAAACCCTAGAATATACCCTTGAACTACAACTCTCAAACCATTGAGAATCTGACCTTGGTCCTTTAATCAATGTTGTAGGGAATTGCATATGGGACAACTTCCATGTTTCTTCAGAAAAATTCAAAGTAATTTGAGAAATCAGTTTAGGTCAAATTTGAATTCAAACCCTAATTCAAAAACTAGGATGAATTGGCACATAGTCCTTTAAGCAAGTTTGTAGAGCACAAAATTCAGAACAACTTTCATTCTTACAGATTTTGCACTTCAGTTCAAAATTTTGACGCAATTTGAAAGGGGACAGTTTTCCCTGTAGCTACAGTCCATGGAGCCCTGCATGGCGTCCACGGCAGCCGTCGTGGGGGCAGCCGCGTTCCGTCATCGACACGTCCCCGTCCACGTGCCACTCGCTCCGTCCGCGTTCACCACTCGCTGGCACACCCGTTGAGCACCTCCCGGCCTACAAATAGCTCACTGTTGCCGCGCTCTCGCCCTTTCTTCTTCCTCTGTTCGCGCCGGCAAGGACAGCGAGCTCCGCCGACGAAATTCATTGCCGTCGAGCCCACTCCGCCGTCACCAGCTCGTCCACAGCTTCGCCGTGATCTCGACCACCTCCCCGACCCAATGAATCGAGCCCTAGCCACCTACATTGCTCAGACTAGCGTCGTCTTCTCCAACTCCGGTGAACCGCCGCCGCCAATAAGTTCGTCGTCGTGCGGTTTGTACAGAGCTCCTCGAGCCAATTCGTTTGCGCCATTAGCTCCGCCTCTGCTCACTGCCTCTCATCGGCTTCCCCCTTTGATCTCTACCGCGCAGGAGGAGCCGGACCACTGCCGCGGAGCTTCGGGCCGCCGCCACCAATGCCGCCGTCGTCGACTTCCACGTTCCCGAGCCCCTCCGACCAAACCAACGCGAGCACCAACCCTAGGTGAGCCCCCTGGTGCTGATGCTTGCCTCCATTCAGTCTCTACCACGCCGCCTTGGCCAGAACGCCGGCGCGCCGCCGGGCACGGCGTGGCCGAGCCGCATTGGCCGTGAGCACCGCATCTCCGGTCATCCCTTGCCCCAACCGAGTCCATGTCTGAGTCCGCGACGTTGTGGGGAGCGCGTAGGTAGTGTTGGGGTCGCCTCGGGCCTCAACGCCGGCGAGAACGGCCGGCGATCAACGCCGCCGTCGCGCGGTCAAGGCCGCCGCGCGCGCTGGTCTGCGCGCTGGGTCGCCCTGACGGTTGGACCCCGCCTGTCAGTGACTTAGAGTTAGGGTTTTCTATTTTCGTGATTATGAACAGTAGCGCGTTTTGTTATGTTTGCTAGATTTTTGTTATAGCTCCAACAATTCTAAAAATTTTTGTGTAGACTCCCTGACATGTGAAGAAATTTATAAAAATATAAAATTGAGAATTTGGACAAGTTTTTATGGGGTATTAAAATAGCCAATTAATTAGCTTTAGCACTTTAAATAATTTTTGTAGGCTTTTCCTCAAGTCCAAAAATTGTGAAACCAATTTGGTAGTACCTTGCACGACATAACACACCTCTGCAAAAATTATGAGCCCCTTTGTTAAAAATAAATTTTTAGCCTTAATAATCAAGCCATTATTTAAATAGTGATTAGTTGTTGTTTAAATGATTCTGCAATTATAATTGTTCTATCAAATATCCAAGGGTAGTTCGATATTGTAATGTTGTTTGGGACTGCTCACACAAGGGTTGGGGTTAAATAAAGATCTTTGGATATTACCATGATGGTATTGTCTAACATGCATAATGTCTAACTAACACCTTATACATATAATAAATGAGTTAATTACTGTTGAAAAGAAATCATGAATTAGAATGTTACATGTATATTCTTGATAGATCTCTGCTGTATAATCATGTTATGAGTTGAGTACTTGACCATGGTTGATGCTGCTCTTGATAAGAAACTTGTTCTTGCTATATTCCTGTGAGTGTCTGGAATCAGTTCTGTTGGAAATTTGATAACACCATGATCATGTGGTTTTCTATCAAGATGTTATACAGAAAAGTTGTAGAACTTTTGTATATCTAGCTGCTCCAAAAATTTCATAATTGTTGGATGTATATGCTCGGAGTTATGCTCTGTTCAATCTGGGTATAAGGTGCTGTCCAGAATTCGGACAGTTTGTGAAAACTGAACTGTTTGGGGTATCTCGCTTATGAATCAGGTTTTGTGTATTATTAGAAAGTTGTAGTGGATTTCATATGCTTTCCAGAATGGTTTAGATTACGATTGTTGATGGTTCTGAACTCCAGTTATGGTCTGTGGAACAGAAGTGTTTAAATCTGTCCAGAATCTGGACAGATTTAACCAAATGAATTGTTTGGTCCACATGACCCTGGAATCAGCTTTTGTGTATTACAGAAAAGTTGTAGAGAATTTGTTAAGCTTTCCAGATTTTCTTATATCACCTGATTTGATGATCATTACTCCGGTTATGATTAAAACAAGTTGGTACATGAAATCTGTTCGGAATATCACTTATGCAAATCTTGTTCCAATTGTGATATCAGTTTTAGAATTCAGTATATGATTGTTGTATGATTGCTGTACTCTTCCACTGATAGTTATCCAGTATCATGAGCATTCATTCATAAACACATCACATGCATCTTATATATACTTGTTCATTATATTGTGTTTAGAAACCGAGGTTAGCACGGATCAGCCGGAGATTGCAGCAAGGGAGGCACCGGTCTTCTACGAGGTTGGATTTGATATCTGTGGGGACTAGCCAGAAGAGCAACCTCAAGGCAAGCCCCGGTGCATTTGCCCTACCTTGCAATTTTCAATAATATAGTCGTTGATAAAATTGGTGCATTAAGTTTAGGAGTTGAATGTTACCTAGTTGATGCATTAACTACCTTGATTACTCCTTATATTATCCTTGTCACTGGGTAATTTACAAAATACTTAGACTGCTTAGCCTTGCTCAATAGACTAGGTTTTTGAAAAGAGAGATGCTTTTGTTGGGAACCCTTCCCTCGATATGGGATGGTATAATTAAAATGAGACCGGGCGGGTAACTTGCACAGGAAATGGAGTCCTGGTGTAGTGTTTCCGCCTGTGTCGCCTAGGACCCGTCCGTTGTTGGCCCGTTAGATCGAGAACTATTTGTTACTACTGGTCACATGCTACGGTAAGCCCTACTGTGGCTATGCTCTTACTGGAACGGCGCACCCGCGCACTGGGAGTGGAGAGATGGCGGGAGTAGCGTGTACCCACCCTGCTCGGTCCACTGATGGACGTTACTCATCAAGGCCGTAGTAGGGCGGTGGTGTACTGTACTTCCGGGTGGCGCAGCTCCGGTCCGGTCTGAGCGGATCCACGGGAAGGTTGATATATGTGAGTTCGGTCTCGCATATGTCGTGTGATAAGGAAGCCCTAGCTGGGTAGATCAAGCGGTTCGAATCGTCGTTTGCTCCATGAGAAAAGGAGACTCGTCCTCACACCCTCAGCGTAGTTTAATGAAGAAACATTGGAGGATTAATGGGTTATTTATGAGATGGATATTTATTTACTTAGTTAACATTAGCTATAAGGAATGAGACAACTACTTAGTAGTAGGAGCTTTTATGCAAAAGGAAAAACTTTTGATTCTTGCTAAAGCCTTACCTTGACTTCCTTTCAGCCTGCATTCCTGAGTCTTCTCCCCATTTTATTAGTCGGGTAAGTCTTGTTGAGTACTCCTGTACTCAGGGTTCTATGACCCCATGTTGCAGGTGAGACCGCTGAACAGATGTGCTTTGGACCATGCTGCATGACCATATTTCCGGTTGAGGATGATAAGTAATGTACCCTTGGGCAGGGTTTTAATGTTATGGTTATGTTATCGAACTTCCAGCTAGCACTCTAGTACTATCACAACTTGAACTCTTTATCACCTATGTTGTAATAATGAACAACGGTTTGTAATATTATGTTTATGTAAGACTTCCGCTGAAATCTCCGATCTGGTATTTTGTATCAAATGTAATGTGCTATAATGATTGTATTCGGATGATTCCTGTGACCTATGGATACGTCGACCGTATCCAACAGATTAATCCAGTCTTGTGGCACACCTACATAGCGGTCAGAGGTCGTTGGACAGATGACAGGTGTAGGTGGGCCACATTATTGGAGGAGTCTGTTACAGGCTTGGTATCGGAGCAGGATCCCCGTGGCAATCATTATAGTAATTTGAAAAACCTTCAAAACTTATTTTCTAAAGAAAATCTAAAAAGCTCTTTCTAAATCTTATCTTTTGCTCACCTTAACTTACTTCTTGCTTAGTAGGAAGGATGAGTGTGCTGGAAAGTATTTGCCCTATGTTTAAAATGGTTACACAATTATTTTGGTCAATATACAAGTAAGTAGATGATGTCGTATGCGTAGAATCATAAGTATGCATCATTTCATCTTGCATCGATTAAATCCTAATAATTCTCCTCCCTTAATAGATATCGGGTTAAGAGTATAATTGTACTAACTTGTAGGTGCACGAAATTGACTTTAGTTTAAACTTATTCCAGGAATGGGTCGCACCAAGCAGACCGCTCGCAAGAGCACGGGACCGCGGGGTGTCCCATGACACCAGCTCGCACCGCGTACAGGGGAGGGTAGCAGTAGCCGCAACGGTCATGGCCGCAAGGCGGAGCTTCGCGTGGAGGTCGCGAGGCTCACCGCCGCGCTTGCGGAGGCCACCAGGGAGTGGGCACGGGATGCCATAATGATCGGCTTGCTAAAAGAGCAGCGAAAGGAGGCTCTCGCAATCGAGGCTGACCTGGAGAAGGAGAATGAGCAGCTGCCCAAGATGCGGGATGAGGCATGGCGTCGTGAGGACCTGGCTCGCGCTCGGGTCTTTCACCTCGAGTTTCAGATAGAGGACATGGAGGTGTATGCCAACAACCTCCATGAGCAGATCCACGTCCTCAACAATCGTCTCAACCCCTATCACGGCCCGGGGGCAGCAGAGATGGAGGATGGTGTGGTCCTGGCTGACGGAGGAGAGCCCGATGAGGAGGAGGACGAGGCCGAGGTAGTGATTGAGATCGACGATAGTGACGACGAGGGTGGCCATGTCTCCGGCCTTGACACTGACCGCGAGGAGTGATCATAGCATGGGTAGTTTCTAACTAGTAGTATGGGATGGTAGTTGCACTAGATAGTCCTGCCAGGAGCGGACTTATGTAATAAGTAAATTAGACTATGTGATGTTGATGCAACTGCTTTTGTTGATGTGCAATGAAAAGTTTATGACTAGTTAATTATGAGTTATTTATGGATGTTTATGGAATACTTGCTGTATATTACAGATGCCGGTGCATACGCGTGCTTCCGGGGCTGGCGGCACATCTCAGGATGGGGAAACCCCCCCCCCCCCACCCCCACCACCACGACCACCCCCAACCTTGGCCGAGGCTATTGCTGCATTAGCCACTGTGACAGCTGATAACACTAGGCTATTACAAGCTATGGCTCAAGGGCGCGGGCAAGGACACCGCGGACAGGGGCATCAGGATGCCAACAGTACGTACACAGATTTTATGAATACTTGCCCTCCGCTCTTTGCCAAAGCAGAAGAACCTCTGGAAGCAAATGAATGGCTGCATACTATTGAGCAGAAATTTGAATTGATCCGATGCACAGACATTCAGAAGCCTCTGTTTGTAGCACAACAGTTTAGAGGACCAGCAGGCACCTGGTGGGCAAATTATTTGGCCACACAAGCTGCTGGGCATCAGGTCACGTGGGCTGAATTCTGTGAAGTTTTTAGAGCACATCACATTCCGACGGGCATCATGCAAATGAAGCTGGAAGAGTTTCTCAAGCTACAGCAGGGTACTCAATCAGTTATGCAGTATGTGAGCAAGTTCAACCATCTCTCTCAGTATGCTCCTGAACATGTTAACACTGATGCTAAGAAGAAGCAGTGCTTCATGCGAGGGCTGAGCACCAAGCTGCCAACCATGATGACCACCTGTGCCAACTCCACTTTCAATGACATTGTGAGTATTGCCATCACTTTAGAAGAGAAGAATCGTGTGCACAAGGAAGCAAAAAGGAGGAAGACTGCTCAAGCTGGTGCATCTGGGGGTGTGCTGAAACATCCCAAGTTCCTGTACCACCCTGTTCCTCATGCCCATGTACCTGCTCGCCCACCACAACACTACTACCAGCCCCAAGCTAATACCAAAGCCTCTTCCCAGCTTCAGTACCCACAGCAAACCAATGCATCTGGCTCCCAATCCACAAATGCCCCAAAGACCAAAAACCCTTGTTACAACTGTGGCGGGTCAGGTCATTTTGCTAAGAATTGTCCTTCACCAAAGAATTTTAATTCCAATGTCCCTCGCCAGCAAGGTAATCAAGCTAATCCACAAAATAAGAAGCAGCTAGGCAACCGTTCTGGTTCTCGATCAGGCACACAGAAGATTTATGTGGTACCCAAGACCGGACAGGTTCATCATACTCAAGTTGAGACTATTCCAGAAGACGAACCAGTTATGCTGGGTACGTTTCCTGTTGCCAACCATTTAGCAGTTACACTTTTTGACTCCGGTGCATCACATTCATTCATCAATAGAGAGTTTGTCAGAAAACATGCAATCCCAATATGTGAGTCCAAAGGGAAAATATCTATACTGTCACCTGGGGGTCAGCTGTATGCCAATGAGTTAGTACATCATGTTCCAATAGAGATGGGACGACATGTTTATCCCACTTCCATGATTGTGCTGAACCACCAAACCTTAGATGTGATTTTGGGGATGAACTGGATGCAGCGTTATGGGGCTGTTTTAGATACATTGAATAGGACTGTTCGTCTAAATTCGCCAGACCGAAAATCCCAAATTCTCACCTAGCTTCCAAAACCCAAACTAATCAGCCCGAAGATATGTGCTATGGTTAGTGAAGGAGTTGAGAATGTCCCAGTGGTACGGGAATTCCCTGATGTATTCCCGGAAGAGTTGCCCGGTCTGCCACCTGACAGAAATGTGGAGTTCGTGATTGAGTTGCAACCTGGGACAACACCTGTATCCCGAGGAGCTTATAGAATGGCTCCAAAGGAGTTAGCCGAGTTGAAGACTCAGTTAAAAGAGCTCTTAGAGAAGGGTTTTATCCGACCTAGTTCCTCTCCCTGGGGATGTCCCGCTATTTTTGTGAAGAAGAAGGACAAAACTTTGAGGATGTGCGTGGACAATCGTCCCCTCAATGAGGTAGCCATAAAAAATAAATACCCTCTTCCACGCATTGATCTCCTCTTTGACCAGCTCGCCGGGGCCAAAGTTTTCTCCAAAATAGATCTTAGATTAGGGTACCACCAGATAAAGATTAGACCCGAAGACATTCCTAAAACTGCCTTCACAACTCGATATGGCCTGTATGAATATCTCGTCATGTCTTTTGGTCTAACCAATGCTCCAGCCCATTTCATGTATCTCATGAACTCTGTTTTCATGCATGAGCTCGATAAGTTTGTGGTAGTAATCCTCGATGATATCCTGATATATTCCAAAACCAAAGAAGAACATGTTGGACATCTTCGTATTGTACTGACTCGTCTGCGTGAACATCAGCTATATGCTAAATTCAGCAAGTGTGCTTTTTGGTTAGAAGAAGTCCAATTGCAGGGTCATGTGCTATCTGCTGAGGGTATTGCAGTTGATCCCGGAAAGGTGCAGGATATTCTGAAATGGAAGTCACCAACCACAGTTCACCAAGTTCATAGTTTCCTCGGAATGGCTGGTTATTATCGCCGTTTCATTCTTGGGTTTTTGAAGATAGCCAAACCTATTACTGAGTTGCTCAAGAATCAAGTCAAATTTAAATGGACTCCTGAGTGTGAGCAAGCCTTTCAAACCCTAAAGAAGCTGCTTACCACAGCACCAATTTTAGCTCAACCAGATATTGAAAAACCCTTTGATGTATATTGTGATGCCTCTGGAATCGGTCTTGGCTGTGTGTTGATGCAAGAAGGAAGAGTCATTGCTTATGCGTCAAGACAGCTCAAGCGACATGAAGAACATTATCCGACTCATGATCTGGAGTTAGCTGCAGTTGTACATGCACTGAAGATATGGCGACATTATTTGCTAGGAAATACCTATCATATGTATCCTTACCACAAGAGTTTGAAGTACATCTTTACTTAGGAAGACTTGAATATGCGGCAGAGGAGGTGGCTGGAATTAATCAAGGACTATGATCTAGAAATACATTACCATCCAGGTAAGGCCAATGTAGTTGCTGACGCTCTCAGTCGAAACCCTCACTGCAATTGTTTAACAGTTGCACCCATGCATCTTAGTCTGTGTCAAGAGCTGGAAAAGTTGGGTATAGAAATAGTTTCACAAGGAAGCCTGACTAATGTTAGAGTCAAACCTACCATACGAGAAGAAATTATAGCAGCCCAGAAGGTGAGCAAGGGAATAGGTCATATTATGGCAAAAATTAAGGCAAGGGAAATGACTTGTTTTAGAGTTAATGAAGCAGGTGTGTTATGGTTTAAGAACCGATTGGTTGTTCCCAAGGTACCCGAGCTCAGACAGAAGATTCTTGATGAAGCTCATCTTACCAAGTTAGCCATCCATCCAGGAAGCAATAAAATGTATCAAGATTTAAAGCAAAGGTTCTGGTGGACAAAGATGAAGATTGAAATAGCTCGCTATGTGGCTCAGTGTGACATTTGTCAGAAAGTAAATGCAGTACGTTTGAAGCCAGCCGTTGAGTTATAGCCTTTACCTATTCCAGCTTGGAAATGGGAGGATATTAGCATGGATTTCATCATGGGTCTTCCCAAAACATCCAAGGGATTTGACTCGATATGGGTAATCGTAGATCGTCTAACCAAATCAGCTAATTTTATCCTAGTGTCGGTGTTTCATACCCGGGGGTATCACACCAACGAGTAATATGATCACGTGCTTCTCTTCCTGGATGGTGATGCAAGAGGACACAAGGATTTATCCTGGTTCGGGCAAAGAAGGCCCTACGTCCAGCGGGGGGGGGGGGGAATGTTCTTGTATTACTTGCACCTAAGTGCTTGTACAGGGGCGAATACAAGCTCAGTGAGCGTGGACCGGAGTCCGGACCTAAGTGTGTGGGTGTAAGGCGTTCTAATGTGTTTGTCACTCGAAGTTGTGTCCGTCCTCCCGAATGAGGGCCCTGGTGTCCCCTTTTATAGAGCAAGGGGAGGCCAGGGTTACATAAGGGTATTACAGGTGTCGGGGCGTACGGTGCCCCATACGGAGAAGGGTAGGAACCCTGTCTTGTCGGGGCCACTGGAGCCGATGTGATCGTTGCTATTGAGGCGTCCTTGGGTCGTGGCTTCCATCCTGGGTGCGGACGTGGTGGCGCGACAAGGTGGGAGCCGTACAGCACCCATCCCGGAACGTACAGGACGCGGCGGGGTCCCTCCGGGTCTTGGGGTACCTGTCCTCCAATAGCATGAAAGTAGTTAGGGCTCGAAGGGTGCGGAGCCGGCCTCGAGATGGCGCCTGCGGGGGGCTCGAGTCCCCGCAGGTATGGGCGAGTTCCGGGGAGCCTGGTCGTACAGCGGAAATCCGGGTCTCGAGATGTGACCGGGACGTGCCACAGTGCAAGGTGTGGTCGAACAGTGCTGTGCTGGTGCCTTTTCGCCCATGCTTGTGGTGAAAACGAGACTTGACTTTGCCCTGGTTACTGTGGTACACGTCGGGCTGCAGAGGACGTGACTGAAGTAGGTGGATGTATTAAATGCGTGGTATGGGGCTGGCATCCTACGTCTGCACCGCTCGAGGGGGGCATAGAGCGTCTCGAGGGATAAGCCGCTGTGCCAGAGGGGCTCGAGGTCCCTGCGTGGGTCTCGAGGTGTGAGTGTTCGGCTGTGAGGGGCTAGAAGGTAGTGGAGCGCTTGCCCGAAGCCCGGGGGGCTCGGGCGAGACGAAAAGCGAGTGTGCGGCCCGAGGCCTGGCTTGGAGGGCTCGGGCGAGACGAAACGAGCGCTCGCCCGAGGCCTAACGCGGAGGGCTCGGGCGAGACGGAAAACGAGCGCTCGCCCGAGGCCTGACGCGGAGGGCTCGGGCGAGACGGAGAACTAGTGCTCGCCCGAGGCCTGACGCGGAGGGCTCGGGTGAGACTGAAAGCGAGTGTGCGCCCGAGGCCTGGCTTGGAGGGCTCGGGCGAGACGGAAAACGAGCGCTCGCCCGAGGCTGACGCGGAGGGCTCGGGCGAGATGGAGAACGAGCGCTTGCCCGAGGCCTGGCCTGGAGGGCTCGGGCGAAGCGGAGAACGTGCGCCGGCACGTGGCCTGACTTGCTGGTTTTATAACTGGTGTTCTAGGTTTAACTTATGCGTTGATTGGTGGTACCCCTTTGGTGTTCCCCCGACAGTAGCCCCCGAGCCCTTGTTTGAGTGCTTGCACTCGAGCAGGGGCTCTTGATTGGGATCTCGAGGGTGTTGGCTGTGTTGGATCTCGAAGGCTTGGTCGTGCTTGGTTCCGTGGTGTCGTGCGAGCGACACCCGCGGGTGTAGTCCCCGAGGCCACGGGGGAGTGGTTTGAGCTCCCTCGTGGCTTTTTGCGCGTTTAGTTGCGATTTTTAGGTTGGGGTGTCGAGCCCCCGAGTTTTTAGACCCTCTTTCGTCGAGGGGTGCCAGGCTGAAACCGGCCAGCCGGCTCTTCAAGCTGTCCAGCACGCCGGTTGCCCTGGCTTGTCATCCCGCAATTCCTTTCGATCGGATGCGAGGGGGGATGCCTCGTATTACCACGAGTGGGTGAGTATCGAGGTTCCCGGTGAGCTGATAACGGGGAATCCAAGTGAGACCTCGGGCCCCGTCTTGCCTTCCTGAAGAGGCCTTCGTCGCTTGGAAACCTTCTGCCCAGTGGGCGCGCCTTTTTAGGCGGAAACCGTCAGGGTGCGGAGATCGTGGCGCCGTGTGTACCTGTGAACAGGCTCGAGATGCGGTTCGGTAGTAATATTAAATATTCGCGGTAACCTTTCCTTTGTCGTGGGAGACTCCGTCCGAGGCTTGGCTCGGAGGGCTCGGACGAGACGGAGAACGAGCGTTCGTCCTGGGCCTGGTCTTGAGGACTCAGGCGAGACGGGGGTCGAGCGTTCGCCCCGAGGCCTGAAAATCTCATGTTCACACAAAGAAAAGAGATTAGTCGTAACTGTCCAAGTTTTTAGACCCTCTTTCGTCGAGGGGGTGCCAGGCTGGACCGACCGCCGGCTCTTCGAGCTGTCCGGTACGCTGGTTGCCCTGGCTTGTCATCCCGCGAGTCCTTTCGATCGGACGCGAGGTGGGATCCTCGTACTACCACGAGCGGGCGAGTATCGAGGTTCCCGGTGAGCTGATAACGGGGAATCCAAGTGAGAGCTCGTGCCCCGTTCGATAGGGGGTCGACTGTGGCCCGGAGGCGGTCTCATAAAGCATGGGTGCTCAGTCTGCAGGAAGTGCCGGGTCCATTCGATAGGACCCGGTGGCTCGATGCCTCCCTCCGAGGGGATCTCACTGCATGTCAAGCTCCCCGCCTTGGATACACGTAAGGGGCCTCGAGGGCTTAGACCTCGAGTGATGCCGCGAATGGCGCCTCTTGGTGTCCCTGACTCGGGCGCTCAAAGCCGGCTGTCGAACCCTTTTCGAGGGCCAGCCTTCGCTGCTTCGAGACTTAGGGCCGGGGCCCATTTTTACCTTTGTGAAGAGGCCTCCGTCGTCTGGGAATCCTTCTGCCCGTTGGGCACGCCTTTTTAGGCGGAAACCGTCGGGGGAGAGCGGCGGGCGCGAAGCCAGAGCGACGGTCGTGGCGGGCCCGGGTAGTGGAGCGAATGGAGAGGTAACGCGTGTACCCTGCATTCGGCTCGAGACGGCGGTTAGGTGGGCGCATTGAATGCATTCGTGTTACCTTTTTACGTCGTGGGAATCCCGCCCGTCTGGGTTTCCCACCTATAAATATCGAAAGAGGGGAAAAGGAACCCTTTACTTTGCCTTTGCCTTCGCCGCCGCCGTAGCCTTCACGCGCCCTCTCCTTCGAGCTAGTCGATTGGGGATTTCCGGCCGCCCGTCCACTGCTCGGATCCGCGCCGCGCCACCGTCATGGCCGCCCAGACACAGATGCTGCCGGCCGAGGACTGGAGCCCGTCGAAGGTGACGCAGAGCGAAATGGACTCGCTGTGGGCCCAGGGGCTTTCTTGCGCCCCACCCGGAGGAGGGACCCCGCATGGTGGGTTATCCCGTCGGCGGAGCACCGGGAGCCGCACCCGCCGGAGGGGTACGTGGTGAGCTTCGCGCTGCTACCACCGTATGGGGCTCGGCGTCCCGCCGAGCCGCTTCTTGCGAGGGCTGGCCCACCATTTCGAGGTGGAGCTGCAACACTTCTCCCCCAACTCCATCTCGCACGCCGCCATATTCGCCGCGGTGTGCGAGGGGTACCTGAAGATGGAGCCGCACTGGAGATGTTTGTCCATCTCTTCCGGGGCGAGCTCTTCATCAATGTCCCTAAAGCCCAGCGGGAGGCGGCCCGTGCGCATGGGCTCCCTTGCCATTACCGCGAGAGCGGGGACCCTCGTCGGCCAATGTCCCCCGCGAGTACCTGCGATACAAGCTTTCCACCAACCAGGCCGGGTGGGACGACCATTGGTTCTATCTGCGGAACGAAGGTGGCCTCTTTCCGCAGTACACCGGCAGGGTCCTCACTCAACGCCCGGAGAAGTGGACCTGGGGCGTTGCGGCGGACAGGCAACGCCACCTGGCCCCGCTGATGGAGATGATGAAGACGCTGGTGGACGAGAAGAAGCTGACCGTGCAAGCGGTCATTTGGGCGTTCCACCAGCGAAGAGTTCTCCCGCTGGCGGACCGCCCCCTTCTTATGCACGAGATGGGCCCGCAAGGCTCAGCTCGAGGCGCTCAATCGCTCGAGGATGGCCGAAGGGAGGCTGTCCCGGAACGAGGGCGTCTCCCGGGTGTCAATCACGATCCAGGGGCCGTTCATCCCTGAATACTCCAACCTGGTTGCGATGGCACCCGACGAGGGGGTGGTCTCGACCTGGTAAGCCTCCCTCGAGTCGAGCTATCTCGAGCCTCCTCCCCCTTTTTCCTCCTTCGATCCTTTTGCATCCGTCTTGTGGTTTGTCTCATCACACTTCTTCTTTTTTCAGGGGGCATTTACTTGTCGCGCGTCGAGGCCCCGGTGAGGGAGGACGCCGCGGGTTCTCAGGTGAGGCGCCTCTCTGCTCAGAGGACAAGGAGAGCAAGGATGCCAAAAGGAAGAAAGGAGGAAAAACAAAAACTTGCGTCGGATTAGCTCGGGAGCATGGAGACTGGGCGAAGGATAGTCGTAACCGTAATCCTGGGGACAGGTACCCCGAGCTGAGCTCCTCGAGCCGAGGGGAGGACGAGTGGTATGAGGAGGAGGCGACGACGAGGGGATGGATGCGCACTTGATGCGCGCGGGGCTCGTCATGACAGGGCTGACCCGCTCCTCTGTGCAGGAGGGTACACTGGAGGTCCCACCGACAAAGGGGTCGCGCGGACCCAGCCGCGGAAGGCGGCGCCGATCCCTGCCTCGTCGGGGGCCCGAGGTCCGTCGAGCTATCCGCACCGGTGTGCCCCGGTCGTAAGGAAGCCCGTACCGGAGCGCTCCGCCACAGCGCCAATGGAGGCCGCCCCCGCGTCAGCCCAGATTGGGGGTCTCGAGAGGGGTCGGGCTTCGAGAAGCGGTCCACAGGTCGAGAAGGGTTTCGGGCCCGACCCGCCGCGATCCGTCAAGGCGCCGTCGAGCCGCGGAGGAGCGGGCCGCCAGGAGAGGCGTCGAGCTCGCCGCCCATCAACGAGCGTCGGGGAGGGAGCCCCCGAGCGTCTCGTGACCAGGGGCGTGAAGCGTCCCCGGAGTCCATCGCGCACCGCCGCCGGGACACGGAAGCGGATGCGGGAGGGCGCCGACCACTCAGCGCGAGTCGCTCGGAGCGGTCCCGAGCCCACCGCCGGGGCGGGCGCCATGACGTCAGCACGAGGGAGGTACGGTCGCCCTCCGCGATGTGGGGCGGAAGGAGGGCTCTCCCCGAGGTCGAGCCATGGGAGGGTCGGGAGCCCTCCCATCCCAGCCCTGCGGAGACGGCCCAGGCAAGCGGCTCGAGCCGTGGGGTGGGCTCGAAGCCCCGAGTGGGTCCGGCGATTCCGGAGAAGCA